>PVKZ01002501.1:0-217880 GCA_004027375.1 Macroglossus sobrinus
GTTCTCTAACAACTGCATAAGAACTGTTATGCTTGTTAAAGATGGTCATTCCTGGGGCTCACACCAGACTTTCTTAAACTAAAAATTTCAAGATATATGCCTAAACTTTGCATGTCAAATAATTATCAAATACCCACTAATATGATAGTTTTTGAACAAGACAATTTGGCAATATTGTCATAGTATACTGAGATAACTGAAGAAAATGTGCATTATGTATTGGTTCCTCTGCTAAGTGAGCTCAGTAATTAAAGTGCCATTAACTGCATTAATCATTAAAATTCAAAGTATAGGCAGTGGCTTCTCTGTGTATTCTAATTATGCTTCTCTTACCAGCTATTCCATTGAGACTTGTTGTAAGAGTTTTTAAGCCTTGAAACCTAGTGTTTCATTTTTTTGTTTGTTTTATTTCAGAGAGTGGAAGAATTGCAGAAATAATGGACAAGATAGCAATGCTGGGGAATCTTCTACTAATGCTCTTCATTACGAGACCACCTTTAGAAGCTGCATGTTTCTTGTTTAATTGCTTCAAGGAATGTGTAGGTAGTCTTCTAAAGTCTCAGAAATGCATTCTAATTTCAGCAGCTCTAAGCCCTTAACTCTAGTTGCCTTGGCTAGAAAAAGTGATATGTATACTGAGAAATTGACTGTGAACTTTGCTATCCATATTTTGTCCTTTGACAGCCTCCAAAGGCAAAAGTTATTTGTCTCTAACATTAGATTTTAAAGGTTACTTTTTATTTTATAGCCCTAGGTTGGTTTTCATTTCTAGATATTTTACATGACCCATGGTAAATTAGACTCTAACCTGTGCTGAAGGAAAAACTATGGCTAATACCCCAGAATTTCATTTTCCCATTTTGGACTGAATACTTTAAAACTGCTTTAACAAAGTCATGCAGTAATTCCTTTTGATTGGTACATAAATAGTATTATGGTTTTTAAAACTTAAACTCTGAGATAAGACAAACATGGGAATGGTTTTGTAAATATTAGCTAGCTATTTAACATTATGCAATTTGCTTAATCTACAGAGAAACCTGATGTATTTTCTGTAAGACTGAGACAGCCATGTCCTATGTTTTTAAGAATTATGTGTGATAATACATTTAAGACATTTAGGAAAATGATTTATATATAAAAATGACCAGTAAATATGTTGTTAAATCAAATCATAATTTATTTTATCCTAAAAATTATTACACAATGATTTTTAAAACTCTTGTCCTACAGTCAATTACAGCATTTTAAGTTTCATTATAAAATCATATATATAGTAATTGTCAGTACACAACAGTTCAATTAAATAAGAAAGATGTCAGGTAGAAAAGAAAAATGCTCTAATTTCATCTTTCAGAATGTAATTGACATTACATTTCATGATTACATGCAAGTAGATGCTATTTTTGTACATCCTTAAAATAGGTATAAAAGCCTAATACCAGTGATTAGATGGATGGTATTCCCTATTTTGTTTAAGATGCCATGGCTGTCTTTGCATATTTAAACAGTGAAAAGATCTCTTTATAATTCCAGTTTGTCTATGTTTAACTTCACAGTGAGTGCACACCTGGTGCTCAGTAAATGCCTTTTTGAATGAATTAGTGACTGAATGAGAAAACCCTTGATCACTGCACAGGCATGACACTTTCGGAGAACTAGTTTTACTCAAAGATTGTTCATATATATATTTTTAACCAAGTAACTTTTAAAATAATCCAGAAAGCACTTCTTTTTGAGTTATAACTCAAAGTCATAACCAATAAAATTTTCTGGCATAAAATACTGAAAATGCAATAATACCATAATATCATAAAATCTCATTCAGTTTATTTGCTTCTTATTGAAATCACCATAAACCATATATTGAGTCTTTAAAAAAGATATGAGAATAACCTTGTACCAACTGAGGCATCCAATTAGTTAGCAAATAGAACAAATCCTTTTCATGGAGTTTCTACATTGTCATTGGTATGACAACTGTGTCAAAAGAAAAAAGAAATAAAAAATGTATGAAAATAAACTTAAAATTAAAATAAATGTTTACTCAGATGATCCCAATCCCCAGTACAAAAGAAATACTGATTAAAAAGACATTACTCCAGACATCACTTCAATATGATGCTGAAAGTTTAGATAACAGCAGTATACTTACAGTCAAGAAAAAATAAATTTTCTAGATGAATCAAATAGCCTTTGGATGGCAAGTCATTTGGTCAGAAATTTGGATTCTATTTCTCATCAGCATATATACACAAAAACACACTTACTGATACAGACAAAAAGTCTGAAGTTTATGAAACTGTTTATATTGGGTATAAATGCCGAGTTCATTAAAATAATTTCAAGCTTATGTAAAAACACAAATGCTATAAAAATTCTATTACAAAAGAGCACAATCAGTTGCCTCTGACAGAAAGATAGGGTAGACTTGTTTCCCTATTCTTCACACGAAGTACAACTAAAAAATAACCCTGCACATTACATATATAACATTAATAATAAGGCTCTGAAAGTTGAAAAGAAGGAAGACCAGCTAAGGACCTTAGGACCCAAGAAGCAACACAATAGTGAGTTTTCTAGATTTTCATTTTTTCTCATATATCCCAGGCTTAGAGCTGAAGAAGCTGCCAAACCAGAAACACCAACAGGCACAAATGAAGAAAGGCCCCAATAAGAACTGTATCTTTCTAGCACAATGTCCAAAAATGGAATAACCTATCAAGGGAGAAAATGTTTAGAGTACAACTTCTCCACACCAGCCAATCATGGCCCTCTTCCACTAATGCCTGCAAAAACCAACTGGGGAACCTGGATTTACACCTCTACCTGGCTCCAAAGAGTCACCTAAGTCCTGCCTGAGGCAGTGTTAGAGAAGGCCTAATTGAAAGTTGGGATTTGTATTCCCAATCGGCAGTAACAACCTCTTCCCCTCTATATCAGTTGTTACCAGGTGAAGAACTGTAGAAGTAAAAATCTTTCCAGTAAATCAGTTCCAGAGAAGTGATATCTCTAGGCGCTGGCCCCCAGGAGGGCTCTGACCACAACCGGAAGGCAGATGGGTAAACTGCCTGCTACACCCTGTTTGATCTAGGAGTTCCCTAAAAACATTTACCTTTGTATAGGACATTTACCTTTGTGTAAGAAGTTTACAGCCAGCATCTGCTTTCTGTAATCTGCTGCTTCCTGTAATCTGCTTGCTTATTGTTCAGAAGACCACCAGGATATGGTTTTAAACTTTATAAACTGCCTCCACTGGAAGCTCAGGGCTTATCTCCTCTAACTCTGCGTGGTAGAGAGTCAGTCACCAGCTGGCTCATAATTCTCTCTGATTCGGCTCTATGTCCCTGTTCTCACCTGTGCCATAACAGAACTTAGGTTTCTACTGCCTCCCAGCAGTAAGAAGCTCCCCTCCATTTTTATTCTGAGTTGGTTTCAGAAGAGGCCTACTAGAAAGTTGGGATTTTCACCACCACCAGGCAGTAATGAGGTCTTCATGGTGTCAGCAGTGACAATAAGGGGAGTAGAAGCAACACATTATTATCCTTCCCAGTTAGGCTGATATCTGTGGAGGTATAAGCGGAGTCCAGAGCTCCCACCTCATAGTAATGAGATTGCACCCTCACAGGTGTCAACAGAGGCAGAGCAGGGGACCACGGTTTCTACATTCCTCCCTTCCCCTGTCAGAAGAGAGTCAGAGAAGAAAGGATTAAACAGAATACTTGAATAAATTCCAGAGTCTTGTAACATAATAACCACAATATAAATATCACCCATGTTACTAAAATGTAAAGAAAATTGAAACTTGAATAAAAAAGATTCAAAACCTAGATACAGAGATGTTAGAATTATCTAACAAAAAATTTTAATCACACATCATAAAAATGACACAAAAAGCTTCGAAACAAATGAAAAATAAAAATAGTTCAGAAAGGAAATTGTTTTTTGTGGAGAAATATCTGACATAAATAAGAACCAAATAGAAATTTTAGAACTGATAAATATACCCTCACACACACACACACACAAAAGTCAGTGTTGGCTTTAACAGCAGAATGAAGCATATAGAGGAACAACTCAATGAACTAGAAAATAGAACAACAGAGTACCCAATCTGAACAAGAGTCAGGAAATTGGTTGGGAAAAAAAATCAACAAGTCTTGGGGACCTGTGGGGAGCATAATAAAAGATCTAACAGTTATTTTATTGGAGTGTAGCAAAGATAAAAGAAAGAGGGTAAAGATGAAAAAGTACTTGCAGGAATGAAGAAGTAAAACTTACCAAGGGAAATGAACACCTCAGAAGCAGCCAGAGAGAATTGACACCTAACCTAGATGGAACCAATTAAAAAGATGGTGGTTTTCTCAGGAAACCATGGAGGCCAGAATGAAGTGGCATTACATGTTTTAATTGCTTACAAAATAGAACTGCAAACCATAATCTAAATTCAGCAGATAAAAAGAAAACTAAGTGAATTAGTTATTATCTGACCTAGACTAAAAGAATGGTTAAAGGAAGTTCTCTAATCACAAAAGAATCCTGGACTATAAGAAAGAACGCAAAAATAGTAAAATGATTGGTAAATATATACCTTATTTTTCCTCATTTAAATTTTCTAAATTACGGTTGATAGTTAAAGCAAAAATTATAATGCTATCTGATATACTTCTCAATTAATATAAAGTAAGGCAACTATATGATAAATGATAAAGGTAAAGGGACATACAGAGAGATAAATAAGGTTTGTACAATGTATACTTTGTTCACTCTGATAAAATGTCAATGCCAGCCAACTGTGATAAGTTATGTTTTTATAATGTCTTGACTATTATTATACTATAGGCTCAGAGGTATAAACATCATTGTGTGTTTCACTAGCCAAAGGATTCATTTCACTTGCCTCTTAGGCAGATAAAATGATAAAGTAATTTGTAATGAAGAAAGAAAAATAAGAAAGAAGGAAGGGTGGGCCAAACCATTCATGTGGGCCCATATCTAGAGAGAATATCAATCAGTAGTAATACAAACCACATGAATTAAATAAAACTTTTTGAAAATATGGTCAAGAAATTGAAATTTTAAAAAATAATAACAAAGAATGCTTAGGGAGCTCTAAATATAATACTTTCTAGAAATATATATATATGATTTTTTAACTCTACATTTTGTAGGTAAATTAAAGGAGATTTATCTGGGTAAATATATGTGATTATACAAAAAAATAATTTAAAAATTATAACAACAAAACTTGAAGTGTAAACCCAGGGAAAATAACGTGTAAATAATGGTTATATCAACAATAATTAAAATAGTTTTTAAAAAAAAAATAATTCATTGAGATGAAGGCCTCACTGTCAAAACTTAAATGGGTTCCAGTTGCTTATTTGAAAACACAAATATACACACAACAACACACACACACACACACATACACACACACACTCACATGAACCTGAACTTTCAGGATGAATAGAAAGTCATATATGACTGTGTTCAAAAACAGAAAAATTCTATAAAGTATGAGACATATTCCATAGAATAAACTACACCTGGACTTCTTAAAAATACAGTATTTCCAGAATTGTTCTCTTTGTACATGAAGACAATAAATAATTGTGTCAATAGTCCTTATTATTTCTTAATATGTAATAAAACAAAAACATTACCTGAGAAAAACAGTCCCAAACAATTTTGTAACACTATCTCCAGATCTTCCATTTTGCATTTTAAAATCTACCATTAGACTAAACATTAGTTAGCTCTGAATGTGCATGCGTATCAATAAACATTTCTAATTATAGGCTTAAAAATCATATTACATAGAATATTTAGTTTTCAATAATTTTTATAATGCTTCAGTAATACAAAAATGTAATTTTTAATCAGGATTTTTTAAGGTAAAACAAAATTTTGTTAGACCTCTCTGACAATTTAATTAGAATCTTTCAACCGTTATGTGATATAAATTCCTGCATTTTGTACTTGTGATATCCTAACAAAATTTTGAGCAGCATATACATGCATATACAAGCATATTCATACATATACACATTGCAAATGTGTATGTATATGCATATTATTAGGGAAATATAACTAAAAACAAAATTTTTGTCAACTCAGAAATTTTCCACAAAGGCAGTAGAGAAAGAAATTACTTTTATTGTTGAATAAGCATTAAGCTTGAATGTGATGAGCATCACAAGCAATCCACTAGGATACTGCAAAGACAGAAAGAAATTTTACTTTTTTATACAGCCAAGCAGACACAACCCATTACATTCTCAATATAAATAACTTGCCCTCAAATGAGAGAATTCGACAGCACATTTTGTCACACAGAGTTCATACTGAATTTATGTTGATTGGGCTGACCATCTGTGTTAGCTAACTGACTTTATTTGGAGGAGAAACAAACTTCTCATATCTTTATGGCAAGAGGTAGTTTTATAACATGAAGCAAGGTGCCTATTGTTAAGCTTCTGCCCTACCACAGAAACTGAGAGACCTGGGTGCTATCTCCCTTGATGTTAATATAAAGATATTTAAATCTTTAAATGTAAAGATATTTACATTTAAAGAAATAGTTCTCAGTCATTGAGAAAGGCATTTCTGGGTCATAGGCTGACAAGATGCCTATTTAGTTTTCAAAAGAAATTATATAGATTTCGGAAAGGAAAAAGTCCTTATAATTACAAGTTTTCTAAAGTTAATGCTCTAAGAAAAAAAGGAAGGGAAATTTTATTTCAACAGGGAGAATCAAACCTAATTTGTATTTGTCTAATATTGAAATATATATCCATATGCTTATATGTGTATTTGTAAACAGATAAGCATATGCATACATCTCTTCAGTTTAGTCATTCCCTAGTCCTTCTCCAGTCTTTGTTTTCTACATTTATTATCCAAGATTGTATCCCACATCTTAACTTTTATTGTCAACATTAATATAATTTTTTTTCTTTCAATCAAATGAAATATGCTGCCTTAAATTTTTCAGCTTATTCAATTACATATTTTAAAAGCTGCTAATGAAATATGGCACATGATATCTTAAATATTTATAAATGTTTTACAATCTTAATTCAATTTAAAATAGACCCTTCTACTGCCATTTATGATATTTACATATAATCTTGTTGATTTCAGAGATCCTTGTCTAAAAAATCTCACTGAGAAATATTCACATTTGGAAGTAACTGTGTCCAAGAATCGTGCTGTTAAATGATGATATGCAAATCACTTCCTAAATCTAATTTCTCAGACGTTTCAAAACATAAATCTCCATCCCACAGTAAGAGCAGAAGATTAATATAGAAAAAATAAAACTCAGAAATCAGATATTTCCTTTCCTAGAGGTTTTATTCTTTACTGTTTCTGTAAGTTTTTTGTGGATCTTGTGGTCAGAGACTATATTTTTCTCTATGAAATATTAATGATTTAAAATACAATAAAACATAATAATACATGTCATACATTAAGAAAAAATACACTTTGCTGGGGGTGGGCTGGGGGTGGGGTGACATTCAGCCAGCCACTCAAGGCCACAAACTTTCTATCCTAGAACATGGCCCACTTTGTCTATAACCATGTGAAGAAGGCCCCAGCACTGGTAAACACTGTTATGATTTACTCAAAGCCCTCTTTGCTAACATTTTGGCACTATGCCAAAGTTGAGCTGGTTCCTCCAACCTCTACTGAGATCCCTACAATTATTCAGAGCTTGAACAAAAGTCAATAACATTCAAATTGGTAGCTTTGAACAGCTCACAGTTAAGGAAGCTCTGCTGAATGGTTTGGAGGCCAGGCTACCAAGATGTGGATATGTTTTTATGTGGGTGAGAAGTGGCATTATTGGTTGTAATGTTTGAAGACCAATCTTTAACATTTGTCTCTTTTTGGTTTATTATTTAAATGTTCTTGGACCATGTGTGATCAGACTGACATTTAAATAAAATCAGATTATGTCAAAATCAATGTTTTCTAAATCAAACACTGCACAGAAATTCACAATTTCTCTTAATATTAAGTCGGATTATCTTTTGCTTTAATGATGTTAATAGAGCTCTAAATGTATGTCTTTGCTTAGCTCAAAATAGAAAAAATATATGTGAATATACCAATCTGGTACATATATTCATAAAGATAACATTTTAATTTGAAGGTTGAAAATACAATATTCTATTTCCAGAAAAGTTGAGGAAAATGCCTTGAGAAAGCTAGAGCTTGCTAGGAGAAATAGTACAAATAACATGTACCAAAGTTAAATCATGTCAGTACTATAAAGAATAAAATTTGGATGGTTTTTCTATGCTAAAATAAGAGAAAGACCTTTTCAACAATACCTACATCTTTAAACGTTGGGACACATGATGTTCTAAGTATCTTTAATGCCAGAGTGGAGTGAATGGGAGCTTGTGATCTATATTTTTAATCTAATTTAGAGATATGTATTATTAATCTATCTGGTTTTATGATATTTAGAACCTAATTTTGCAAAAAATAAAATACCCTATGGATATTTTTAAAAATACATTTTAAGATAATTTTGCAATTAGAATTTCTAAATTATACACCTCTAAATCAAATAATGGTTGAAACAGAAACTCTGTGTTTTAAAATAGTCAGAATATTTCCAATCTGGCAACTATAACATTTACAGTCATAGTAGAGAATCAAAATGAATACCACTAGTGTAAACTTTATGGATTTGAAATAACAACTATGCTTTCAAATGTTTAAAATTTTTATAGTTTAAAAAATGTGTAATTTAAAAGACTAAGCATGAAACTGCCTTCATGTCTAAATATCTTTAAACATTAAAAATAAATTAAAACCAATGACAACAATGTTTTAGTTAAGATTATAACAAGTTCTTCATACCTTTATTATCTCTCTAGGAATCAGGATCTCTGATGCCCACCATCTGTCTGTTTATCAAGGATCTTAAGGTGACTTTATTCTTCTATGCCAATTATTTGTCTTGACTAACAACTCCTGATACCATGAACTTTGCCTAATTCTTTCAAGGAGAAGAGGGAGTCTATTGAGCTAATTAAACCATTTTTTCTAATGGTTGCTAATGATTTAATGTGCTATCCTCCCAGATAACATATTTATATTTTAACACAAAAATAAAATCTTGGTGGAAAAAATTATTACTGTGATGATTTTAGAGAGATTAAAAAAATATACTTTAAATAAAGGTTCCTTGGAAAGATGTGATTGTGTTTCTTGAATGAAAAAATATGATTGTCAATCATTTCAAAAATATGTTTGAGAAAACCAATTCCTTTTTGTAGTCATTTTAATAAAAATATTGGTTCAAACAACTAGTCAAAAATTTTCTGTTTAATCTAGGTGAAAGAGCCCATAGTAAATAAAAATTTAAGAGACCAAACTTTAAGCAATTACTAATTGAGATGAAATTATGTTATTTATACAATTATATTTTCAGCTCTGACTTTGAACTTTATCAGCTCTTAACTTCCACCTTATATAGACTTACAATAAATATCACACATTTAAAAGCTCTAGTTTGACAAGGTATGGTGTCAATGAACTTGTAAAATCATTACCACAAACAACATATCCTTTGCCTCCTAAAATAGCCATGCACCCTTTTGTAATACATTCTTTTTCCTTCCTACCCATACTCACAGCCTCCCAGCATCTAATGATCTGCTTTGTCACTACAGATTAGTTCACATTTTACAGAATTTCCCCAAAATAGAATCTTTAGTATGTAATATTCTTTCTGAACCCTCTCATTCAGCATATTTGTTTTATTCATATTGTTGCATGTATCAACAGTTTATTACTTTGTGTGGCTGAGTTGTATTGCATTGTAAGAACAGATTATGCTTTGTTTAAACATTCACTTGTTGATGTGCAATTGTGTAGTTTTCAATTTTTACTTATTTCAAATAAAGCTGCTAAAAATGGGTGTACAATATTTTGCATGAACATATGCTTCATTTATATTGGGTGAATGACCTATGAGTAGAATGGTTGTATCATATGCAAGGTGTATAAACATCTTTAAAAATAAACAGTTTTAGAAGTATGAAAAAATTGCAAAGATGGTTCAGACGGTTCTCATATACCTCACACCCCAATTCCCCAATTACCAACATCTTATATTAGAATAGTATATTTGCCAAGCAGATACAACCCATTACATAAATGTTCTCAAAATACCTGATAGCTAGTCCTCATGTAAGAAGTCTTGGCAGCACTATTTGTCACATATATAGTTCATCCTAATTTAACCTGGTAATTGGTGTGGTCATTAGTGTTTGTCAATTAGCTTTAACCAAAGGGAAAATAAACTTCTCATATATTTATGACAAGAGTAGTTTTGCAATTTTGAGTGAGGGGCCTAAGTTAGATTCCTAACCTCCTACAGAAATTGAGAGATAGGAGTACTATTTTCCTTAATGATTACATTTCAAAGAGATGTTTCCATATCCTCAGGAGAGACATCCCTGTGCTGTGAGAATGTTACCAGCAGGAAGAGATAAAGCTGAGGGTGTTTGTCCAAGGCAGCAGGAGCTCAGTGTGGTTTAGCAGTAAATTCCAGAGTAATCATATTAAAATGTTTCAAAATAACACATTGTATGCCTTAAACTTATACTATGTTACACATAAAATTTATTCAATAAAAAATTTACATATATTTCAAAGAAATAGACAAATAACTTACAAGTGTTCTAGAGTAAATGCCCTAAGAAAAGAAAGGGGACAGGAACTCTCTTCCCTTATTTTTAATAGGGAGAAGTAAGCCTCTTATTTGTAATTTATATTTGCTTCTACAATCTTCACTCGTATTCTATCCCCATGTTCTATCAAGTTTTTCACAGAGGGATGTTAAAATCTCTTATTATAATTGTGAATTTGTCTTTTTCTCCTTAAAATCAGTTATGTTACATGTATATTGAAGCTCTCTAGTAAGGTACATAAATGTTTAGTTAGGAGTTTTGTCCTCTAGGTGAATGGACCCCATTTTTTATTCAAGAAGAAATGGCCTTAGTAATAATCTTCCTCTGAAATCTAATTTATCTGTTAATATATACATCTAGCTTTCATTTGATTAATATTGGCATAGAGTAGTTTAAAAAAATCTTTCCCTTCATACCATTTGTTTCTTTGTGCTAAATAAAGGTTTCTTGTAGGCACCACTTATTTTATGTTTGTACTTTTATCCAATCTGATGATTGTTTTTCAGTTCTGATGTTCAGTGTATTGCTGTTAGTGTGAATATTGATATAGTTGGTTTTAAATTCACCAAACTACTGCTTATTTTTCTATTTGCCCTATCTGTTGTTTCCTTCCCTTTGTTCTTTATCTTTTAAAAAATTAATTGTATCTTTAAAATGCTACTTTATTTACTTTGTTTTATATTGCCTTACTTTCCTAGTAGGTTTATAGTAAACATGTTTAATTTACATTAGTATATTTTGAGTCATACTATATCACTTATTGTCTTATGCACAAAAGTTGAAATAATATACTTCTACACCTAAACACCTTTTTTCCCGAACCTCAGGTACATTCACTGATTCATACCCAGGGTGGCCCTCAAAGGTTTCTGGAGTTTATCTTTCTGACAAACTTTCTCCTTTCGATACTCTGCCTTGCAATCTCTAACTGCCATGTTACCTTCATTACATTTCAAACTGTTATCTTAAAGGAATCCACTGAATTCTGTCAGGTTTTCCTGTATCTATGATGTAGTCTAAAAATCCCCTCCCATCAGGAAGCCTAAAGAACCCTAGAGATGCAAAAAAAAGAAAAAGAAAATATAAATTTTTCTTAGCAGAGATATAATTGATTCAGTTCCACCCTAACCATCAAGGAAGAAGCCAATCTTATATCTGGTAAAAAAAAAAATTCATTTCAGCATTTATTATTGCCTGTATGTGTCTGTTCCCTGTATTCTCCTTTGAATTTCCTTTTAACAACTTACTGTTTCCTTTATTAATAGATCAAATCAAATAATTGGCACATGTTAATTTTCTATTTGAAAAGTAATAATTTTGTCTACTTAAAATATTATCTGTTTAGAAAGTATTGCTGTGATAGTCCATTGAGTGAAATTTTCTTAGCTATTACTCAGTTGATGAATATTTGGATATTTTTTACTTTTACTATTATAAATACATCATTTATTTCATGCATATGACTTATTTATTCTTCTATTTAAAAAAACTCTTATTTAGGAAAAATCCTGAGTATATGTAAAAATTTAAAAAGATAATTATTTTCAAAGATCATGATAAAATTGTTTAATTGAGACTTCAGTTCTGAGTGTTCAACTTACTAGTACAGCTGACCATTTCTAATATAAATTGTTAGCTGTAATACTTTTGACTCTAAGGATATCACATTTTTAGCATTAAGTGTTCCTGTTATGAGGCTTCTGGAATAAAACAATAAGATGCATAGTGAAATGGTAGCTGAAAATAACCAAAAACTTAATAAAGTCCAACTTTACTAGTTTAATATGTTCAGATTTAGCACTTCTGTAAGCCCCACTGACATTAATTTATGGCTCCTGCTGTAGACTTACTTTATGGCCTCATTCGAGATGATGTAAAGTCAACAAGAGCATGTATAGCATAAAGGCTCATTTGTGAGGTTAAAAATAAATAAAAAGTACTGTCAAGAGAGTTACTATACATATATGTTTGAATATGAGTGCATCTGTCATTTAGTAAAATTTCTCTAAATAAAAAATAAGTTTTTATATATTATTCTTAATAATAGTAGGTCAGAGTAGTTACATAAAAAAAAAAGGTCTTCTACGTCAATCAACTGTCTTATCTGTCACCACCCATTGATTTGAAATAATATAATTTAGAAGCTGATTCCCTCTTGCAATATTCTAAATGTACTATTACTGATAATTCTACCAATGTGACTAGGCCTAATTAAAACCTCACAATTGTAGTATTATTTTTTTATTGGTCTGAAATTCAAATCAAATCAAGGAGAACTGACAATCAGAGCTCTTAATATAAAATTTGAAAATTGGACTTCAACTGTACCAGAATGCACAAATGGAAAGCAAGACACTGGACTACTCTAATGTTCAAAAGTAGACTACTTAAAACTTGTGATGGGGCAGTTAAATTATGTACCCATTTGTTTATTCTTATGTTTATATATTTTTATTAAAACAATTTATTGAGTCGCTTTTGTGTGTCAGGCTAAATATTGATAAGTGGCAATAAAAATTTAGTACTGTGTTGTTTTTGCCTTGAAGACATTTAAGATATGCTGGTGTAAAAAAGTCCTACAGATCAAAATGACAGAGGAGACCAAACCTCTGGAGATGTTAAAGGGAAATTCATAATTAAGCATACATTTTTATCTGTTCTGAAAAATGGATGACATTTCTGCAGTGAGGAAACAGATGGCAGGCAGAAATGAAAAATTTTACCCTGTGGTTAGGAAAAATTCCAGGCATAGTCTATATAAGTTTTGTGAAAAATAAAGACAACTGAGAGATTTGATAGAGGGGTGTTTGGTTAGGATCAAACAATGTGAGATTAGTGTCGATATGACAGTATTTTGACCTTTTCCCACTGAGGAATTTTAGGATTTTGAAGGAAATAATTAAATCTGTAGAACCTACTACAGAGGAGAAACTGAAGCACGTATATCACTTAGGAGACTCATTAATACAGTATTCCTCTTTTATCTCCAGTGTCACTTTCTATGGTTTCAGTTATATATGGTCAACCAAAGCCTGAAAATATTAAATGGAAACTTACACCTCATTTCATCTAACCATGTAGGTACTGTATCATCTTACTGCAGCACAAGAAGAGTACAGTACAGTAAGATATTTTGATAGAGACCACAGTTATATAACTTTTACTATAGTATATTGTTATAATTGTTCTGTTTTATTATTAGCTATTGTCGATAATATCTTATTGTCTAATTTACAAATTAAACTTTACATAAGTATGTATGTATAGAAAGAAACATAGTAGATATATAGGGTTTGGTATTATCTGCAGTTCCCCAGCATCCACTGGGGATCTTGGAATGTATCCCCCATGGATAAGAAGAGATCTCTGTATCCTAATAAAAATTACAGTTAGAGTTAAATAGAAAAGTCAAAGATTTAAGACACTAGAAATTGTGGATTCCTATTAATAATTAATTAGGTAATTATTACATTTAATTTGCCTGTCAGTTTGGCGAGCATATTTTCCAAAACAGATAAATTTAAAAAAAATTAAAAATTTATCAGTGAGTAGAAATTATAAAGTCTACACACTATCAGACATTTAGAATATATTTTCAAAAAATTTGATTTTTTAGAAATAACCATTCACATAGAAGAAATGAAAATCAATTACACATTTTCTATACTCCCTTTTTCTATATTTATTAAATACTTTCTCATTGTAAAAATTTCCAATATTTGCTTTCAAAAATTTAAAAATTTCTCATAATAACACAACCTTGAGGCATACACTGTAATTACTTTATTAACATTTTTAAAAACGTGGACATCAAAATAAAAGAAGGTTAAATCCTAGCTCAGGCATTTAAAAGCTATGATTTTGGATACCAATTTATTTTATTTAATATTTGTAAATAGGGAATGTTATATTTTTCATACAAAGGATTATTTAATAACAAATGTTGATATAAAATTGGCTTTAAAATAATAGCTACCAAACATCAAATCCATGATGTATCATGGCTATTCTGACTACCCATTTATCTAGAAGATTTTTTCTCCTTATACTTATTTTATAAAATATTACATGTATTTAATATTATAGCAAAAACGTTCTTCATTTACCATTTCATCATAGATATAATCCCAGACAATTAAAAACTTCCTTAAGCATGATTGGGTTGTCTGGCTAATGTTCTCTATTTGGAAAATAATTTATTTAAATATATAAATGACTAAGTGCTTTCTATTTACAGCTATTAAAATTATTACATAATAAATATTTCTGAATTATTTTTCTTCAGATTTCTGAGTTTTTTCTAAAAAGAGAGATTCATTAAAAATCTGTTTGCCTTGAAATAGATTAATACACTTAAGGCTCTTCAAATATATTATCTATTTTAAATTTGTACTTCTTAAACAATACTTTTAAATTAAATTAATAGACTTTATATTAAGAACAGTTTTACATTTACAAAAATAATCAAGTAGATAATACAGATTGCCATATATTGTCCATCCCTCATATACATTTTTATTACTAATAACATCTTGCATTGGTACAGACATTTGATGTAATTATTCAACCACTGCTGTTATATCATTATTAATTAAAGTTCATTTATTTCTTAATTTGTACAATTAGAATGTTTGAAAATAAGCAAAAAAAAAATATCTACAGATATATCTTTGGTTGTATATCTACCTATGCAGGGATGTATTTTAGCCTTATTCTGCCATACAGCAATGACACCCTCCTTAGGATATTCATGTAAATGCAGCAATAGGTGACTTTTTTTTCCATCCCTTTTAGTGTAATGATTATAAACAATTCATGACTATAATCGATTTATGCCATTGTTTTGAGTGTATTAGATCAAGTAGGACAAAATACAATCATCAGACGTTCATTAAAGCATAAATTCAAACTGTTGCATTTGTAATAATGGTAATAAAAAGAATTGTGCTCGTATTATACCTAACATTTTTAGAACTTACTTGTTACCAAATACTTGTACTTTACATGCATTGCTTCAGTTGAGTCTCTTAACATCATAAAACATCTAGTTTTTGTTATCTTTATTTTATAAAGATACTTATAGAGATTAGATAAAATACCTTGACCATCACACCCCTAGTATACTGCAGAAGTGGAATTTGAAACAAAACCATCTGATTCCAAAGACCATTATACTATAACCACAAATTTATGCTTGCTACTTTTCTTGTGCCGACTTCTTAAAAACTTGTCTAAATCACTCTTCTGCAAACAAGCAGAAAATAAACTAAGAGTTTATTTTTTTATATAACTTGTGAATGTAATATAATACTGGGTAATAAAGATTTTAAGTGAGCAAAATGAATATAGCATATGATCCAGGGGCTAAATATTGCCTATTTGCTATATAATGAAACAAAAAAAAAAGTGGTTTAAGCAGGTTATCTCTGATCCCACTTTACTTTGAATTCATCTTTTTCTTTTTTTAAAATACAGTTAAAGTTATAGTGGATGCACACCTGTACTTTTAGGAACCAAATCTTCAACAACTGAAAACAACATTTATTTATGAGTAGGTCATTTATTCTTGACATGACAGCTTATATTGTTTCTCTATAAACAACTGGAAATAATTCATCAGTCTCAGAAAGTGGCTAATCTTTACTAATTAGTAATGGGTTCCTCCAACATGATAAACTGTCTTTCTATGATGTATTTATAAATAATTTAAAACATCCTCCTTTAACAACATAAAAAAAAAAAAGGACCACAATTTTTTTTTGCAGGTTTGCAAATGAGAGTCTGGATAGCATTTAAAAATATTATGCAGAAATATTTTCCAATCACATATTTAAAATAGGAGATTGTATAAGAGTTTTTAAATTCTCAACTATCAAATAAGTAAATAATTTATCCCTGTAATTAACAAAATAAGAAACAGCTGTATAAGCAGATTATATGAGTGTTAACTGTCAAAAAAAAATCTCAGGGATATAAATGTTGACTTTTCAATGAGGTACAGGGATGTACGGTAAGAGGCAATTACATTTATTAAAAATATTTCAATTCTACTTTGGTATTTAATTATTAAGTAGTCTGATAAATTTTTGAACATATTTACCACATAAATTTTAAAAAATAGATAAAATAACGTGTAGATTATAATAATCTATACCCTAAATTTAATTGATTATGACAGAATTTTGGTTACTTAAAGATAAATAATATAAGACCACAGTCTTAAGAAAGAGAACCAGAGGAAATAGAATATAAGACACAACATGTTACTGACTGTATAAGCAATTGATAGTTACTGATGGATTCACAGCAGAGTTCACATGTGAGAGAAATAGTGAAGGATAATAATTTATAGAGCTGGACTAGGTATGAGAAGAACATTTTGTGGAATAGAAAAAAATACACATTGTGTCATATATGTAGCAGCATATGAATATTATTTGAATATTATTGAAGAAATAGCTTAAAAGGGAGAAAAATCAACTAAAAAGTTATTTTGAAAACATGAGAGGGTAATATTGTTTGTAAAAAATACCCCACAAAATTATAATTGGTTCATTCATTGGGAAAAAAACAGTTATTTCATTAAGTGTCAGCAAAGTAATCAAATAAATTACAGTTTATTAGGTAATACAGACTAGCAAACACACCATTAAATTGTACTCTGGTAAATTCTATGTTAAGCGTTAGTCTTTGGGAGGACATAGGAACACAGAAGAGACTCACCACTGTAAGTTCCCCAGAAGCTATAAGTACAGACTAGGCTCATAAATAGTTGGGGAAACAGTATTCAAAATAGCAGAAACCCAGCATGTGCAAAATATAGGAACTAACAAAAATCTCACTGCATGCAAATTTTTTCTATATACCTGGACATCTTAGAATAAAAAAATACAGTGTTTTTTGTTGTTGTTGTTTTTTAAGAAATTTAAGTGCATATACTTTGGTATATGATAGATCATGGTTCAAGTCTTAAGGTGACTAAAGAGTCATTATGTTTTAATCAAATTATTAACTTTTCTTAAGTTTTTTCATCTGCAAAATGAAGATAATAATGGTGGCTTTTTCTTGGAGCATTATAGGAATTAAAGGGAGTTACATAATTCATGTTCAGCTTCTTTCTCAGAATAAGTGCTAGATGAATAAAAATAGTGGTACTTGTTGTTAATGAGCTACCTAAGCAAAGGAACCTTGTCTATTGAGCATTGCATACTTAGTTTTAGAACAGTACCTAACACATAGTAAGTTATTAATTAGTGTTTCTGAAGGCATGAATGTTGTTACTTGAATCATTATTCAAGTAACATCAAAGGAAAGGAACTTCTAATACAAAGGGTGGCCAAGACTTTTGTATCCATATAAAAACAGTCCTGAAATATTATTTTCTTAAATTAAGAAACAAAGAAGCCACTGGTGATTTCTATAGAATATTATTTGAGCAATAAGTGAGTAAGAATGAATGAGAAATGAAGAAATATAGAAACCTAGTATAAAAATTAATTTCAAGAAATTTGACTATAAAAAAGGAGATTGAAAAAAAAGGTACAGAATTTTGTTCTTATTGCTGTCTCACCTATCAACTGGATTTGGGAAGAGCTAGCAAAGAAAGAGAAGTTAAAGAAATAGAGATATGAATGAAGTCTTGATGAGGTAAAACAAGAGAGGATATAGATGGAGAATTAGATCCTAACTCAAAAGTATCATTTCCACTGTACCATAAGGAATAAAGAATCAATCAATCATGTAGATAAAATTACATTTGTAGATTCAGAGGTGGGTAGGAAAGAGCTGACTTAGCAGGCACCAGGCATCAGGACATGGTTCACAGTTTTTTATCTTGTATTGACCAATCTGTTATTCTCTGCTCTAAGGCTGAAGACTGAGGATGCAATCCATATCTGCCCCTTAGGTAGATATATACCATATGCTCCAAAGAGACAAAGTAAATAAACACTGCTGGATCAGTAAAATCCCATATCCATCACTCAAAAACCATTCCTAAGCATATGCATAATTGAAGATTATTCAGTGAAGTAATTACTTTTCAAGCAAAATGACACTTTACTACAACAATTTCATAGAAAAAAATACATAATCAAAGCATCAGTTCCTATATTTTCAACCAGGGGTCAGCAAACTTTTTTTCTATAGAAGGCCAGACAATAAATATTTTAGGCTCTGTGAGCCATAAGGAATTTGTTCCAACTGCTCAACTCTACTCTTCTAGGCTGAAAGCAGACAAAGACAATGCATAAACAAATAGACATGGCTGTGTTCCAATAAAAATTTTATTTGCATAAATAAATAGAGAAGTATAACTCTCTAGCTGGACATGGTTCAGGTACCTTAGTTTGCTGGCCCTGGTTCAGGCGACCACATGTGCATTAATCTCATTTAATTCTCACAATATTTATATGAGGTATAGATTATCAGTCCTGATTTAAAATGAGTAAACCAAGAAAGAGAAAGTTTGAGCAAAATGTTATTCAGCTAATAAAAAGTAGATTAGAATTTTGTAAATATATTTCTTTGGCCTGCTAATCATTATATTTATGTCTTTTGGTCATGTGTTTATATTAACCAGACTAATTTCAGCTCTGAGTGACCAAAATCACACAATTATAATAGCTTTAAAAAAATACCTATAAAGTTAGATATTTGTCCTGGAGTGTGGTGGAAGCTAATGATCATAAGAACTCCAAGTTTCTTTTTCTTGTTGCTCTGTGATTTTCTACATAATCTTCAAACTTGTGATTCAAGACTTTTGCTCAAGCTCTGTCTAGCATATCCACACTCCAATCAGCAGGTAAGGGAAAAGGAAGGGAAGAGGGGAGGGCAGTATTATTTGCATTAATGAAACTTCCCACATGCTACACACATGACCACAATCAAGAAAATTTAGAAACAAAGTCTTTCTTCAAGGCAACTACATGCCCAGGTAAAAGATATACACATATATTTTCTAACTACAGAAGAATGGCAGAATTGAAATGTGGAAACTGGCAGACAAGGAAGATATTATACACAGGTTTTATACAGGCTCTGTCATCAATTATACTATTGTCTAATACAAAAGTGTCCTAGGTGAGTTAAATAATTTTTTTAAACATACAAGTAGTATATAGCAGGAACAGGAAATAAATCCAGCTAAGTATGATCTCCAAGTCCATATAATTTTCACTAGAAGAATGATTTTAAAATATTTAGGAGTTTTCAAGGTGACTTGAGAATCTGACACCAGCCATAATTCATATAAAAAAAACATTATCTTAATAAGCCTTCTCTTAAAACTTCTGAGGGCACTGTCTATAAAACCAAAAATAGAACATGACAGTTGTGATCCTCAAAAACAATGTGAAGGATAGGGTAACTTATTTCCTAGAAGACACATGGGCCTATTAATAACCCTCAGTCAAGAAACCTTGAACTATATCACGCTCCTCGAAATTCTCTCAGATGCAAATGATTTAAGAATATGACCCAGAATTTTCATGCAGTTTATTTGTTTGATGTTTTCATAAAATTTTTTGAATTGTAAAAAATATATAATTTTAGGGGGTGTGTGTTAATGATTCCTAGCTCTCTAATTTTCAAACTTTTCTGAGATATATAAAGATTGCAATTATTATCCTTTTTTAAAAAAAGATTAGGAGATTAAAGAAAGTATGGATAGGAAAAAAAGAGCTTTCCCTCAACCTCCAAAGCAAATGAACCAATATCAAATCTTCAATTTCTGTCAATGATTTGCTTTTACATAAAAGAAGGTTAAATTTTATATTGTTTCACTTTCTCCAAATAACATGTTATTTAGATGTCATTTAAGAAAGCATGTAAGTAGTTAACATTGGTCTGTCTTAGGGGAAAAACAGTATAGGTGAATAAGATATTTAGAAAGAAACTTTGATTATAAACACTATAATTATCTTGGTCACATTCTGCTATATCCATTTTAAAACTGGGTCATAATTTTTCACTTGAGGCATGAAAGCATGACATTTTTTTCCCTTTCTTTAGGATACAGATTAATTCAATCATCATTTGTTTGACATTGCTCTTACCCAGAGAAAATTATGGGGAATTAAATGTAAAAGCGTTCCTTCTCACCTCATCCCCTTCCATCCCCTGGAGTTCCTTCTTTTCAGAGAAAATCATATAGAATTAAATAATGGGGTTGGAAGGAGCTTTAAAGGTTACCTACTTAAGCTGCCTTTCTGAAACATGAATTGGATACTTGATTATAAGGAGTGACAATTGTAGCAGGAATAATGTTAAGGAAACAATAGTTAAGATTCTAGGATCCTATATGTAACAATAAAACTAGAGGAATTTTAATCAAAATTTTTAATCTGTTAAGGCTAGTACCTGACCACAGCTTTCCACTTACATTTAAAATGACCAAGAGATTTTAGTCTACAGATATGAATGATGATAAAAAGAGGAAGCCAAAAATCCTCAGGAGGAAGCTGCTACTCCAGTAAAACAGAATAATTTGAAAATCTCAAAGGAAATACATGTGTTACATATCTTGCCTATTTGGTGACCTCTATATTTTGTTCACTTATTTACTTTTGGAGTGTTAGTGGTAAGAATAGGGAAGTAAATATAAGGGAAGGACGATCAGGATGCTGACAAAATGGAAGCCAGGAAAGGTAGATGGGACCTTTTCAGCCGATCAATCATATATGGACAGTTTTCTCTTTCTCATAGAGAATTAAATCTTATAATTGATCAAGAAATATCACAGTCCTACATCCATGTCCTAGAGATACTGAAAGAATAAATAAGTGTATTTAGAGGGTACTGATAATATATTTATAAAAGTAGAGAGAGTACAAGTTTGTTATTGTACTCATATGCTTGCCGTCTGCATAGAGTACAGCTGTACAACCTTAATAAAGTAAATATCACATTAACCTGAAAGAATTTTTGTATGAAAATCCTTGTAGTTCCTAGGATGGAATTCGTAAGTTTTTCTTAGTCTTACATTGTACTATTCAAATTTATGGTGGCTCTCTTTCTTCTGTATGGTAGTTTTGGGTATATGAATTGGGCTCCTTCAATCAATCAGAGAGTGCAGGAATCTAATTTTGTACAATGAGACACTACTACTCTCATAGTACAAGGTGTAAAGAACATAGCATAGCACAGGAATGGCACAGACACTAAAAACTTTTTTATAAAATACCTAAAATAAGATGCTTTGATAGATAAAGAGTGACAGATATGAAAATTTGTAAGGATCTTATTACACTAATTTTCTGGTACCAAACTTTTACCTGAATCATCTCTCCCATGAGATGTTCCATCTTAACTTGTCAAGTAAGTCCAAAGTCATAGATATGTTTGCTTGAATCAATGTATTTACTAGCCTATTTCATGTTTCACACTTGTCTAAGCAATATAGTCAAGTTAACTAAGTTTAAAACACATGAGAAAATGTTATAGTATATTCTTATATCTTTTCTTTTCTCCCTAATTATCTCCCAGACTTTGATATATGCAGGTATCTGCAACCTGAGCCTGTTCCCATTCCCAGTCAGTCGTGCTTGGAATTGCAAAGGACTCTTCCTGCTACTTGGACAAAATGTTTAACCTCTTATAAATAACAGTTATCTAATCTATATAAGCTTATTGAAAAAATTAAATTATATTATCTATGTAAATATGGAGGCAAGTGACTGGAATATAAAAATAATCCAGTGAAGGTAAACTGTTATTATTCTTGGTAAGGCTGCTGTTGTTGTTGCTGCTGCTGCTACTGTTATTACTGCTACTACTACAACTACTATCAGTAATTTCTAAACCAGAAAATCAATGCAATATTAGTCTCTTTGTTTGAATACACAAGATGGCAAAATTATTAATTTTTACTCATGTCTTTTTTCCTTTCTGAGGTTGAACCATGACGATATATGAAGTGAATCTTGGCTTCAGGGGAGCTCAAGGCAGAAGTAACTTTTAATAAGGTATTTTATGAATGGTCACTTAGTTAAGCCAGGTTTTCTCACTGGCTATGCTGGGTGAAAGTCAGCAATAAACATAGCAGCACTGGTAGTATCATATTTTTAAAGCTACAATTTACATTATTTTTTAAAGCTACAATACACATTATTTTTTTTTGTATAAGTAAATTTCATAAAAGGCAGATGTCTATATCTATATCTGAAACTGCATAATTTTGCTGCCCAGGGGACATCTGACAATATGTGAAGACTCTGTTGGCTGTCACAAAGAAGAAGGGAGGTACAACTGTCATCAAAGGGTAGAAGCCAGGGATAATGCTAAGCACATCATAATCACAAAACAGCCCTTCACCAAAAAGAAATAGCTGACCCAAAATGTCAATAGTGACAAGGTTGAGAAAGTGATCTAAGTTGAGGCATGTCAAAAGAATTCATTATACAGGAAACCTAGATTTGAAAGCAGAGGCTCCAGGTAAAAATCAATAATTTTAGCAAAAATTTCTGGAATATATATTTGTAAGGACTATAAAATGTTGGATTAGTGAAGTGGCATCTAGGTATTTCTGTACAATTTAAATAAACAGGAAATTACAATAAAATTACATTTGTGATATGATAAAAGAAATGTGGCAGGGGAAGTGGGAGGCACAAGGAAAGAACAAGAGAATTAGACACTGGAAGGAGTTATGTCAGAAGAGGAAAATGGCCAGATGATGGAAGGATTTACCTACCTCTTTCTAAGTCCTATCTCTAACCTTCAAAAATGTTTTGTAATTATCTCAAAGCCCTGTAATTGAGAACTGCTCTGGAATGTGCTTTCTCAATGCCTACCTAGTTGCCTAAGGCAGGATTTCACTTTAGATGATGGAAAAACACCTCTTTAGTCCAAGAAAAATAAGTGCCCATGTTTGAGCTCAAACTCAACTGGAGCCTTTCTTCGTTTTGATTCCTCTTGTGTATAGCATGCCTCCTCCTTCTGTTTATCTACTACCAATAGAAGAATAAAATTTTAAAGGTATTTGTGAAATATCTATACAGCAGTGAAGGGACCCATAGAACCTGTTACACTTCCCTCATTGCTAAAATTTTGTTAGCTAGGTCAACTCACATTCTGTTGGATAAGAAATACAATAAATACAAAGAAAAAAGACAAATGTAGTCTAGCTATAATTCTACAAGAAAGAAGAATGATGATTAGTTATCATCTAGTAAACAAATTAGTAACATGTTCACTGAGAACTAAATCCAGCATGGGATCTGGAGGGGTGCCCAGAAAAAATAAACTACAAAGAATTTGGTTTGGGTATTATCATCTTAACCATCTTAATGACTCTTTTTATTCTTTTGTATACGTGAGCTTAATTTTATTCTTTATTGACTTGTTGAAAGGAAAAGAAACTAATATTAAAAAATCAACGATCTTTTTTGCTCTTCACCAGAAAAATAAAACGCTCAAAATAAAAAATACTGCTTGGTTTTAGCAAAAAAGATTTCCATATTCTACTCAGCACACATGAGGGTCCCTTTTGAGTTCCTTTTTTACTGCTGCACAGCCATAATGGATCTGAAATTTCACCTTTACAAGCAGACAAGAAAGTTAAGAAGACATATGATGATACTGACCACTACACAAAATCTTTTAGTGTATTCATATCCACAAATCTATTGCAGTTTTTAATCTCTGTAAATGTTAGATGATTTCAATATCATTGACTCAACAGATAAACTCTAAAGAATAATACGTGCACAACCAAAAGCAAACATTACTACAATTATCTCCAACTGTTTGATGTGACTGATGCTCTATTCAAATGATTATATAATGGACAAAAAAAGGTTATGGAAATTCACAATAATTCTTATTATTCATAAACTAGACAACAAGCCTTTAAATATATTGCTCCAAAGACTGACTTTGATATATACTTTAAAAAAATCATCTTAAATGTTCACTGGCACTTTTTAAATTTTAGACATTCTTGAGAATTTAAGAAGTTTTAAAATGAAATTCATAAATTTATTTATGTATGCAAAATTCCCCATACTTTGTATGAGCAGAAATGTAGCAAAAAATACCAACTGAAGATTCAGTGAATTAAATAAAAGAATGTTCCCAGTGTTAATTATTGATCTTAAGGGAATACTGCCAAGTTTTAGGATATTGATAAAATGTCAACTGTGAGTTATAGTTGAAAAGCATGAATTATATAGTTTGGCTCTGCTTTAAAACACAACTTTGCCTCATAAATATTTGCTTATTCATTCAACAAATATGTTCTGTCTATACGTACTGTGCTATAAAACTGCAGGTAGACTTCTCTAAGCGTTTGTTTTATTACTTTAAAAATATGGTTAATTAACAGTATCTCTCTCCAGAATGACCATTAAATCTATATTAACACTCAAAATAAAAGGGCAAACAAAATGAATATAAAACCAACAGATATATGAAAAGATGCTTAACTTCACTAGCTATTAGGGAAATGCAAATCCATCATACCTGTAAGAATGGCTATCCTCAACAACACAAGCAATAACAAGTGTTGGAGAGGTTATGGGAAAAAAAGAACTCTTATTATGGTAATGTTAAATTGGTACAGCCACTATGGAACACAGTATGAAGGTTCCTCAAAAACTTAAGAATTGATCTACCATATGATCCAGCAATCCCTCTTTGGAATGTCTACCTCCAAAATTTGAAAACATTTATCTGTAAAGATATATGCACCCTGATGTACACTGAAGCATTATTCACAGTAGCTAAGGCATGGAAACAAATGTCCTTTCACAGATGATTGTATAAAGATGTGGTACATATATACAACAGACTATTACTCAACCATAAGAAAAGATGAAATACTGCCATTTGCAAAAGCATAAATGGATCTTAAGATTATTATGCTAGGTGAAATAAGTCAGACAGAAAAAGTTGAGTACCATATAATCTTTCACATGTGAGATAAAAACTGAAAGCAGCAAACAAACAAGACAGAAGCTCCTGGACACAGACAACAGTTCAGTGGTTACCAGAGGGAAAAAGGGGAGGTAGATAAGAATAAAGAGGGACAAATATATGGTGACAGATGGAAATCTGACTTTGGGTGATGAACACATTATGCAATATACATATGACATATGAACTGTACACTTGAAACGTATACAATTTTATAAACCAATGTCACCCCAATAAATTTGATTTAAAAAAAGGCCCTAAGAAGAAAAGTTTGAAATGTAAGATACTAACAAAAATGGCTACTGATATCATAAAAAAAGACACATGAAATCTCATAGACAGAGATAACAGTTTAGTGGTCACCAGAGGGAAAGCAGGGTGGGGGAAGATAGATAAAGGTAAAGAAGGTCAAATATATGATAACACAAGATGTAATTTTGGGTAGTGCTCACACAATGTGATATACAGATGATGTATTATTGAACTGTAGACTTGAAAACTCTATAATCTTATTAACCAATGTATCTCAATAAATTTAATTTTTCAAAAAGTACCTCATATTTGTGCTTCTTGATTTTTGTTTGCATGTAACTGGGTCATTTTTACTTTCATAAATCAGTTAGTATTCCAAATGTATGACAACATACAGAGAGGCTGCTTGGTGGAGAACTTTGAGTCTCAGCGGCGGACTGACAAGAACAGCTCCACTGCAAGAGTTCTTGGGCTCTGATGTTGAGCAGAGACACTAGTATGGACTCCCAAGCCCCACACTATAAATTCCTACTGAGGAACACAGTGACTTTTTTTTTACTTTCTTTCTTTCCTTTTTTCCTTATTTTTTTTTAAACAGTGAAAAAATTTTAAGAAGAGCATAAACGATTGGAGAAATGAAAAAAGTCTGTTTATATTCTTTCCTCTTAAGAAATTTCTTCACCCCAGAATAAGTTTGATGAGATGCTCCCTAAAGACCATCTCTGTACACTACTGGCCCATTTTTATGAGGATATAAAAGATGACCATATATACTTCTTCAGTGAGAGAAAATGCCTACCTCCCCTACATTTTATAACTGTAACATTAATTACATTCATTTACTGAGTTCAAACATAAAAGGTAGTTAATATGTTATTTTTCTTGCTGCGATTATGGTCAGTGTTTTCCTTACATTTGGAATACAGTGGAGACTTGATATAGACTTGATATAGAGGTGAGGTTTTCTACTTGTCTGCTTGTCTGTATGTATGTCTTCTATCTCTGTGGCATTTATGTCTTATGCTTATTGAATAAAAGTTTAATTTCTATGATATAAAAAGTAGAACAGATTTTAGGAGAAATCTACCTACATGTCTTGGCATTAGCAGAAGTCAGTGCTTACTAAGTGAATGATTATCATTATGGTAAAGGATAATTTAGTCTACTGAGTATATGCCATTATTTCTTATATTCTTATATAAAATGCTTCACTTGCAGACATCTACTGAAGGAATCAATGCATTGAAGGAGACATTGATTTTGGACCATGTCAGCAGAGTGAATCAACAGTGACTGAGCTACAGGATGATAAATGGCCTACAATATGGCCTGCAATAAAAGGCAGTGTCCAGCTAATACTTATTAGCTGAGCTAATGAAACACTTTCTCTGGGATCTGAACTGGGAGTATAGCTAGGACTTGCTGGTTGGCGACATGCCAGAAAGAAATACACAAAGTGTAACTGAATCATGTCGAAGACATAACACAAGAATGACAGTCCTCAAACTGCTGCAGTTGAAGTCCCTTCACGATTTCTCCAATCGTGAAGTCACTTTTGACTTTAGAACCCGCAGTACTGAGCAATGAATAAAATAATAGACACTATCCCCATTATATCAAAACAAAAACATTAGTAATAAAAAGCATACAAAATGTGCTTTCATATGTAATTTATTATGTTTCTATAAATCCATCCATGGTGGGTTGAATATCAGTCAGAATTACGAAAGATAAACAAAACACACTAAGGAAGTCCTTCTGGATTATGACCATCGTCCTTTTGAAAGGTGGTGCAAAATTTATTCATCAAAAGACCTAAAGGAAACCTGGCTTTCTGACTTATAAAAGATCTTTGAAATAACCTGGAACTCCTAGGTGGAAATAATTATTTCTCCAAGGTACTAATGATATATTTTTTTTCCATAACATAAGGTGATCTAGAAACCTTTTTCTAAAATACTGCATAAAGGCAGACTTCATTGTTAAAAAGCTTTTGCTTATATTAACCTAAAATCTGTCTCCCTGTTACCATTTCTCCATCTTTTCCTGTTATAGTTTCTCAACTTCTAATTAAGTTTATCACACACACCCTAAGACCAGGTCTATACATTTCTGGGGCATTTTTATGCCTCTTTTGTTCACAGAAGCAAATCCAGATAAAAGGATGGTATGCTTTAAGGAAAAAAAAAAGAATATCTACTCATCACAACTAGGCTAGTGATTAAGAGACACAAAATTGTTCCTAAATAATTTAGTTTTCTCAGAGTTCAGTGAAATTGTCAATTTTTGGTTACAGCAGATGATGGATGTCTCTCTGTTATTTTTACAAAAGTATGAACAAAATAATTACTCTGTATAGTTAATGTAAAGCTAGAAGTGTCAAACAGGACTTCACTAAATTCTAGTGACAACATATGCAAGTGGGAAGATATTCTGAAGATGTATTTTTGATAAAATCAAAGATTCCCAATTTTCTAATGGGATCTCAGAAAGAAAAAGTTATGACCGTTTGGGTATTTTCGTAATTTCATTCTTAAATATTTCTTCCCCCACTTCTATTTTGAGTTAATCTTCTTCAAGAAGTCAAAACCTGAGAATGAGGATATCAACCCTCCATTTAGCTGCAATGTCTTCATTGATCTAGGCTAAACAAGTAAGAGTGGAATGAATTCAGAGGGTGTATAGATCAAGTTTCACTTAATAGCTTTCATTGCCATAGAGAGTATTCTGAACTAAAGAATTATTCCCTCTGCTCAGTCATCCTTCTCATCTTTGATTCATTTAGACTGTCCTGGTACATTTTCTTTTACAATAGATCTAATAAAAAGAAATATAGTTTTATTTTCACTCAATAATTTCTTTTACTTTTCCAAGGTATTATGTGCCTCTGTTTAAAGTTCATTTCCTATCTTTTTCCTCTGATTGCTTCTTTGACCAGCAAAACAACTTCCTTAGTAGTTATAGGCTGCTATCATTATTAAAAAGCACACTGCTTTTTCACCACAAATTATAGATACAGTCCACTGTATAAGTAAATTTCAAAATTTATTATTTACATATATTAAAGATAATTAAATTGGTTACTGATCTAAAATTTCTCAATCTTCATTTAGAATTAATAGGCAAGGGATATAAAGAAATTGGAAGATCTCCAATTTGCTTTGATCTTTAAGGAGAAAAAGAACTCAAAAAGGAAAAGGTAATTTTGTTCTGCCTGATAACAAGATTTCTTGGCTATGTGTATACTTTTCAGTATGTAAGGGAAGACAGAATATGATGTCATTTTAGCAAAAAAAAATGTAATAAAGAGGTAATTACTCAACTAAATAAAGATATCATATTAAGTTGGAAGGCTTTTCTCATTTTCTAGTTATATACATGATTAGGTCTAATAATATATTCTTACATACATACACATATGCATGTATCTGCATACCATATAATATACCCATATATGTTATATATAAATATATATTTCATACACTAGATTTTAAGTAGCCAAATACAGCAATTATAATTTAGATTGCTTTAAATCCACTGATGCCCAACACAGAAATACAATTTGCTAATTACAGATAAGAAATTTGAGTTTCTGAGAGGTAAAATATTTTCTAAAATATTTTCAACACATGGTGGGTAGATCAGAAGCTGGCCTTCAAATTCAGATTCTTTTGTCTCTAAAGCCAGAGAAGCTTCTGTTATGCAATTAATTTGATTAACTGGTTGTTAAATTTTATGAAGTTTAAATGGAACTTTGGCCTTTATGAAATATAGAGTAGTACTTTTCATGATATTGTAGTGGTAAGGCATATCAAAACTTAGGTCAAAGTGAAGTTTTATATATTCAGCCAAATAAATCAAGGTGTTCATCTTGGCTGAGAATGAATATTGAATTGAGGAGAAGTAATTCATTTACATATTAAGGAAGACACATTCTAGGGTGATACACATGATTCACACACCCTTGAATCCATGATTTTGTGTAATCTAGTCTCCATGAGTTTTGGTAGAACATGTAATTTAAGTTATTCAAAAGGAAGATTGCCTTTGGTGGGACTGACCTAATCAAAAAAGCTCTTAAAAACAGAGATCAGAGAGTCAAACGGAGATACACTTTATCTCAGCTACTAGTTTAGAATAAATAAGTTACAATGCATTTGTCAGCTTCAAAGAAATGTTCTGCCTATAATTTTAGGATGCTTGGAAGTAGCATCTTCCCTAGTCAAGTTTTCAGATTGCAGATTCCACATTACACTGCCTGACTAGCTGGTGCCTTGTTTTCAGTCTTGGGATACCTTTTGTAGAGAACCCACATAAGTCTGTAACCAGACTTTTAAACTACATGTACAGACACACAAATTCAGTTCTTGCTAACAAAACCTTACAGGAAAATAACCAGATTTTGGACTACCCACATCTGTGTACTAATTCAGGGTTCTAGGTTGACAAACTCTGCCATCTTCAATGCATGAATTTCAAGATCAGCCTGGGAGTTCCAAATGAAGTTGACAGAGGGGAAAGACCATGGGAGACTACAAAAGGAGTTTCATTGTTCAAGGCTTATAACTGATGCTCACTGCTATTATTTATATTCCACTGACTATTATTCAGTCACATAAAAATTCTTAAGTAAATAGAAAAATGAAAAATAGGCAGCCACTCTTTGCTATAAAAAGGAGTACACAGATTCCTGATGGACAGTCAGCCAGATCTGCCATATGATCAATCAGGTATTCCTGAGTAATGGTTGGTGTTAAGTAAAGTCCAAATTCTGCTCAATTATTTTATTATGTATTTAGTCAAAGTGTTTTATGCATTCTATATATTTAAATGCATATGATGATGTACAAATGATGAAAAAATAAAGATAACTGCACTCTGTCTTCTCTTTTTCCAAATATTATTTAGTTCCATAATATTTAAATTGACTTAAGAGTGGTTAAATGACCTCATTAAATCCATTTACATAACATTTGTTAATATGGACTAGTGTCCTCTGAATTGCAAATAGACACCTCAAAAGTTAAATGTGAATAGATATTTTTACCACAAATGAGAGACTTTACCACAAATTAAACAGCCACAAGGTGTATTTTCTTAGGCAGACTTAGCTTTAGTAGTAAGCCAATGATTTTACTATTTTAAATTAAAAAGAAATTTAAATGGATAAAGATATATCTACAATAAAAAATATGTTTTCTGAACTTTTCAAGCTTGCCTACTACAAAAGGTATTTATTTTCTGGCCACCTATAGGCATGGCTATAAATTCAAAAATAATTTTTTTAGGTAATCATGTGAGAACACATTAATATACCAGTTGCTATATATTGAACGTTTGGATTCCCCTTAGATCCATATATTAAAATCTTAATCCCCAAGATGATGGAATTAGGAGATGAAGCCTTTGAAAGGTGATAAGATCATAAGGGTAGAACCCTCCTAAATGGTAATAGTGACCTTATAGAAGAGGTCTGAATGAACTCCCTCACCAATTTCTACCATGTGAGGACACATCCAGAAGGTGGCTGTCTGCAACCTGGAAGAACCACCATCACCCCCATCCCCGCCCCAGAATCTGTCCATACTGGCAGGCACCTTACTCTGGGACTTCTTGCCTCCAGAATCACTGATGACCAACAAATTTTGCTGTTCATAAGCTCCCCAGACTAAGGTATTTTTGCTATAGCAGCACAAACCGCCTAAGACACTATTGTTAAAACACTAATACTAATCACTCATTTTACCTATAAAATGAGGAATTATGTTAATGAATAGCATTAAACTTGTTCATATGATAAAATAACCCTGCATACTGCAAGGTGTTTTGTTAATAAAATGTTTCAGTGTGTACTTCTTTACCGAAGCAATGTAAGAAAAAAAATGGTAGAAAAACCTCACCTACTAAGTAATAAGAATGACATACTGCCCTATGAATCTGACTTATGAGAAGTAACTAAATATGGTAACCTTGAGAAGAGAGTAAAAAGCAAATTGAAATTCCAGATAATCTAAATTCAAGAGACTTTTAGGTCATGCTTTCCCATAAATCATGGCTTGTTTGCTTCAAAATCTAACACTAAACAGACACTGCTAGGTATTTTTCCTAATTGAAAGATACACACTAATTAATAGGGTCCAGAGGTCTAAGGTTTTAAAAATAATTTAGCCCATGCTATTTCCCGTGGATAAGATATACACTACAGTCTCGGAGGCAACATACCAAGAGTACAGAGTTTCCCTTATGCCTACAGGCTTGTTAGTTTCTAACGACCTGGACTGGGAATTACACCATCAGTTTTCTTAGTTCTCACACCTTCAGAGTCAGACTGGTAACTGCATCATTGGCTCTCCTGGGTCTCCATCCTGCTGACCTTGGAATTTCTCAGCCTCTATACTCATGAGAACTAATTCCTTATAATAATTCCATATATATAACAGAATTAATATATATACATATCTCCTATTGGTTCTGTTTCTCTGGAGAACCCAGATTAATATATTGCTATCATAGAAATATTAGAGTTTCTTCTAGTTATTTTTACATTTATATTTTTAGTCTACCTAAAGCATTTTGGTTTGTGAATATTTGGTAGCATTTCAAAGTGCTCTGAATCAAAATTATTTAGTCTTTTAAAATCAGTATTAATTTTATTTAAATATTTCAATATTGAAACCACATTATATATGCAATATTATATCATGCTTTGTTTAACTGAGCTTCATATCAAAGGATTATCCAGTTTCATTAGAAAAATATTATAAATCTAAGTACAGAAGGCTATTCATTATTTCACCTAGAGTACGAACTCTAATTTAGTTAAACATTACTTTATTGCTGCTCATTTAGAATGCTGCCAATAATTTATCACTTATATGTGAGCTACTATGCTATATTTTTTATATTCATGACCATATTTAATTCTCACAATTATTTTTTAATGGATGAAAAAATGGAAGCATACAGAAGTTAAGGAACTTATCTAAGATAAATAGAAAATAAACAAACAATTAAAGATTTGAATCTAGGCTATCTTTTATATTTATAACATTCTGTCTTTCTCTCTATCAAAATAATTTTACTTTGTCACCAGTTGCCCAATACCCTTTCAATAAGACAGCGCTATTAGTGTTCACTCCAATTAGATTGCTTAGTACAATGCCCCTCCCATCCTTGTCAGCATTTGTTATGACACTTTATTTGATAATTTGAAACACCAAATTTAATTTCTCTCCATTTAATTTTAACATCTTAAATTGCCTGGTTAAAGCATATTAATTTTCCATACAGACTGACTTTAAAAAACAAAAATGAAAATTTCACATGGTTTATTAGGCTAAACTATATTTTACAGTTTTTAATATATTAAAACCTCTTGTGAAACAGGTGAACATGCAAAGCAAAATTACAGATATTTACCATTCGTTAGCATTATTGCAACCTGCAATAAATCTGATGCAAAACTGAAATAACTGAACCTTCATATACTACATCTACTCATATTCAGAGGTAATATCAAGCTTCTGTGGGGGAGGGAGGGAAGAAAAGGTGGGAAGAAATGGAAGATATTATATGGTCTCCAACTAGTGTTCAGGATACATATGACATATTTTTAAACTTTATTCTCATGTACAGAAATTAAAATTAGGAATTAAATGTTTTTAAAAATTTTATCTCTTCATAAAGAATTGAAATTATAGAAATTATATAATTATGTATTCAAAAATGCAGTACATTGTCCATGTGTTGTTGTTTGTTTGTCCTGTTTGATTATTGCTTTGAGGTCAATAGTCTAGTGGGTACCAGGGGGTCGTGGGGGAGAAAGGAGGTAGATAGGGTAAAAGGGTCAAATATGTGGTGACAGAAATCTAATTATGGGCAGTGAACACATGATGAAATATATATATATATATATATATATATATATATATATATATACACACACACATATTTACATATTTACATATTTACATATATTTATATGTGCCTTACTGTTGAATTGTACACCTGAAACTTAATGGATCATTTAACTAATGTCACCATACTAAAATAAAAAAAAAAACAACTGAAGTACACAGTGTACTTTTCTCCTTCTGATTAATTTCCACCAATGTCTTTCTGGATTTCATTTTTAAAATAGTCTCATTGTGTACAATTATTTTGGTAGTTTAAAAGCTTTTAATTGTTACACATTTTCCTGACTCTTAAAAAGAGCAATGAATAAAATGATTTGCATGAGCTATTGATACAGGAAAAAGATTACTAAATCAATTATTAAAATGCTTAAGAATATGCTTTGCTTATTTTATGAATTTAGTCCATTTTAATATTATTAGCTATAAATTTTCTATGAACTAAAAGATCTTAAAAGTTGCTAAAGGATAAATAGGTACTGTGTGATAACTTTGTAAAATATCAACTTGACTAAGCTATACTACATTTCCCAAAATTACTTATGTGTTTCTATTTGAGTGATGTCTATTAAAGGCAGAAATGAAGCAACAGCTATTCAGGAGCTCACTTACCTATTGGCTCACTTTTTTGGCATGAGGCAGTTGCAGAGCCTTCCTCTGGATTCTCCTTCTCCTCTCTGACTCCAGGGCCAGGTTTGAAGGTTTAATTCCAGGAAGAAGGTCCTGTCTACCACAAGACACCCATACCATTAAGATCAAAGGCAACAGCAACTGACATAAGTTTATTTTCATATTTGTACACTCTAGCTTGTGCTTTTGGGTTCAGATAGTTTTGGTTCTGCTTCTACAATGGAAACCTTATGGACACATGCATAAAATGATCACATTGTGGATGGCAATCTCTGTGCCACACTGGGGCTTACTTACTGAATATTAGCTCATGGTTTGGTGGATAGAGGTATATATGGAGAGAAATAGAAAAGTGGGGGGGGGGGACTTTTTTTGCAATAAATTAATTGGTGTGCCATGGAGTTGGTACTATTGAAATCCACCCACTCTGCCTCTAGTCTCTACCCACCAACATTTTTGTTGTTGCTAAAAATTATACAATTAAATATGTAAATAAGTTCTAAATATTTCAAATATATATTATATCAGGATATCTTCTGGATTCTCTCAGGTACCTATGTAAATTTCTATTTAATAGAAAATCATAGAGAGAAAGCAAATAGTCTATTATCTCAAAAACTATTACAAAGAAATAGAGGCTAATAGTTTTTGAAGGCTTACTAAAGCCTTTAAACATTATAGTCTACCAGATAATGAACCTCTCCAAATACATTCATGTCCTAATCTCTGGAATGTATTAACATATATTACATTGCGTGGCAAAAGGTACTTTATAGATGTGATTAAATATTATAAACATTGGGATGAGAAGAATCTTCTATACTATATAGGTGAGCCCAATCTAATCACGAGTCTTTAAAAGTGGAGAACCCTTTCTAGCTGTGGATAGAGAGAGAGATGTGGTGACTAAAGAGTCAGAGACATGGCAGCATGAGGACTCAACCTGCTATGGCTGGCTTTGAGGAAGGAAAAGAGAATTACAAACCAAGGAATACAGGAAGCTTCTACAAACTATAAAAAGGCCAGGAAACTGATTCTCCTCTAGACTCTCAAGAAAAGATCCCACCTTGGATTTAGGATGCCTTGGTTTTAGCCCAGTGAGCCCTATGCTGTGCTTCTGACCTAAAGAATTATAAAATAATAATTTTTTATTGTTTTAAGCCACTAAGTTTGTGGCAATTGGTTATTACAGCAATATAAAATTCATACAATGTCTTATGGCATTTAGTTCTCAAGAAGAAATAAGGTACAATTATTATCCTTATTTTATAGAAGAGAAAACTGACACACCGGTTAACTGAGAACTAAGTCACCTTTTTAGTGACAGATAAATCTGTTGTAAAAGAGTTAGGTTTAAAGTTACCGTCTACAGAATAAAGTTCTACATGGAGAGAACAGAGAGGAAACTGAGAGAAATGTGTAATTATGTGACAACAGCTGAAAGTTTTCCAGAATTACAAAAATATATGGATTGAGAATTGTCTGAAGTCTATGTGAACAGAAGCCCTATAACTAAGGATATTCAGAAGAAGCCACCTCAAGACTGGCAGGAGGGGCTGAGACAAGAAACATGCTGGCCCCACACCCATGGATGGCAATTAAAAATTGACAGAGATATGTCAGCTCTGGAGATGCCCCCTAAGGAGCAAGGGGTTCCAGCTCCTCAGGCTCCCACCAGGCTCTCCAGCCCAGGGTTCCAGTGCCAGGAAGAGAAGTCTCCACAACTGAGAAAAAAACCAGTGGAGATTGTGGCTAATTATGATCGAGGGCTGCTGGAATCCCAAGCATTCCTCTTAAAGGGTCCGTACATGGACTTACTTGTTGATAGATTCACCCACTCTGAGCTCCAGTGCTAGGCCAGCATCTCAAAAAACACCAGGGACCTATGGGGAGGAAATGCATTGTCTAGCTTCAGGATGGGGGCTGGAGGGGCAGCTTTCTCCCAGGTAGAAGTAGTGGCAGAAACCATTGATTTCTTGTTGAGCCCTCCCCCTATCCATGTGCTATATCTATGTCTCCATCAACCTGGCTAACATCATTCACTCCACTCTGGTGATTCCCTGAGGCCCTGCCTCATCCAACTTTCCAGCCCACCCCAGTTGCTTCCAGTGGCTTTTCTATACAAGCAGTCTGCCTTGGCTCATGTTGCAGACTTTCCTAAAATCTCTCAAAAGTTCGCAAACCCCAAACAAGCAGCAACTGGCCTTAGTATGCACCATAGGTCTTACTAAGCAGCCCCAAGCCCAGCACTAGAAGCAGTCTACCTCAGTTGCAGCTTTGCTTCATCTAGGCATCTCTAAGCCCAGCACAAGTAGCAATAATCTGCAGGTCACTTTGTAGCTCAAACCAAGGATCCCTGGGTAGCGCACAGGCACATGGTGACCTTGGCCTGCATTAGAGTCCCTCCCAAGAGGCTCCAGAACCAACACTCCAAATAGCCAGCTTCACACTACATTAGAGCACCACACAACTAACTCCACAAATGACAGACTAAGCAGGTCCCAGTGCCCTGCTAAAGAGAATCCTGCTTCACTGTAGTCATGGCCAGTCCTAACACCTGGGATGCCAGCAGTCTTCACAGCCTTAGGGTCAATCCCTCCCACTGACATGCTGACAGCAATCAGGTTCAATTACAACAGGATGGTACACACAATTCACACAAGGGACACTTAGAGCATCCAGCTCAAATGACCAGGGGAGACTACACCACTGGGCCCTGCAGGATACTTAAGACATAAGGCCACTCTACCAAGACTGGGAGACATAGCACTCTACCTAATACATAGAAATAAACATAGGGAGGAGACAAAGAAACATGTCTCAAATAAAATATCAGGACAAAGCTCCACAAAAAGAACTAAACAAACTGGAGATAAGCAATCTATCAGATGCAGAGTTCAAAGCAATCATTATAAGATGCTCGATGATCTCAGTGAGAACCTCAACAAAGAGATGGAAAACATAAAAAAGAACTAGCCATAAATGGAAAATACCTTAGAGGGAACCAAGAGATTAGATGAAGCAGATAATCGAATCAGCAGTTTGAAAGATAAGGTAGTTGAAAATACTCGGTCATAACAGCAATAAAGAAAAAGAATCCAAAAATCTGAGGATAGTTTAAGGGGCTTTTGGGACAACATTGAGCATACTAACATTTGCATCACAGGGGTATCAGAAGGAGAAAAGAGAAGCAAGAAATTGAAAATCTATTTGAAGAACTAATACTGGAAAACTTCTCTAGCTTGGCAAAGGAAATAGACATACAAGCTCAGGAAGCACATAGAGTTCCACAAAAGATGAACCCAAAGAGATCCACACCAAAAATGCCAAAGGTTAAAGGAAAGAGAATCGTAAAAGTAGTTAGTTACCTACAAGGGTGCTCCCATAAGACAGTCAGCTAATATCTTAACAGAAACTTTAAAAGTCAGAGGGATTGGCACAAAACACTCAAAGTGATGAAAAGCAAGAAACTTCAACCAAATTACTCCACCCAGCAAAGCTATCATTTAGATTGAAGGACAGCTAAAGAGCCTCTCAGACAAGAAAAAACCAAAGGAGTTCATCACTACCACACCAGTATTACAAGAAATGTTAAAAGGACTTCTTTAAGAAGAAGAAAAAGAAAAAAAGATCAGAAATATAAATAAAATGGCAATAACTACATATCTATAATGATTGCTTTAAATGTAAATGGATGAAATGCTCAAATCAAAAGTCATAGGGTGGCTGAATGCATAAGAAAACATGACCGTTACATATGATACCTATAATATCCTCACTTCAGATTGAAAGACACAGAGAGACTGAAGGTTAAGGAATGGAAAAAGATCTTTCATGAAACTGGAATCAAACAGAAAAAAAAGGTAGGGAAGCAACGCTTGTAACAGATGAAATAGACTTTAAAACAAAGGCCATAATAAGAGTTATAGATATAAATAACCACTTCTGGGTCTTTATCCAAAGAAACCCAAAATACTACTATAAAAGAACATGTGCATCCATATGTTCATTGCAGCATTACTTACAATAGCCAAAAAAAGGAGGCAACTTGGATGTCCATCAATGGATGAATGGATAAAGAAGAGGTAGTACATATATACAATGGAATATTTCTCAGCCATAAAAGAAAGTAAAATCTCACCAACCACAACAACATGGATGGATATAGAGGGCATTTTACTAAGTAGAGTAAGTCAGAGAAAGAAAAATGCCATATAATTTCAATATATGTGGATAAATGAATAAACACAACAGAAATAGACTCAGATACAGAGAACATTTTATTGTCTGCCACATGGGAGAGGTTAGGGGTATGAATGAAAAAGAGGAAGGGGTTGAGAAGTACAAATCGGTATTTACAAAACAGTCATGGGGATGTAAAGTATAAGAAATATAATCAATAATATTGCAATAACTATGTATGGTGTCAGATGGATACTGGAGTTATTGGGGTGAACACATTACAAGTTATATAAATGTCTAATCACTATGTTGTACACCTGAAATTAACATAATATTGTGTGTCAACTGTATTTGAAAAAAATATTTTTTAAAAAAGTGTTGAAGGCACAATTGCATTTAAGGTTAAGTGGATAGATCCAGATGATGATGGCCAACTTGGCAGGAAACATGAGCATGTTTACTTGTTGCATGGTCAGATGTTCAAATTTTACAAGGAATGAGCAGCAGATAAAGTTCCTTAAAAAAAATAAGAAGAATCACTAATAATAAGAATAATAAGAAAAATGACTTTAATGAAAGATCTTTCCATGATTAAATAAAATATCCACTTCTACTACAGGAATTCTGAGCATTGTTGGATCTGCTGAGTCATAAAGCTCTATACCAAATTGCTCTAAATAAAACCTGAAGATCAGGTAAAGGACTTAAAAGTAGAAGCCTTTCAATAACAACTTGATGAATTAGAGCAGCACACTCAAATGTAATTTGAATTGCATCTAAATTTTTATTAAACTCACTAGATATTTTAATTTATTCTTACTGAAATTGGTTTTATGACACATTTATCTGTTTCTTTGAAGGGGATATCCCAGTATATTGCAAGTCGCTGTACTTGTAGGAAGCTTACAAGTTTACAACAAGGTTTACAAGACAATGAAACCTCTGTATTTTCATGGTCTTTCTGTCATGTGTCCCTGGATAAGAATTTTTCTTACCAAGACCTTTAATGGAGATTTTTCCAAAATTTTTTAAAACTAGATGGTGGCTTAAAATTGGAAATGCCCTGCTAAGCTGCTGTCCCTGCCAGGTGAAAGCAAAAGGCTTTCTTTTGTTTTCTAAACCAATAAAAAAGTTTGGTATGGAGGATAAAAAAAAGTTACCTCTGGATCAACAACAGCATACCAGATGCCAGGGGCTGCATATATTCTCTTTAGTAAGGAAAGCACATTTGGGGCACTAGTTGAAATTGGAAAACTACCTCGTTAGGTTCATGATAAATCTCCATAATTATTTAGGACAAATCTTTGGTATTAGACAAACTGTGGAGTTAAATGGGAATATAATAGGGATTACTACATCTGAAATCTTCCAGTTTTATGACCTGTGATTCCCATAGTAATGTAGTGTTGTTTTTGATTCAATATTGATACAGAAAAGTATTTCAGGAACTTCCATTTGGTCTTTCTTATAATCATGAGTTTTCCCTAGGTAAGAAAGCAAGTATGAAGATGGTTTTTTTGCTAAAGAGATATATCCTTATTATTCATTATGGATGGGAGACATTTCAGTGGGTGGGTTCCATTGGGTCTAATGTAAACTGACTAGTTCAAAAATTGTATTACTTTACGTATCATAAGCTTCTTCCACATTTCCTGGTGAGTTTCAGTGACAAATCTGATCTCAGAACAAGTTTATCAGAGTTCAAGTAAACACACACACACACACACACACACACACACACACACACACACACACTAAAAGGCTTATAAAAATAAGAGTTTAAATACGAAATTCAAAATATACTTGAATAAGGAAGTAACTGAAAATGTGAAGGTTACAATCTATCAGAACACGGGGCTGATATTAGCATCCCAAATAGTCTCTACATTTTCCTTTCTGTGGCACATTGTTACTTGGACAAATTGGTGCAGATCACTTGAGGGCAAGTTTAGAGAGAGGGTTACAATAAGTACCCACGATTGATTAAGAGAACCCAGTCTCCTTTCATTTACAAAAACTTGGTTCCTTTAACTGATAACTAGGTGAAGGTTATTACTCAGTATTTTAATGGTTAAATAACCAAATTCACTGGAAATTAAAATTTTGTCTGTTTCTTTGATTATCAATTCCAAGAAGCACCCTTGGAATAGGTTCATCTCATTTATTCCTAAGGACACCATAAATAATGTCATGAAGACAGATCCTTTTGTTTACCACATTTATACTTTTGCATATTGAGATAAATAAACTATGACCATTTACCTTTTGAACAAATAGAAGCTAAGTATGTCCACTTCCCAACCGGCAACTTGCTATCCTTTCATTCCTATTTGAAATCAGGGGTCTCTTTTCAACCATAGAATCTCACATTAGAAAGCAAGGCTACAGAGTGGAGACATGTAAGCCTTTTTCAAGGATGCTATTATCCTCTCACCAACTGGAGAGAAAATAGATAATTTAGCAGGCCTGAGACTGTTTTCCTCAGAAAGGCCTACTTCTAAAGTGGATCTTGGCTACCTTCTGAGGACTTGGATCTTAGAAGAGTTCTCATAGTTCCTAAAATTGACAAAACTGGCTCACTGTGTCTAGATGACATGTATAAACAATATGGTTATGCTGAACACCCACTTTACTTCTGGACATCTAAAATTTTGGTACTTGCTAAAAAGACAGTGGGTCTATGACCAGGTCCCAGTAAAAATATTGGATACTGTATTGCTAATGAGCTTTCCTAAAAGACAACTTTTCACACATGTCACAATTCCCTGCTAGAAGAATGAAACATACTTCATATGACTCTACAGGGGAAAGACTTTTGAAAGCCTGAGCTTGGTTTCCCTTGGACTTTTCCCTATGCTCATTATCTCTTTGCTGATTTGTTTTTTATCATTTTATGCAATGAGTAGAAACTACATGCAGAATCCTGAGTCTTCCTACTAATTCACCGAATCGAAATGGTTTTGGGCATTCCTTACACACAAACATAGTTCTTCAGACTTGGGTAGAGGAGTTGTTTATGGGAAGGGAAGTGAGGGTAGTGGGTGAGTTACATATTTAAAGTCCACTATATCATTTCTATTTCCTTAATTCATTGGATTCACTTTCTAAAACCAAGGAAATTTTGGAACCTCACCTTTATTTACCGCTGAGTCCAATTTTCATCCAACAGTGCACAAAAATTTGAACAATGCCCCACTGCTGATGTTCGCAAAACTAATCCAGAAATTCTGGTAAATAGATCTCCATTAATAAATTCTGCCTGATTCAAATTTTTATTTTTTTCTTCTTGTTAAACATCATTTATCCCTACATAATTCTCAATATATTTTACGTACATAAGTTAGAAAAATCTTTCAGTTACTTTTAGTTATTCTTTTGTATTTTGTAATTGCTCCTCCACTCCCAATAACACATTTAAATTTGATTCTAGATATAATGCAGAGATAAAAATAAATAAATTTGAGGCCAAATCAAGAGAAGAATTTGTGCTATTTCCTTTGCAATTCCCTACATTTAGGACATTACAATTTATTTAAATGAGGAAAAAAGTCTCAAAGAGACAAGGGCACTTCACTGATTAAACAGTAACATTTTGGAGATCTGAAGAGATATAAAATCTCTAAACTCTATCTTATGTCCAATTCTTGGTATACTACACTTAAAGAATACATGCCCTAAATTTTATAAAAGAGCCCAAAAAAGGTTGGAAAATAAGTAACATTTTAACTCAGTTATCTGAAAGATAAAACTTCACATTAGATTTTCAGTTACTTCAGTTTGCAACAACAGAGTACAGAGACCAATTTTGGATGGAAATAGAAAGCCTGAAGCATTCATTGGTGCCTCAAGTTATTAGTTGTCTGAATTGGCCATTTCTTCTTTAAGCTATCCAAGTTCAATAGTAGCAGCTATCTCACCCTGACATCCCTTCTGCTTGTTATACTGTTCTATGAAATTGACAATTTTATCTTCTAACACTTATTTTTATTGTACAATTATTTCTAGATAAATACATGTGTTTATTTAGTTATTTCTCCACTATGTATTATGGTCTTTTATCCAAACTCTAATTATTAAATTTGTGATAGCCTCAAATATGCAAGATAAACAATCCACTTCAATTTCCTACATCTAGATGTTGTTATCTGTAACAGTCAAACTTTTTGGATGTAAGTAATCCAATCAACTCTGGCTAACTTAAACAAAAATGAAATTTATTGGAAAGCTATGAGTGGCTCAAACATGAAAATGCTAGAAAATTTATCTCAAAAAATTCACAAGAATCAAGAATATCTAGGCAAGTGAATTCATGAGCAAGAACATAACTCAGGTCATGATATCCACTTCAAACTTCTTGTTTTACAAATGGGGAAACCGAGGTCCAGAGAGATCATACCATTTCCCTAGGACTACACAAGTATCTTTGTTCACGTCAAAGTGATGAGAGGACAGTTGCTGGAAGATACACACACTATTGGCTTATTTTTAGTGTTGTCCAGACACATAAGAACTCTTTTGTTTAAGAGTAAAGCAGAAATTACATGCATCTTAAAAAAAAAACGTAACTCTGGAATGATTTGGTTCAATGGTCCCACCATTGTACACTCCCTAGCATGCTTATTAAAATGTTACTGTAACCAGCAGAAGAATGCTATTTCTGTTTCTTTTTTACACTGATTCGTTAAAGTCTTGCAGGAGTATAAGATTGTTCAAGCTTTTGTTACTGGCTCACACACATGCTTTATCTGCCCTTTATAGCTTTGGCAGTAGAGTGTTCGAGAAAGTAGAAGATCCCTGACTAATGGAAAGACTGATGACATGATGAATTTCCAAAACATATTACCCATCATTGAATTCCATTCTTACTTTGAGTTTATAAGTTGCTCTTCCTCCAACTCCAGAAACTTAAATGAATAACTTACTTCCTATAGTTTCAGGTTGCATCACAGTTTAGAAACAGGTTACTAAAGAATACGAAAGATCTATATTTAGTTAATCTAGTGTAAAAGTGAATCAGATTTGCATTACTGGTTTTGGCTTAATGGCAAAACATCTCCCCTAATACACAGATTCTTTGGATACAAATATAAAGTATTACAGAAAGTCTGTAAGGAAAATATATTATTGGAAATGGTATACAAAGCATACATTTAATGATGGTATCCTTGAAAACACTTTTAGTCTGTGAGAAAAGGATTTCTACTAAATAGATTTTCTTTATTCTCTAGTAAAAAGTCATTTTACAGAGATGATTTTTCTTGTTTTTCATGGATTTATGATATAAAGGATAAAATTTTGACTATGCCTAAGCTTTACTGCTACCATGATTATTACTACATTTACTATATTCAGGTTTATTATGTGTCATACCAGGTTCTAAAGGCTTTGCATGAAATATCTCATGTTTCTCCCTGTCATCCAAAATCCTACAAGTTCTTGATTATGGCTTCCCATATTTATTAATGTATAATGACTTTTCTTTATTTAGGAATATAAATTAAAAGACCTTTGGAACCACAGTAATTGGATTTTGTTCAGTATTTTTTTAATAGAAATATCACCAATTGTCTTTCCCAAATGCTTATTTTCTTGTTTGTAGAGTGCATTGTAAAGAGCACTATTTTTAGGTATATCCTTTGAATCATTCTCAATGAGTCTTTAGATAAGTTTCTCTGAGACCACCTGCATTGCAAATGGAATTCATGGCTTACTTTGGGTTAAAAATTACATTCCTAGATTCTGATATTTATAGGCTCTCTTACTTAGAGAATTAAGCTAGATTTTTGACAGTTTGGGGGTGAGGTTTTTAGCCTCCTTTTCAAAAAATTCTTTGTACCATCTTGCAATTCCTGGATGATATGTTTATTTGTATACCAGACTCCATTCTACTACATCTGCTTCTTACATAACTGCTGCACAAATAAATTAGGCTTCAGCTTAGGTGATATTTCTGGAGAGGTACTGTTTCCCTCTTTCTCTTCCTCTTATCACCAGCACATTGATGTGTCAAGGCACCAGTCTGAAAGTTACTCTTTTTTAATCAGCTTACACACTACTGGAAAAGTATTTGTTTCTTCTGCAAGACACAGAAAAAAAAGTGATATCACTTCCAATATTCTTGATATCCATGTTACCAAAATTCACTTGCAATCCAGTTTGTTGGTTTCTTCTTTAAAACTTAGTGGGTACTCAATACTGAGCCTACTATTTATTTACTTTCTCTTCTATTCTCTTCAACAAATTTTAAAATATTATTTATAGTTTTCCAGACACTGTATTTTACTTTGATCACTTTAGACAATCTTCTTCTAATACTACTCTTTCATTTCTTTTTCTTCTACTTAATCAGAATTGGGCTCAAGTTGACCTTTTTTGATATTTAACCATGAGATAGACCTGTCCATCCAACCAACCAACCAACCAACCAGACAGCCAACCAGCCAAGTGTCTGTCCTCCTGTCCATCTGTCTGTCCGTCCATCTGTCTATCCATCCATCCATCCATTTATCATTGCTATCCATCTATATTTTGTTACTAAAGAACTCAACTGCAATTCTGTATCAATCATCTGTTTTATTCTGTGCTTTCTGGGCCATCAGAAAGTAAAGGAGAGGTAAAATTAAAATTTTTATCTTTCTTATCACTTCAATTTTAACCATAATTCTCAAAGCAAATTATCAATTGCAGCAATGTTCACATTGACTGTTGAAGGTCTAAAGCTTTCATTAAGTTTTAACTGTTCATGAAATAGGGCTGATTGAGAAAAAACACCAGACTTTTAAGACAATAACCATAATCTTCTGAAAATAAACTAATGTTCAAGTAAGTGGAGTTTAGACAGTGACAACATATCATCTCTAAAGAAGTTGATCAAGTTGATATTTCTGGCAAATATTACTTGAGAGCCTTCTTTGAACTATGATATCTGCTGGACTGTGATATCTGCTAGCAGTGACATTGATCAGCAATACAGAAAGAAATACAATCCTGGAGTTATACTGCATAAGTTACTTAGCAAGTGAAATGAAGATAAATAAATCCTAGGAGCACCAAGAGGTTGTAGTTAGAGTAAATGGTTTATAGACAGCACATACAAAAGACAGCGTGATAAAGCAGAGGAACTGAGGGACTGTCAGGAAAAAAGGAAACAAAAACTATAGTTCTTCAGAACAAAGGACTTTACTCCCTGGTCTGCTTCAGATGTTCTACAGTGCTTTGCACATTCAAAAAACAATGTGAGAAGTAATTAACATGTAAGGCAAGATTTTGAATAGTTTTGATTTCCTGCATAACAGTTCAAAAATGTCTGAGAAATGTGAAATTCAGTAGATTCATGTTCTTTGTTGAATCACCTTTTACGATATCTAAATACAGGCAAAATCTCAAAGAGTCAGTCCTAAAAATATGGATGTTTAAAATACTCATGTACTTTTGTTCAAAAGTCTTTCAGAAACTTCCCAATTACTATAGAGAAACTATAAATGTAATAACAAAACTTAAGAATTGTTACTAGGTGGCAGAAATGAGAGATGAAGAAAAGAAAAAGCAATTAATTCCTTTAAAACACTAAACACGTTTGAAATTTTTATAGCAAAGCAAATAAAATAACATGAACATTATAAATCATTCTTTTAATTGGAAAAAATAAATTCTGAATATGCAGAATCTTCCCGCTGAGGTAATAACAATTAGTGCACTATGTCTTCTCATGACTTTAGGGCATGGTTGTATAACATTTCCATATGAATTATCTATGTTGAAGGGGATATAGTTTTGTTTTATAATATATTTCAATTCATATTGTAACAAAAAATATAAAATTAGAATCTACTACAGTCTGTTATGGCTTACCAAATTCTTTCACCAAACTTGTTCTCATTAGATTTTATAAAAATCCATATTTTTGGTAGTTATTATTTTTTCCTTTTACCTGACAGATATTAAATAAGTTAATATGAAAAAAATAAAACCACATGTCTCATCCTCCAATTTGGAACTTTTCATTCCTTTTTCCTTATAGTTTCCATAGCCTTCTCTTTTTATAACAACCAAAAGTAATGATTTGGAGAAAAAACAATAACTGAAATAAAGATTTTTACACTATTTTTTGATATTTTTGAGTAGTATACCTTTTCTTACAATTCTATCTTTCCTATTTGTTGCTACATATTTTTGACTGGGGTTTTGGATCAAAGAGATCTAATCTGGTTGAATACAAATTCTTTATCTTTGCAAATGCAGAATAAAGCTGGCAAGACTGGCAAAGAGAAAAGTCACTTCTAGGCAAATCTATTCAGCCATCTAAAAATGAAACCAGGACCCAGTGTCTCAAAAATATTATTGAAAAGCTATTATTGGGCAAGTAAATATTCTTGCAATATTCTCAATTCATGAGATACAATGTCATTTGTGTAAACAGGGTCACCATTTGTATTCCACAACACGTTTGTCTAATGTGTTTGTTTAGGCTCTTAAACACTATGTAATGCCACCTCTTAGAGTACAGAAGAGAGAATAATTTGTTTATGATTGGAAAGGATAGTTTGAAACTTACATGATAAACTGATCAAGTATAAAAAATATGGTAAACTACTTAGCATCTTAGACTGCTTTCTTCCATAGTCTCAGACCTTGCTCTTTGAGTTGGCTTCATGTTTTGGCCATTGCAGGCATTTTGCAGTCATTATGGATGCCTTAGTTTCACTTATGTGGCTACCTCTCCTGAGAGAAAAGGCTCTCTTCCTAGTTGCTGTTCTAAATGTCCTGGTAAAGGATTCTAACAGACTTGAGTTGATCTAGGAGATGACACAGAAGCAAGACACTACAGATAGGAGAAAGAAGCAGTATTGTTAGTGGGCCTTCTGGTGTTAAATATCTCTCTTTGGGAAAATTGCCTAGAGACAAAATGACAGGATCTCATAATACAGATTTCTTTTTATTTCAGAGCAGCAGAGTAAATTTAGAATTTTGTGAATTATGAATAATATTCAATTCTGTTTATGAAAAGTAAATAACGTGAATTCGTTTTATAACAAAATAAAAATATACATAACACAACTAAATATTTGCAATGAACTGATATTATTTAAATAAAAATAACCATTGACTTTATAGCATTCATAAAATTCATATAAAGGGAAAATGTATTTTTAATATTGAATTATGAATTGTATATATTCTTATTTCACATTAATATAGAAATTTATTGCATTATTTCCCAAAATAACTGGTAGTTAAGAATAATTCTGGTTCCCTTCTCCCAAGACAGAGAAATGTAAAAAAATTACATTAACTGTGGAGTCTCTGTATACTGGGCTCCAAGAAGCATAAGAATCTCAGTGGTCATACCTTAATATCTCTTTAATTCCTAAGTCCTAAGATAGACTCTCTTCCCCATTAGTAAATTCAGGTAAGCTATAAACTACTTGTTTCTTACTGTTTCACTTTTTAGGTAAGTAATGCATTCACATGATTCAAAATCAGAAAGCTTAAAGATTTGCAATGGAAAGTCTCTTTCTTAGCTCTGCTCTAAGCTCCAAATGTTGACACTGTTGTGATAATAGTTTTTAAATGACAGCATAAAAGTCATTTTATTATTTTTTGTTTACTTCACAGAATTTAGAAAATTTTTTCTTAATTCAAATTTTACACTGTGCTTTTTAAATTCAGGTCTTTGCATAGACCTTTATGCCTAGACATTTTATCTTTCCTTGCTAATAAAAATGGAATATTTTCCTCTATGATACTTTCTAAATAGTTGTACAGAAATATGTGGCCTCAAGATTTTTCATAAATTAATTTTGTACTGTTACTGATACAAATTAGTATGTACTTGTAAAATTTTAGTTTATTTTGCTTGATTCTTCTGAGTATATATTGGAATGCCCTGCAGACAGGGTTAAAGTTGCCTGCAAGCTAGAAGTTTGCAAGGCAGGTGGGCTCCTTACTGAAGGAGGAAGTTTGGCTTAATGGAAAGAGTTGAACGTTCCTTGCCCCAAGGAATAAGAGACAGAAAACAGGAACAGGGATGTTTTGGGAGAATTTATGTAAAGGTCAGCAATTGTTTGCATATATGTGAGTGTTGCTTCTCATGCTCTTCCAAGGGTATATATATGCTGTGCTAAATAAACTTGGGGCACAGTATTCACTGTTAGCCCTCCTGACTCTATCTTCTGTCTCTCTCTCTCTCTTTTTTTCTCAATCCTCACTCCTCTCGGGAACTGTTCATTTTTAGCCGGCTGGCTCCAGCGGTATAAAATCAGATATTTAAAAAGTAATATTTTATCCACTTTTTGCAATTTATGTTTCCAATTTCTTTATCTTCTCCAATTCCATTGTATACTACCCTCAGTACAATGTTAAGTAATAGCCATATTAATGGATATTCCTTAATTTCCTTGAAATACCACAGAGTAAATGAACGTATCTTATTATTTATTTTATTTATCATTAAGTGTTAACTCTACACCTACTGAACAGAGATATATTTTATTAAATGCTTATTGCTATGGAGAGGATCATTAAAGACTTTTGTTAGATACATTAATATGATAAATTATATTATCCTTAATCATGATGCATTATTACAATATTTTGTTGGATTTTATTTACTAAAATTAACACTTAAATCTTAAGAGTTATAAATAAGTTTGGTCTTCAGTTTCTTTGTAATTATATTGTCTTTTAATTATATTTTCTCAAAAAAAGTTTTTTTAACCCAATATTTTGATAGTTTAAGTATAGAACCAAAGTGACTCCATCGTAAATACAAACCCTCCATTTTGAGCTTAAGAGGAATTCCAAGAAAAACCACCAACTGGCTAAGAGTCATCCCACCCAGCAATTGGCCAATCAGAGACCTCTTAGAAATTATCTAAAAATCCCACCTGCCAAGCTCCCTGTTCCAGGTTTTTTTTTTTTCTTTTTACTTTTCTTCGGCGTGAAACCTAAACCAATCCCCTTAAAGAATCCTGTAACACCACTGCTGTACTCCCCTGCTTGTGGTTTTACCCTTTAAAAACCCTTTGAAACTGTAAGTCTGGGCCCATACTTCCACTGCTGAGTCAGTGTATTCGACCCTGGCTCGAGCCTGCAAATAAACTCCCTCTTGTTCTTGCATCGTTGTTGTCGGCTCCTTGCTAGGCGTGGAGGCTCGAAGTCAGGTATAACAAAATAGCACTGGAATTATCTGACAGAATTTTGTGTCAGAATTCTTAAAATCATATGAGCCAAATACTTTCAGGGTGGGGTTGTTATCTCTTTATTCCATGAGAATCATTCTATTTAGATTATCTTCTTCTTCTGAAATTAGTCTTCATAAATTACATTTTCTAAAAATAAATTATATCCAGGTTTCCAAATGTATTTGTAGAGAGCTGTGCTAGATGGCTTCTTATGAGTACTTTAATTTCATTTTCTGTTTTTATAGTTTATTTGCATATTTGCTCCTTTCCTATTTTCTCCAGATTTATATTAGCCAGTGATTTATTATTTTTCCCCCAAACCCTTTTGTTTTTCTAATTCATTTTTCCTTTTTTAATCTTTATTATGTTCTGCTTTCTACTCCCATTTTTATTTTGTTCTTCATTTACTGTTTTTAATAGTATGTTTAATTTATTTTCCTTTTTTTATCATTTATATAATTGCATGTATATAATTAATTTTCCTTAGAGAGTTGTTTTAGTTCTATACCTTAGTCATGCTAATATGTAATGTTTTCATTACTGTTATATTCTAGATAAATTGTAGCTTCACATTAGGTTTTATTTTTGACCCAAAAATTAATTTTTAAGTGTTTGTTTGGTTACCTACCCAGATAGTTTAGATATTTTTTTCTAATTTTTAACTTCCAGTTTTTTATTTCATTGCATATACAGATGGTATAATATTTCTATTGTCTATAATTCTGTTTTTAAATCATTGTTTCTTTGAGATATTTTAAATAAAAAGGGAAAGTTACTGATTGATATACCTATGCTGATATCAAAAAGAAAAACAAATACCAATCTGTAAAATTATTTTATTTATCTTAAATGGCAGAGGCATCTCTAGCTTTTTAATTATATTTAGTTTTCAAGATCATTGTTTCTCTTTACATTTCAGTTGTGAAAGAGAGGAGCATTTTTAGCATAGAGAAGAGGTAGAATGAGTGGGATGATCTTTGATGATTACTACTAAGTGACAAGATAAAAATGTTAGTACTGATTTTAGCTTTAGAAAGGACTTAATACAATAGACATATCTATAGGCAGCAATGTTTGAGAGGCCTTTGGAATTTTATATTCTTAATTCTATAAAACTTTACCATTCTAATTATGTCAGATCCTGAATTACAGACTGGGGGTTTCTGAGTAGTCTGGCCTTGGCCAGGGTAGTGTCGTAGACAGCTATCTACTGTCTCACAGCTGCAGAATGTAGAGCTAAGAGAGCAATATTAAAGAAACTTCTCAGGGGAATATCCACTCACAACCTGAGAACACTTGTCTGACCAAAAGTAGCTAAGTCTTAAGGCTCAGGTACTCTGGTTTTATAAAATGTCATTGCTTTCCTAATACTGGCTTTAGTTGTTTAAGAATTCTTAGTATAAATATCTTACAAGGGTTTTCTGTTCTTCTTTTTAAATTAATCAGCAGCTTTTATTTTCATTATGAATGTATAGTGTGAAGTGCCTCACTATGTTATTTACTCAAGGAAAGCGTGTGATGAATCTTGAACTGAATGTAACTTTTACATTTTAACCAGGCTTACCATACCACTTTTCTATTCATGTTGTGACACCTTTCTGAAGTTCAGGTTGTTTTTGCTATGCTCCTGGAAAGCACAGCCTACCAAAAGATGTAGAAAGGATGGCTGCAAGCTTTAATTATTTGGTTCTTTGAAAAGATCTTTTATGCTTCTTAGAAGGCAAATCCAAGGGCCTTGGCTGCAATGCAATCTGAACTGCAATCATGCAGAGACTATGTTAGGCCTGACGTAATTACAGTTCTTCAGGTATCACATTTCTGCAGATTTGGCCTTGGTTAAGTCTTTTGATTAATGGTTCTTCTTCCTTCTGTTCCTTTTTTGCTTGGGAAAGATTTCAGTATGTCATAACAGAATAATATCTCCCATTATATGTGAAGCATGAGAAAAGGAACACAAATATCGACTGTGTGGAATTAAAAACAAAGACATGTCAAGCACTAAGTCACTTCTCTGTCTGCATTTTGTAAATGTAAGTTGTGTTCTTTGTCATTCGTAACTAAAGGACAGAAAAGATGGTAAAGGCTTATTTAAAAATTAAAAGAGAGAAAATAATTATTTAAAAGGATTTCACTACTAAGATGCAATTTATTCTGTGAAGTGAGGTGGGCATCTGTTTAGTGAAGCCTGGTCTTAACCAGAGAGATAATATACTACAAATTGCTAGGCTCTCATAGAAGTGAATTTCCATTAAAAATCTACATTGACAGAAAAAGATTCTCCACTGCATTCACAGTATATCACCCTGAAAGGTTAAGCATGGCATTTTAAACTCAATTATTGTCTTTGTTTTTTAAGAAACAATCCATACAAGAGCCTGCTGACTAGATATTAATTATTGAATTCATGTTTGAAAGAAAAGACAATCTGATTTGATTTGAAGTCTGCTGGGATAAAATATTGAACTTCATATTCTTCAGTGGTAAAAAAATTAGTAAGTCAAGTGTTTTGGCAAACAGATTAAGTTTCTTAGGCCATTAGGTACTGTGTGGCTGTTTCTTAACTTTCTGTGACAGATGATTTCCTCTGACATTCCTACTCTGAAAATTAGGTTAAACTGGCAAACCATACTTCTGCTATTAAATAGCACTACAATTGATAGAGATATAGAAATTAAGATTTATAAGTATTTCTATTGTTGGATATCTCTAGACCATGTGTCACAAGTCAAATACCTTCAGAAGTAAAGGTGGATATAAAAGATATATATTTAATACTATTTTGTTTTCATAGTAAATAAAACTAATGTTTATTTTCACAAGGAAAAAGTCTCTTCTACTTTTTTGAAACATTAGCTCTCTGGGCTTGTTTTTTCATTTGCATACATTTGTTAGAGACAGAAACAGGGAAATAGTCACTCTAAGAAAAACAACAAATTTGATGATTAATTATAGCTGACATTCAGCTTTTCTGTCAAGGAGACAATAAACTGATGAGTACTCCACTGAACTGAAAAGTATATATCCTATCTAAATTGTGCATCTGCAATTCAACTCCAGCTGAATGCTGGCTGAATGCTTCCAAATATTCTAGGTACTTTCCCCTCTAAATGAAGGAAATCAAATCTTTATTGGGAAGGTCTTGATTTTTAAAAATGTTGGCCTAATTTAATATAAAAAAAAATACATAAAAGAGAATATCCCAGCCTAAACAATATTGGTCTTTTAACTAGACTGGTCAATAGGGAAATAGTTCCCAGATATTACAATCTTTATTTAAGTATGCTGATTAAATCACATCACTCGAAAAAGCAAGCAAAAAGAGTTTGGCTCTATGGTAGACAAAGATAGAAAATGGAAAAGTGAATTCAGTTCGGAAAGACTAAAGAGTATTTTAAGCACCTTCCAGGTGTTACCCACATTCCCTGTATATTTACAATGGACAAACTAAATAAAAATAATCATCATGCCAAGTCTTTCTTATTTTTGTAGATGGCTCTTGATCAAGTTGCCTTAGCTGTCATATCATAATTATTATACATAATATTTCACATAGAACATTTGCGTGAAATTCATCTAGATGTTTGTGATTTAAGTTTTAAAAGATTTTCTTAAATATAGTTTTCAGCTATGAAAGAATTAGAAATTAACTTACTACTGAGTAATAACTACTCATAAAGGTAAAACTTTTCATTAACATGGTGACCTTAGATATATCATTACCTTTATGTACCATCTGTAAAATAAAGATAATATTAGTAACTAAGCTCATAGCATTGTAAGGGTTAAGTTACATAATATGTTAAACTTTTAGATCATGATCTGACATAGAAAGCATTCAATGTCAGTTATCTATGTTCTGATAGATAAGATGTAAATGAGTATCTCCAATACAGGGCTCAATTGTTTCCTCAATCTTCCACTAAAAAAAAAAAAAAAAACAACAAAATGTCTCAACTCTCTAATAGCCCAAACTTAGCAATTAAAATGAAGTTTAAAAAGAGAAAGTACTGAATTATATAAGAGCAATGATCTATTATAAAAACCAATCTAACCGTTGTAAGGATGGAATAAAAGGCAATTAAATATTCATCATTAGAATAAAAAACCACAAAGTCAGGTTTATATCTAAGTGATAAATATAAACAAACTGAGTCAGAAGAGAATAAAAAACTGATAAAATGCTATCGGATTAAATAATTTAAAACACTAGCATTCTAATGGCATGAATTACTTCTAAAAGAGCTGATTTTATGGTCAATGTAGTTGTTCATGCAGGAATAATGAGAAATAGGTAAGTTATTAATATTTTAGGGAGTAAGTTATTAATCAAACAAAAATAAGAGGACTGAGGAAATTATATAATTCATCATAGTGACAAAGCTACACAAATGTAAGAATAGGGGTTCAAGCATGGACCTCTCACACTAAAGAAATCATGATCTTTTATTGCTGCCTTTCCATTTAGAGAGTAAGAGATTTTTTTACTTAATAATCACTAAGATAAAATTGTTTGAACAAACAAATGTACAGGTGGACAACAAGAATTTTCATACAAGCACACTATACTAATTTATCAACTGGTAAGGGATATTAGCCACTTCCTCACAGGCATTACCTAGCTGCTGCGATCATTTGTAACATATTCAAGGTCAGAGATGGAGATGGGAATAAAACAAATGGTTTTCTATCTCAATTGTATACTGGAATCTTAAGATGCATTAAGAAATAGTTCATTTTTAAATAGCTAAAACATACCAAAAGTACATCATCAGTTACATTTTACTTTGTCAATAAAGAATGAAATTGCTTTCATTTGCCTGGTTATATTCAGGCTAATAATGATGGCCCACAGAAGGAATGTTTAAGTCTATTTCATTCAGTAATCTACAATGAGAGAATAAAGATATATGTAAATAAAAAGCCAGGCTTATTAAATGGATTAAGGATTTTCTAATCAGGTGTGACTAAAATGTAGTAACAGTTTTGCAAACTCTGCAAGTTATATTAAGAATTATTTGTGTCCATTTCAGTATTATATTTTCCGTGCTATCACAGATGAATATTTCAAAGCCTTTCCCATTGATTCACTAGAAATACATATTCTTAAAACATTTTCCCCTCCAAATAGGCCCACATAATTCACCTTAAGTGTTATGAATAACTCAGTAAGCTATGTGGCTAGAGTCCTTAGAACTCAATGCTCTGTCCACTGAATTGAGTTCTAGTATGCTGATTGTGTCAAAAGCAAGTCCTGACCACTGAATATTTTTTTCAACAAGACTCTTCCAAATGAGTGCATCCTACTAATAGCCAAAAAATAACTTTTAATGTATATCAATGAACCTGCTGGAGGTGTTCACTTTAGATTTACTATATCACTGTTTCATCCTAGAAAGAGACATTACAGAAGGGAATTTTCAGCAACATGAGGAAATAACTTTATGTAAGGTATGCTCAGTGATCACCAAATTGAGTAACCAAATTATTCTTAAATTAACCAATAAATCAACAAATATTGTGCCATACACAGCACAGCTATAAAAGATATCCAGCCCTCATTTTTATACTCCTTAAATTCAAATAAAAAAATCAGTGCAATAAATGTCAAAATAGATCCTCTCTTGGGTGAGGCAGGAAAGCTTAAAAATATTATAGCACACGTTTGTTAGGTTGTTCAAAATCAGTTCACCTTTAGGTTAAGAATATTTTGCTTTCCTTTGTATTTATCTCTTTGTTAGCTGCATACAAGATGTCCTGTCCTCAACAACAAAAAAGACAACTCAATTAAAATACGAGTGAAGAACCTAAACAGGTATTTTTCGAAAAAAGATATAGAAATGGCCAATAAGCACATAAGATACTTAACATCATTAGTTATTAGAAACATGCAAATCAAAATTATGAGATACTACTTCACACCTTTAAAAAAAGAACAGAAAATAACAAGTCTTGGCAAGGATGTAGATATATTGAAACCATTGTATATAGCTGAAGGTAACATGAAATGTTTCCACAGCAAGTATGGAAACCAGTTTGATAACTCCTCAAAAAATTAAACATAGAATTAGCATGGACATTACAATCCCACTCCTAAATACATAACTCTAAGATTTGGAAACAAAAATTCAAAAAAATAGCTGTATATAGATATTCATAGCAGTGCTATTAACAATAGTTAAAGGTGGAAACAACCCTAATGTCTATCAATGGATGCATGTATAAACAAATCATAGTATATGCATGCAATAGAAGATTATTCCATAAAATTAATTCACATTGGAATATTATTCCATAAAAAGGAATGAAGCACTGATACGTGCTATAAGAAGGATATCTCCATGGATTTGAAGACAATAACCTGGTGGTTCCAAGAGGTCAGGGGAAGGAAAAAACGAGGAGTAATAATTTAATAGGTATGGTTTTTATTTTTGGGTAATGAAATGCTTTAGAACTAGATGCTTTAGAAATGATGGTTACACAGCACTGTGAATGCACTAAATTGGTTAATTATGTTAAATAATTATATGATAATTATGAGAATTTCAATCCAATTAAAAAGAGATTACAAAAAACATTCTCTTCTTCTTTGCTCAAAAGGGTAACCACATGACAAAACTTGGACAATCAGTCTTTTCTTTGGAAATTTAAACATCAAGTGAGAAATAAAATTATGTAAAAATGATTAACTCTCTTTCATTACAATGACAGTGTTATGATAGTGATGGCTTTTATTGGTATTATAATTACTGCAATGATTTTTATTAATATATACTTCTTTTTTTGTATCACAAGGTACCAAATACATTTCTGTGCACACAATACAAAATAAATCTAGAGTTTTCTAAGCTTCTGGATCTATCTATTAGGCTTATAAAGCTCTGCTTTCAGACATAGATACAGCCTTCCATATCATTCTACCACATGGTTCTCTTTTTATTATAAACGGCACACTTGTAACCCCAAACTGTTCCTAGAAAATACTGAAATGCCATAATAAAAGCCAGAATTCTTTTCATGAAAACACTACTTCTATTATCCTTTCAAAAAGAAATTTCTCACTAATTTGACCCCATATATTTCAAGTACTGAAATTAGAAATAAAATGCTTGAGATATCAATATTTTTAGACCATTAATCTTCAAAATGTTACTAACAATATTGCTTTTTCTTTGAAAATTATCCAATCTATACTATAACTTTCTCATCTGTATCATCTATTGATTTAGGAGTTACACCTAGCCCTCCTCATTAATCAGAGTTTCCCAAATTGCTCATAGTTTTCCTGTCCAATTCAAATTTTATCATAATCTTTGGTAACTTAAAAGTTCAACATTTAATATTCAAGGTGGTTATTTACCTCATAAAAGTCAAACATACTTTCTTTGATTGTACAATTCAATACATTTAAGGCTTCAAAATAACAGTTTGTTATGACTCCCAAAACTCTTCCCCCATTATCAGTATTTCTCAACCCCTCACTTAGTGTATATCTCAATCTCGAAATTTCCTAGGCAGTTCAAAATGAACTTGATCAGATTTAAATTTTAAACACATTTCCCTTCTCACAGTGAATCTTTCTGCCATCAAATCAGAAAGCAATGAATCACCCTTGACCATTTCCTCATTCTAATAGCCCATCAGTCATCTCATCTTAAAATTTCTATTGTTGGAATTCTACCTTGAATCAATGTATATCCATGGTGTCTTCATGACTATTTACTCAGATTACCAAAACACTCTGCAGTTGTAGACTTTATGAGTTTTTCATATGCCTCAAAGCTAGATCTTTTTAAAAGGTAAATGTGATCAGATGTAATTTTCATTTAAACACACCATATTTTATCATACTTGTCATTTCAAGTTAAATATCTTTAAACTACATGGTCTGTCATAGCTTGCATCACTATATAATCTCCTTTCATATTTACATATTTGCTTTTAGTTAGTCCTAAACCTTTATATATGGTATTTCCTTTGCCTTAAACACACCTAACCAATCCTATTTCAATGTTCATTCTAAAGAGATCAGTTCTGGTTAACTACCTCCTAGAAGTTTTATTCTCTCTGCCACCCCACCACTACTTACATAGGTACTTATTATTGTCATATCATCTGTGCATCTTTATCACTACATTTATTAAATTGTTTTGTATGTAAAATGCTCAGTATGATATCTATCAAACAATACATGATTGCTATAAGTCCATAAATGCATATAAAGATTAACTGAATAAAAATTTTTAAAATATGTATTTGTAAGAATCCATAAAAAATACTTGTGAGAAGTGAAAGAAGTTTTATAATGTGGATGAATCATATGTGTTTGTCATTGAAAATGTTTACAACTTGTTTACAATTATAAACAAAAGAACATTTTTTTTTCTGGATCTAATTTACTGACTTGTGGGGAGAAAAAAAAATAAAACTTAAACCCCAAAAACAAAAAATTCCTTATGTGTTCTAAATTTTATGAAGAATAAATAAATTAGAATGACATAACAGAGAGAAATTGTTTTTGAGAAGGTGTTTTATTTTAGGTAATCATAGGAGTCCTCTTGGAAGTGCTGTCATTGTACTAAGACTTGAATGTGATAAATGGAGTTCAGCCTCATGATGATCCAGGAGGAAAATATACAGGATGATAGAATGACTAGTAAAAGGCCTTAAGATGAAAATAAATTTTGCCTTTTTATTGAAGTGAGGAATTTATACAATTAGAAAGAAGAAAATGAGGCTGAGGAGGTAGGTTACATGGGTTTAGTCATAAAAAGCATTTTTAATTTTACTTTCTTACTCTGTCCTACAAGGAAGATGGGAAGGCATAAAGTTTTTTAAAAAATAAATGATATAATAAAAATTATTTTAAAAGTCCATTCTTGATGATATAAGGCAATTATAAGGGGGTAGGGTGTGTTGTACCAAGAACAGAAGCAGAGGGGAAATAATAAAATAATTATTATAATTTCTAGTCAAGCAATTGAAAGAGGGCTAAAGTGAAAGCACTGGAAATGAAGGAGTAGACAGATTTCACTGTCTTTCTTAGGTAGTCAGAATAAGAATTGCCAATAGTTTACAAATGGGGGTGGATAACAGGAACGAAGAATGCATACTGTACCCTAAGTCATTTGTTTCACAATCCAGTAGGCATGACATCTACTGATTGGGAAAAAAAGACTAAGCGTAGACCACCTGTTTTTATATTAATTTGCACATGTCTAGCATGACCTAAATGAAGACATTAGTTAGACCTATGTTATCATAATAGAAAGCTAAATTTTTAAATTATGAATAAAATACAAATATATAGCAGATATAAAATACCAAAGCAACTTCTGAGGCAAACCTGGGAGCAACCAAAAAAAGTGCCTGAGAATTATTTACTTTATTTACTTTCATGAGGATTTATGTTGGTGTGTAGCTGGAAACTGAGAACGTTGTTGAAAAAAATCTATTTGTAGACAGTGGCCGTTTTCCAGTAAGCCCTGCCCTTCCTCAAAGAAGATTTAATAAAATTATTTAAAGAACTTAATATGTTGCCCTACAGTTAATAAAAACACACTGAACAGGTATTTTAAGCCTTCTTCGGAAATCTACAGGGTAAGAGATGGGCTTACTATCTGTTTTGGTGGAGAGGAAAAAAAAAAACAGAGATGGGCTGCTCTTTTGGAGTCTACTTCTTTCCACACTCAGAGATGTCTCAGAAAGAGAATGCTTTAGTAGATATGGATCAGCTTTGAGCCATAAAGGAGAGAGAGCTACCTACTCATGCAGACTACCTAAAGGGTAGTATGAAAAGTACAAGGAAAAAATGTCTTTTGAGCATATAGCTGTGAAAAAAGAATAAGGAACTGCAGGGTTAGACCTAATTGGCCAACATCAAGACTCTGTGTGTCTCTGTGTGTGTCTATGTTTGTTTCTATGTTGGAGAGGATGGTAGTTCTCTAAAATACCAATAAAGGTCCCTATTTAGGAAACAGTAAGATTTAAACAACTTCTAAACTCAGAAATTCCCAGTCCTATTTTCCATAAAAAAATAAGAAATAATATAGTATATATTAATATATAATTCAATACTTAACTAATGAAGGTATTCTTTATACCTTTATTAACAGGCTATACTGTCTAATAGTAAATAATCTAGTCTGTAGCAGGACTTTTTAATAGAGAGGAAAAGTTCAGAGTTTTTCTTTATAAAGATAACCATTTTTTATTACTAGATTAAGATCATGTTCACAACTTATAATAATCACAGAACTTTGTTTCTCAAGAATAACTAGGAAAAGCATGTGGCATTACAAGCTTTCACCCTGTTGAAGATACAAATTGGAAGCCAAAAATATATACTTGGCATTTAAAGGCATAAAAGTGAATGAGATTAACTCACAGGGGCTGAGCCTCAGAGGCAAATGCATGCTGCTCTTACCTCTGTGGATCTGAAGAGCCACATGTTATAACTCAGAAAAGTATAAAATTTTAAAGAATGGTGTCATTTAGGACTACATTTTCTAATTGCAGAAAAATCAGCTATCTAGCAAATTTACAGACCTGGAATATTTTTCTTTAAATATATTAAACTTATATCTAGAAGAAATAACTATTTCAATGAAAATGGAATATTTAGCAATAATCAGAGAGATCATTAATGACATTTTTAAAGTACTAAATCAATCTCAGTTAAAATTCAGTCTAATCTTAGCAAATATGGGTAGTACGGCAAGGAAGAAGAAAACCAGATACTGAAGCTATAGGATATAATGAGGAAAAAAGAATATTGGACTCACACTGCAGTACTGGATCCAACTTCAGTAATTTTAAAGTGTGGAACTTCCTAATGCTCCCAAATGGCAAGATCTATTTGCCTCATGTGGTTATTGAGCCAGTCTGTGAAATGAGTCAGGCAAAATACCTTGTGTAGTACTCAAAAAAATATTGAGTTTTCATTCCTTTCATAATATTTTTTAAAGAACTTACTTTTCCTAGTCATACTTTCTAACTACTGTATTGCTAAATAAGTATGCAAATCTGAAAAACTCACTCTTTCCTTAAATCTCAAACACAACTGTGCACTACTTATAGAAAGCTTACTTTAGTCATGAAAGCATTTTATGATTCATTTGCACTGCTATTTCTTCAAATTATTAATAGGCTTTGAAGACAGATTTTACTTCATTTAAGAGATTTCACTCTCTTTTGGGCTCTGCTGCTCACCTCCAGGGCACCCTTTCCTGTAATCAACTGATTCATTGCACAGTTGTTACAGTTCATTAAAAGAATGAGGGATACTGATAAATCAGCAGATGAAATTCACTGGCCTCCCTATGGCTTACCTACCACTGTGAATTTTGCCCTGTGGAAAGGTGCAGCATGCTGTGGAAGACTACAGAAAAAAAAACCAAAAAAAAAACAGTGCTTGGTTTAAGCCCTTAGGTTTGCTTTGGTATATCCTGTGTAAATCACACCATTAAATATTACCCAGGAGTTTCAAATCATTGGGTTTTTTTTTCAAAATTATTTTGACCATCACTGTTTTATACTAGATATGTTCAATATGACCCAGTGCGAGTTATTTTTATTTTATATTTTTCTGGCAATACTTATCTCTATAAGAGTAGTAACAATGGAATTGTAATACCAAGAAAGACCTTAGATAAATACAAAATAATATGACGGTATACTATAGAGAAAACTGTCAGTGACAGATAATTATTTAGTGTGGTCGATCTTATGTTAAGTACTCAAAGTTTGGTGGTAAACAGATAAGAAGTATTACAAAGTGATATCAGTCTTGCTACCATTTAATGACTAGGAACAATTAGAGATAGGTTTGATTGGAAGATTTACACATTACATATGGGAATTGTCTTATTGGACTAAAAAGGTGGACTAGTTTTTCATGTAGTCTAAGAGTAGAGGCAGGAATTTGCCTCCTCATACCTACAGGTCAAAGTTCAACCCTTAGGGAGATGATTCTCTTTCTATTCTGAATTCCATCATATGGATCATTTGAAGGTCCTCAGAATGCCAGATCTTGTACTCTACAGTGTGCTCTTTCATCTACATCCAGAAAATGTGGAAAAAGCTTGAACTTCTTACAATACATCTGTTTGGCCAAAAAGCAGTGGGGGGGCCTGGGGTCCTCCAAGCATATCACTTGTAGCTCTTGGGTGCAGTCTGAGAGGAAAAAGGCATTTCCAGAATGAAGATGCCAATCAAAGGAAAATGAGAGGGTACCTAAGGATTATAACCAAAAGAATACCATAGACTTCATGCAGACAGTAGGGCAAAATCTGTCAGAGTAACTTATCAGTTAATATCTGATAATTAGTGTTTGATTAAATGAATGAATAAGTATCATGTCACAGAAAATTGCTTTGTCAGAAATAAAAGATAGGAAAGTAGAGATTAAAAGAAAGATTAAATAATTTTTCTATAAATGATGCTCTGTTTTCAGTTCATTGTAGAGTTGAAATTTATGCCCCTAAAACTAGATTTTTAAAAGAATAATTCTTCCTTAAATACTGAGTAGAACTATAGAGAATTGCAAAGAAAAAACATGTTGTCCATTAAGATTCTAGAAAAGAAAGCAATCAGTCATTGGCTAACAGCTAAAAGAAAAAACAAATGGTATTCATTTTAATAAAATAGTATTCATTTTAATAAAGATTACATAAATAACTTCTAATCCTTTTCCATCTTTAGCTATAAAATTGGTAATTTTCAAACTATTTACATCAAGATAAAAGAGCTGACTAAACATTTCAGAAGTTTAAGTCACCATCAACTCTCTCCATCAAACATGTACAAGAAAAGTACAAGTGTGTCATATATTCCTAGTGGCATTTAGTATTTTAATAAATTAAAGCAATGATTTGGGAAGTATTTACAACTATTCACAAATAATAAAGCTTTTCAAAACATGTTTTAAGTCTCCTTCCATTGTCATGTCTTATGAATGTATATTTTTGAAAACATGTTTTGTGAGGATCCTCATTCAGCAAGTATGGTAGTAGTAAATAGACTGTTGTAGACTTGTTGCATGGTTTGACTATGCCACTGAACAAAAGCTTTATTATGTACTGTATTTTATATATATAGAAAATAGGGGCATCATTTTTATTTCACACACACACATGTTATATATAAAATATATTAAATATATATGTATAGTTAATACTATATTATGTACAGTAAAGGCCAGGAATTTTCTTTCATTAGGTTCACAAATTCTTTCCCTCATAGAAATTATGTAATGTATCACTAAAGCATATAATATACAAACTCCAATGTTCTCATCGGTATAGTAGGGTCAGACAGATAATAATATATAATTAACTTATAAGTATTTTCTTATGAAACTGCCTTAAACATGAAATGATTATAGCTTTATAAATCTTATTTTTTAAATATTTCCTAATGCCTGTGGAATAAAGTTGTACCAGTACAGCTATTTATTCAAAGTCATCTAGGGTACTCCATAATGTAAAGATTACAGGAAGTACAGTTTGTGATTAATGTGCTACTTTGGCACGGGCGTACAATGGCAATTAAGACAGGAAGAAAGTTTTCATTAAAAATTTGAAAAGAGTTTTGGAAAAACATGGTGGAGATCCCCAGATCTCTCCTCTTGAAACAACGACAAGCTGAACATTTGAAACTCAACAACAACAACAAAAAACACCCAAATTGCACACCAGCACATCTGAGCATGGGATCTGTGCATAAGTGCTACCACAGGACAGAATCCTGAGTGTCAGGTGGTGAACTAGGGGAAATAAAAATGCTGCCTCTCGCAGCTACTGGGGGAGAAAGAAAGAGCAGTGAATTTCCTGAATAGCCTTCCCTGAGAGAGCTGGGAGTTCCACCCAGTCAGTGGTAGGGTCCAGTCATCAGAGAAGAAAGCAGAGAAGCGAAATGGCAGAGAAACAGCAGTTGATTTTTACCAGTCATGGCTGCAAAACCAAGGCTGAGCCACAGCCCTCAACTCCCACCTACAGGGCCACTACCCCATACACTCGGAGACTGAACACCACAAAGCCCCAGGGGAATCTGAGCAAACACTATTGAAACTGTTGCTAAAACTAACAGGGAATAAGACTGAGGGTAGCAAGCACAATTAAATAGCTACAAGAAAATAAAAAGGTATTATTAAGGCTTTATATAAAGCAAGGATCCAAGAGGCTCAGATGCCTACTGAAAACTAAAAGAAAAATGCTCTCTTTGCAACAGGCTAAATAGAAATCTTCATATAATAAATCTTCTTTCTGGGGGAAAAAAAAAGCAGAATACACTCCCATTAATGCCCAGGGGAAGAAATACTCCATTAAAAACCATGAACAACCAAGCTGACAAGAAGTCTAGAAAGAAAGAGAAAAATCTCCAGAAAATAAGCTTACAGACATAGACATAGAAATATGCAACTACAATGACAGAGAATTCAGAATAGTACTTCTGCAAAACCTCAGTGAGTTCCAAAGTGAGTTATAACAACAATTTCAGAAATTAAAAAAACAACTAGATGAGCAGAGCAAGAAAATTAAAACCCTCAAAAAGAACCAAAAAGATCTTCTAGAGATAAAAAACACATGACAAGAGTTGAAAAATGAAATAGCAGTCTTAAGAAATGGAGTCGACCAAATGGAGGAAAGAATTAGTGAAATTAAAGACAGAAATCTAGAAATAAATCAGAAGGAAGAAGAGAGAAACCAAAGAATAAAAAATTTTGAAAGAGAAATAGAAGTAGCAGATATCAACAGAAAAGGAAACAGGAGAAAAGTGGGCATTATCAAAAGCAAGGAAAAGGAGCACGAACTAGAAATCATTTTTAGACAAGTAGCTGACGAGAATTTCCCAAATCTAAGGAATGAGCTGGAGCTTGGAATTCAAGCAGTCAACAGAACATCCAATTATCTCAACCCAAAAAAGCCTTTACCAAGACACATTGTATTAAAATTATCAAAAATCAATAACAAAGACAGAATTCTCATGGAAGCCAGGTAGAAGAAAATGGTAATTTATTAAGGAAAACCCATTATATATCATCAGCCTTCTCAGCGCAAGCCTTACAAGCCAGAAAGAAATGGAATAAAATATTTAAACTATTAAGTGAAAGGAACTACCAGCCTAGAATAATATATCCAGCTAAGCTCTTCTTTAGATATGAAGAAGAAATTAAGGCCTTTCCAGACATACAAAAATTGAGGGAATACTCCACTATGAAACCTGCACTATAGGAAATACTGAAAGGGGTAAACTCACCTAAAACAAAATGCCAAAAATATATATATATACATAATTAGGAGTAAAGTGACTATCAGGCAAATAGAAGCAGAAGAGTACAACCCTTACTAGAAAGAGGGTATTATAATCTTAAATAATAAGGGAATTGCTCTAACAAGATAGTAATGAATGGCCAGCATACACAGGAACAAATTGAGATAAAAATAACTGAAAGGGAGAGGATTTAATGATACAAATTCACAAAGGGGAATGGAGATGAGACACACATGGAAGAAAACAGACGATGGTGCATATATATATATATATATATATATATATATATATATACACACACACACACACACACACACACACACACACATACAGTATATACATATATATAAAAATATACCAAATATAAATATAAATATAAATATAAATATAAATAAATATATATGGTATATACATAATGTAAATATAACAAAAATGTATATAATATGAAATATAAATATATATAGTATATATGTATAGACATATATAAATATACCAAATATGTATATATAAATATAAATATAAAAATAAAAATAAATATATATATGGTATATACATATATTATATCTTTTACATATTCATAATGGTAACCACACACCAAAGATTCAGAACTGAAGTATATAACATAAAACAAGAACAACCAGAGGGAAAAACCACAGAGGCCAACCAACATAAAAAAAAAACAGACACACAAGGACAAAGAAGCAATGGAAATGTCAAGCTACCAGAAAGCAAAAGATAAAATGGCTATTGGAAGACCTCATATTTCAATAATCACCCTAATTGTAAATGCATTGAACTCACCAATAAAAAGGCACAGAGTTGCAGACTGGATCAAAAAACAAAACCCAACTATATGTTGCCTGCCTTCGGGAGACACATCTCAACTCCAAAGACAAATATAGACTTAAAGTGAAAGGGCGGAAAATGATATTTCAAGCAAATGTTATTCAGAGAAAAGTGGGAGTAGTGGTACTAATATCAAAATAAAAAAGTTAAAGAAAGATACTGAGAGACACTTCATAATGATAAAGGGAATCATGCACCAAGAAGACATAACTCTTATTAATATCTTTGTTCCCAATCAGGGAGCCTGAAATATGTAAAGCAATTACTAACAGAACTAAAGAGAGAAACAGACCAAAACACTCTCATAGCAGGGTACCTAAATACCCCACTTTTGGATATGGAGAGATCATCCAAACAGAAAACCAATAAGGAAATAACATCATAAAATGACACATTAGACCAACTGGACATAATTGACATATACAGAGCCTTCATTCCCAAAAGAGCTGCTTATACATTCTTCTCTAGTACACATGGAACATTCTCAAGAATCGACCACATACTGGGACACAGAGATAGCCTCAACAAATATAAGAGAGTTGAAATCATATCAACCATATTCTCTGATCAAGATGCTTTGAAACTACAGTCTACTAGAGAATAACTGGGTCAGAGAAGAAATAAAAAGAAAGATCAAGAGATACATAAAAACAAATGATAATGACAGTATAACATATGAAAACTTTTGGGACATGGCAGTCATAAGAGGAAAGTTCATATCACTACAGGCCTATCTCCAAATATACAACCTAATCCCAAATATACAACCTAACACTTCATCTTAAAAAACTAGAAAAGGAAGAACAGATGAAGCCTAAAATCAGCAGAAGCAAAAAAAAAAAAATCAAAATTAGAGCAAAAATAAATAAAATTGAAAATAAAAAAAACAAACAAAAACAATAAAAAATAAATGCAACAAAAAGTTGGTTTTTTGGGAAGGTTAGCGACAAACGTCGGGCTAGCCTCACTAAAGAAAAAAGAGAAAAAATACAAATAAAGAAAATCAGGGATGAAGGAGGGGAAATTATGACTGATATCACAGAAATACAAAGGATCATACAAAAATACTATGAAAAATTATGTAACACAAAATTTAATAACCTAGAAGAAATGGACCAGTACTTAGAAAAATACAACCTTCCTAGATCAAATCAAGAAGAACTGGAAAATCTAAATAGACCAATCATCAGTATGAAAATTGAAGCAATCATCAAAAACCTACCAAAAAGTAAAAGTCCAGGACCAGATGGCTTCATCAGTGAATTCTACCAAACACTCAAAGAAGATTTAATACCTATTCTCCTCAAACTCTTCCAAAAAATAGAAGAGGAGGCAATACTTCCCAACTTATTTTATGAGGCCAGTATTACGCTGACACCTAAACCTGGTAAAGATAACACAAAAAAAGAAAACTGCAGACCAATATCTCTCATGAACACAGATGCAAAAAATCATAAATAAGATACTAGCACACCAAATACAGCAACATATTAAAAAGATTATACATCACGATCAAGTGGGTTTCATCCTAGGGGCACAGGGATGGTTCAATATATGCAAATCGATTGTGATATACCACATAAACAAATTAAAAAATAAGAATAATATGATCATATCAATAGATGCAGAAAAAGCCTTCAACAAGATACAGCACCCATTTATGATCAAAACACTTAACAAAATTGGTAGAGAAGAAAAGTACCTTAACATAATAAAGGCCATCTATGACAAGCCCTAGGCCAACATTACACTTAACAGTGAAAAACTAAAAACCTTCCGTCTAAGATCAGGAACAAGACAAGGCTGTCCACTATCACCACTGCTATTTAATATAACATTGGAGGTCCAAGCAAGTGCAATTGGACAAGAGAAAGATGTAAAAGGCATCCAAATAGGAAACGAAGAAGTCAAACAGTCACTATTTGTGGATGACATGGTTCTCTATATAGAAAACCCTAAAGATTCCACAAGAACACTACTAGAAACAATAAGCAAATACAGCAAAATTTCTGGATACAAAATCCACGTTCAAAAATCCATAGTGTTCTTATACTCTAATCTAATAACAAAGTGTCAGAAAAAGAAGTGGAAAAATAATTCCTTTTGCAATTGCCCCATTATTTATAATAGTCAAGACATAGTAACAACTTAAGTATGCACTGATGGAAGAATAGATAAAGAAAATGTGACATACACACACAAAACACCCACACAATGGAGTATTATTCATAAAAAAAGAAGGAAATCCTGCTATTAGTGATATATAAAAGGATATAGAGGGCATTTATGCTAAGTGAAGTTAGTCAAAGAAAGACAAATACTGTAATATCACATTTCTATGCAAAATCTTTTTTAAAAGAGCCATAGAAAATATTAAAAAATGAACTTAGATAACAGAGAAAAGATTGGTGTTTACCAAAGGTAGGCAGGGGGATGGTAGAGGTGAGAAAAAAATTAATGAAAGTGATCAAAATGTACAAACTTCCAGTTATAAAATAAATAAGTACTGGTGATGTAATTTACAGCATGGTGACTATTATTAATAATACTGTAACGCATATTTGAAAGTTGCTAAGAGAGGTCTTAAAATCTCTCATCACAAGAAACATATGCAAGTACATGTAGTGATTGATATAAACTAGACTTATGTGATCATTTCACTATATATATATATATATATATATATATATATATATATATATATATAGTCATTATGTTGCACATCTACAACTAACATAATAGTATATGTCAATTATAACTCCAGAAAAATAATTCTACATGTAAACTCTTCCTAATTCTCTTATTGACCATGGGAACATGAATATACAAAGCAGATCCATGGAGTATAGCAATAAAAAAACTAAAAGAAGATTTTGGTTGCCACCCCACCTTAAAGAGAGAGTAAAGTTTAGATTCTACTAAGTTAATTTCATGCTAAAACAAGCAGAAAACAATACCATTATGACAAATAAAACAGCATTGGAAATCTCTACAATATATTACTTAAAATGTCCAGGATAAAATTATTAGACTGCAAAGAAACAGAAAAATAATTTTTATTGTTTGTTGCTGATACATAGGAATACAATTTTTTCTGCCTTGACTTGTATACAGTAAATATATTTATTAAATTTAAAAATCACCCTGATTCTGATATTGTTATATATACTCTATAATCATGCAAAAAGTTTTTTCCATTTTTTAATTAAAAATGACAATTTTATGTTTTTATTTCTAATCCTTTTACCTTATTTCTTTCTTCATTATGATACCATCAAGATTCAACAATATAATGTTGAACATGAAAATAAGATTTGCATTATAGGCATAATTTTTGCTTTTCAAATATTAATGAGAAAGTTTCAATAATCTATCTTAAGCGTAGGTTAACTATGTTTTTATAGACACTTCTTATCAAATTAAGGTGGGTCCTTTATATTCCTAATTAGTTAGGAGTTTAAAGTGAACGTATTATACTTCATCAAACCATTTTTCTAAATCTACCAATATGGTCATATAATATTTATTTTTTGTCCTAAATGTGGAGATACAGTGTTACATATTTTATTGTTATACCTCACTTGCATTACTGGAACTTTCTGTCATAATTCTTTTATTATTATATATGTTTATACACAGATGTGCATATAATCTTTATACAGATGTGCATATACACAATATGTTTATACAATTTTAATTTACTAATATATATTTTGAGATTTTTGCATCTATTTTTATTCAAAGGTTTTCTGGGAAATACCCTTATAATTTTGTTGAGGTTTTACCAGATTTTGTTGGCTTCATAGACTTAAAGAGGAAGTTATTTCTTTTTTCTGTTTTTTAAAAGTACTATGTAATAGTTTATCCATAAATTTGAAATAATTTTATCATTGAAAGCATTTTAGCCTAGAGTATCCTTAGCTGGAGTTTTTTAAAATCAACTTTATTGATGTATTATTTTACATATAATAAAATAAAACCATTTTGCATAATTTTGATTATATATTTTGATGAGCTTTTACAAAATGCATGTACTATTTAACTGCCACCAAAAATAACATGTAGAATATTTCTATCAGCCACAAAATTATCTCTCATATACCTTTCCACATAATGAACAAAAGAAACTATAGAGTATAAATCTAGTTTTTCAAAATTCCAAGAAAGTCAAAACATGCTCAAGTATGAGAAAAAGCCAATCAATAGTTGCCTGGGCCACAGAGAAGAAATTAATTATTATATTTTAATGATTTCCAAATAGAATATATTTTCACTTATTCACTAAGAAAAAACACCAAATAAAATTTGATTATATTTCCAATGAGAAACTTTCACGTTCATATTATAAACTGGAGATAGCTAAATAAATGTATTCATTTTGTTTCAAGCAATGTGATAGGAACTTTCATGCACAATTACTCTTAATTCTCAAAATGATTATACAAGATTGATGGTATGATTTTCCCAATAATGCATTTAATGAAACTGAGGGTCTGTGAAATAACTTTTCAAACCACCCACCTAGTTAAATTGCAGGACAGTGATTTGAACTCAAATATGTCTGATAACTAAACACATCTGTTTATTATTATGCCTTTACATGTTTATAGTAAAGTTATATAGAGACAGATATGACCCCTCAAAGTTCCATTCATTCAAGTTTTCCTTCTTGAGTGGGATCCATTTTGTCGAGAAATACATAATTTTTATTATATTTTCCATAGAGATTCTAGAGTGAAAATCTGAGATCATGTGCTGAATTATAATACTAATGAGAAAAAGCATTGTATGTGTATGTGAGCATGGGGGCTAAGAAAGAAAAAGAAGAGAAATAAAAGGGAGGGAAGAAGGGGGAGAGAGAACTCCTTTACTCTGTGTTTAAATTGCTCTTGGTAGAAGGAAGAGGAAGATGGTAAGAGAATATTGTTTATTTCATCCTGAGCCATTGCACAGAACTAGGAATCCAGAATCCAGATTTGAGCAGATTTGTGAGTTGGCAGCATGGCATACATGGTCATACTAAGATTCCTTCTCTCTGGCTTATACCTTTCTGCCTTCTCATAGGAGGCACTGGTTAACTGATCTAATGAGCAAAGAAGGAAACTAGCAATTAGTGTAGAAACTTCTATCTTGACACAGGAAAGTGGCTCAAGGCACCTGGGAAAGGTCCCTGGCCATCCTGATAACTCAAAGCATATACCTTACCTACCAATCGAATTTACTGGAATTTAAGCTCTCAATACAATTATATAACTAACAGCACACACATTATTGAAAAGATTGACAATTACTATGCAAACATTTCCATTACCCATTTATCTATCCCAGACTAGAAGTGAATCCTCCACTTCTTATCACTTTGTTACCTTTGTAGGTAGTTATTTTGACTCATATCATTTTTTGGCATGATTAAGCCATTAAAATTCATTCAGAAAAAAAAATTCATTCAGGAAATGGACTTTTCTTTAGATGCACAATGATAAAAGACAAGAGAGTTCTGTCAGTTCTACCTTGACAACTCAGCTTACATTCTTGTTTGCTCATTTATATGACCTAAAAAACAATAACTTCATATAAGATTGGTGGCTAAAATGTGAGTCATAAAGCCTTACTATAAACATTTGTTTAGTAAATGGATGGGTAAAGGAAATGGAGTCTAAATTGACTTATTTATCTAATGTTTTAAACTTGAGATGACAGTGACCTTATATATTCATTTTCTAAAGAAAACAGTGTTGGCTTTTGAGCATATGTTAAAAAACACCTTATTCAAACTAAATTCCAGTAAACTTTTATGAACATTTCATACCATTTTATGCTTGTATGGGTATATGAGGAAAAACATTTTCTTTTACTAATAAACTTCCTATCTCAGCATCATTTATTCCAAACAGTAAATTCACAGTGCAAGTTTCAGATACTGTAGTTCATTAATAAAGTGTTTATAAATAACACAAAGAGGTTTCTTTTCAATTGTTCTACATATTAGAATCTGTTTTATTCCTACCTATAAATTCAAGATGATATTTTTAGAGTTTAAAATTGTCGGGGTTAGAGTATCACTGTACATTCAAGGATTATCAAATCTTTCTTTATCTAGCCTCTCTTCTGTATCATCATTTTTGAAGAATCATCACTTCCTGAATAATACTAGATGGCGATTTCTGAACCCAATTATAAGAAATATTTCAGATTTCAAAAGCATTGAAAGCCACTGTACCAGAGTAGTTCACACCTCTCTGAATGTTTCCTTTTTATGAAAAGTCACAAGGGTTTATTTTCTAATCAGGATTTGAAAACCTAGATAAATAAATAAGCAAAATATACAACTGTAGAGGTAGAAGCTGGTTATGCTCTAGATTCATACAGGTCCCTTTGTGTTTATTTCAGAGAAAGCAGAAAACTCTATGAAAGTTGTTCAAATAAATCAATAAAAACATAGTTTAGACTCTGACATACATAAATTGTATAGTGTCTCAGAATTTGCCTTGCTTCTTCCATTTCTGCTCCTAATCCTGATAGAAATAGGGGATTAGGAATAATACATATCTCAAGCCTGAAACATAAAATATAAACTACAGTCACAATAACTATACATAATGTACTGTAGAGACCACAGTCTCTAAAATGTGCTATAGAAAAGTATATACATACTGGTGACAAAGACAATGTAGCCTAAAAGTAATAGGGAGCATGTGGAATAGTCACAATAATAGAGGATAACTTATTGCAAAATGAGAAAAAATATGAAGCCATGAATCACAAAATTCTATGAATTCCGTAGGAGAAAAACAAGAATACCACAGTTAAGCTCATAAAATTAAAATAGTTGAAAAGTAATTATTTTTAAAATAGTGAAAGGAATAAAAGACATTATAGTTGCTTAGGACTGGATGAGGTAGAGTGTGAGAGAATGGGGAACAACTGCTTGCAGGTATAGAAATTCCCTTTTGGGGGACAAAAATGCTCTAAAATTAGATTGTGGTAATAGTCACACATTCTGTGAATATACTGAAAGCACTATATTACACACTTTCAAATGTAAATTGTATGATATGTGAACTGTCTCAATAAAGCTGTTAAACTATTCTGTAAGGCAAATAGCAAAAGCTTAATTCACAATAACAATGGATGTTATCATAAACTCATTGATACATACACACCATAGAGCTATCTGTTTTTTAATGTTTCAATTTGGTAAAAATATTTTCTCAAATACTGAGAAAAGTTGTCAGTTCCACAGCTACCACAAATGTAATTACAGACATTTCCATCTGACACGTTATTACCATCTTTAAAACCTCCGTATTGCCTATCAACGCTTACATGTGCCAAGGTTAATTTGCTGAAAAATAGACATGCTGGTACTACAGTGTTAACAGCATCCAGCATTGCTGAAAATGCAGGTCTCTGTCAGTGGTCCCCAACCTTTTTACACTAGGGACTAGTGTTCCTTTGAGAATCTAACGCCTGATGATCTGAGGTGGTGCTGAGGCGGTGATGCTAGTGCCAGGGAGCAGCTGCAAATACAGATGAAACTTTGCTTGCTGGCACACCACTCACCTGCTGCTGTGCAGCCCATTTCCTAACAGGCCATGGACCAGTACTGCTCCATGGTCCAGGGGTGAGGGATATTAGAGCAAAGGGGTTGTATACTGTTCATTTAAAGCAAAGGAAGACATATATACTCATATAGCAAAGATAAGAATTGCTAGAAGAAAGTATTAAAATGAATAAGGTAAGGAGATAAAGAAATAAAAACAGGACAGAGAGAGGAAAAAGGCAGTTTCCACCAACATGACACTGATATGTTACTATGTGGTAGCAGTGTCAAGAATAGGTGAAACACTTCCAACACCTACATTAAGCTAAGGCCCTGATAAACAAGTTGAAATGTGAAACTAAAAGGTCCTTTGAGCATTGTAAGGATGTTTATGGTGCATTTGCCCACATTGTTTAGCACAGGTGTTCCAGTAATTATGGAATACTGGGAAAACGCAGAGTGCTCCATTTATCTTCATCATATCCCAAGGTGATACACTAGTAGCAATTTAGCACCTGCTAGAGAAATTTGGCATCTGTGGTATTTACCCAAGTGTTTGGTCTTAAAGGTTGGAAGTGTTATTTTGTACTTCCATACATGCTGAGGAATTATCAAGCATGTGCCAATAACAAATGCATTGTAAAATCCTCTTTGTGAAAGTTGTAAAAGTGAACCTAATAAAGCTTAGTGAATAAAAGTCTTATAAATGTGGCAAATTAGATTTTTTACACCTCTTCTCCCCATCAAAAAGAGCTTTTTCTCTGACCACCAGGGAGAAGAATTATCATATTTGCTTAGCAATGTAACATGAACATTTCTAAATAAACAACTTGGAATGTAATTGTTTTAATATTTTCTGCAATAAATATTTCAGCTGTGTTGCTGACCCTTCTGGGAATCAGGTAGGCTAAAATTAAGACTTCTTCCTGCTCTGTTTTTAAATGATCTTATAATATGAAGAAGTTAGTAATTTACTAACAACAGATAACTAAATATTTATAATCTGAAAAAATCAGACAGATATAAAGATAAATATAATATTTCTAGTATCCTAAAATCTAGGCTAATATGAGAGCTATGTCCTTAAAAGGAGATCAAGTAACAAGTAACAAGAAATTGAGATATACATATTTTTTTTCAAAAACTCTTTAAAGAAAGATGCCTAATTTAATGTATGGATTAGAGTACCTTGTGTTCAAAATATCTTCTCTGACTACTAGTAGGATGATCTAAGCATAGAAAATGGAGAAAATTTTAATAAAAATTATTCAGAAGGAAGAATGAAAGAAATATAAAACATAAGGAGATACTAGAAAGTAAAATAAAACTGAGTTAGAAATATTTTGTATCTAGGAGTTCCTGCTAGTACTTTTACAAAAAGATTATAATAATGTACCTACATATAGATAGATAGATAAATATACAGATAGATATAAATTCCTTCATGTTAATACAATAATATTTTAGAGCACTAATTACATGTAACATATATGACTTGGCTGGCAAAGGATTAAAATACATTATCAAGGATAAAGACCCTCTAGGTCAGGGGTCCCCAACATTCAGACCACAGACTGTACAGTATTGGTCTCTGGTCTGTTAAGAACCAGGCTGCACAACAGGAGGTGAGCAGAGGCCAGTGAGTGAAGCTTCATCTGTATTGCAGCCGCTCCCCAGCACTAGCACCACCGCCTCAGCTCTACCTCAGATCCTCAGGCATTAGATTCCCATAGAAACACTGGTCCCTGGTACCAAAAAGGTTGTAAACAACTGCTCTAGGTGACAGTCAAGATTGGCCTATGGCTACTGTTAACAAATATATGTAAAGTAAAATATGTTTCTTGTAAATGACACAGATGCTGAATGTGTAATAAATACATTGTTTTTATTCAAATAGAAATGAGGCTACTCTAAAAATCTTAAAATTAAATACATCAAATAACATATTAGGTAAATATTAAGCAAAATATAAGGTGACTAAAGGAGATTTGATTCTAAGTGGTGAACATACAATGTAATATACAGATAATATATTATTTAATTGTATACCTTAAACCTAATTTTATTAACCAAATTCACCTCAATGAATTTAATTATTTTTTTAAAAAAAATCAAGAGACAGCAGTAGAAAAGCAAAATGAACTACAGAAAATTAAAAGAGATAATCAATCACAAAAGCAAATGATTGTCCTAAAGGATAAAGAAGGATGCTGCATAATAAAGAAGCCAACTTATTAATAATATATATACCACTTCTAAATACAGATGTATTCAATGAGAGTGATAAAAAAATTCAATGAGAGTGATAAAAAATTCTCAGCAATAGAGAAATAGAAATAGTGATATACTGTATCTAACTCAAGAGAGCTGTTAAATTCTCAGTAATTTTGTTTTACTTAATATCATATTGATACCTTTATATGGCTATCGTGGAAGTTTTTATACCACAGAAAGTGGCAAATGCTACAAATCAGGGCTTCCTCTCTACCCCCAGAAAACTAGTTGTTTAATATTTACCAGTATGTCACTTAATAAAAAGAAACTCATTCAATATGATAAAAAGGCATCTATGAAAAATCTGCAGGTATATCATAAGAAATTATATTAAAATGTTATTTTTTCAAGATTAAGGAGAAAGAAAATATTCAAGACAGCTTAGTACTGATGTATCAATTTATAGATCACTCTGAACAGAATAGCTACTTCAGAATAGATTTTTGACAAAACACTAAATTAATCCAATAGTAAACATTCTCCCAGCAGTAGTAGTGAAAAAAATGGATGTCCATTTTTTTAAAAGATGAAAACCAATAGTTATGTCACTCCAAAAAATTAACTTGATATAAAGCTTGTATAAAATTTAGAACCACCAATATTGGTCCAAAGTGACAGGTAGCAGATCCATGGTATTTTTTTTTTCTAGAGATGGAGGAGATTTTAGTACGAATGAGCATGAGGAAACTTTTTGTGTTGATGGCAGTTTGTATAACTTGAATAGTGAGTTAGTTACATAAATGTTAAAACTGGCAATATTCATCAGATTTTACCCTTAAAATTGATGTATTTTATTGTATGTTGTTTAGATCTTCATAGTTAATTTTAAAAATTATCAGAGAGGACTTTTTCTTCTGGTTATGATTAAGGAACTTGTAGCAGGCCAGCATTCTCACTGAATAACTAGAAAACTCAGGCACAAAAAGTATATATTCTAGAATTCCACTCTTGTGAAACTCCAGAAGAAAAAATCAATACTGACCAATCAGTAGTTGTCTGAGGTCAGGTTTGTTGAAGTAACTGTCTTGGAAGAAGCTCATGAAAACACTAAGACAAACAAATGTTTCTAAATGGTTGAAATGTTGGTGGGTTCTCCACCTTCAATGCCAACATATTAGGGATCAACGTCAAAAAGATAACTAGAAAATTCTGATGTTTGGAAATTTAAAAATATAATCGTAAGTAACCTATGGTATGGCAAATCAAAATATTTTAGAAAATATTTTAACTGTATAAAAATATTGCACATTCAAACTTTTAATGCAGCTAAACTAACAGAGAAACAAACTGTACAGCTTAACATGCATATATTAGAAAAAACACTGAAAATTACAGGCTAAGTATCTACCTAAGGAAGTTAGAAAAATAATGAAAACATACAGCCAAATAAATTAGAAGGCATAAATAAATAAATATAAATAAAAAGAATGCATACCAAAAAAAGTTCAATATGGTCAAAAGTCGATTTTTTGAAAATTCCAATGAAATAAATCTCTATAATAAAATCTAGAACATTAATTTAGATTTTTCATATAATGTTTTTGGAGTATTTTATAAACAAAAGTAAATTCAAAATATGCAAGAAATAGATAAATTCCTAGAAAAGGTATTTTAAAAGATTGAAGGGAGATCAGAGTATCTGAAAATAACTATAACAATAAAGAAATTTAATTATTAACAAAATCTTTCCATAAACAAAATTCTAGGGTCAAATAACTTCACTGGTAAGTTCTGTCAAAAATTCTAAACTTGCACAAACTATTAGAGAACTCATCTTAAAAGGCTCGATATGAAACTAGAAAGACCAGTATGAGAAAAGGATATTGTATGATGAATCTTAAATGTAGATGCAAACAAAAGCTAAATTATCAAATCAAGTCTAAAGTATAATTAAAAAGATAGAAATCATGTATAAGTTTGGTTTATAACAACATAAATTTTAATCTTAAATAATCAACCAATGCAATCCACCATATAACATAATAAAGTTAAAAATATAAGTGAAAAAATTAAGAAAACTTTTATAGATTAAAAAAAGCAGTTTTTGTGATATAACTTTCATTTACAATTTAAAAAATAAACCATAGCAAATTTAGAATTAATAAACACCATTTTTCTGTGCTTGATTTTTTCTGAGTGGCTCTTTATTTTTTATTAATCATTTTCATTAATTTAAAAACTTTAAAGTTTGTTTTGTTCAAAAATGTGGTATTATACTTAAAAATAAAAGATTTGCTAGCTGGTGGTTGGTATTTATTTCTGTTTATTTAAAAAAATTTAACTTATGGAAAAGTTGGAAAGCTGTTATAATGAACTATATTAAATTTGCTGCGCTTCACTGCAATGCTATAAACATAACATTTTGAATGATGTCATGCTTTGTTAAGGAGATATAACCATTATTATTTCTATTTAATATTCTATTGGTCCTAGATGCAAAATAAGAGAAATAGAAGGAAAAAAAACTATTTTAAATAATGAAATGAAAAGATGATATGACTGTGTACGAGGAAAAAAACTTTAAATCCTATGGCTGTATTATGATAAACAATCAGAGCATTAGCAAAATTTCGATGAATATAATATACATATAAACCATATTTTATTTCCTAAACTTACCATTTACAATCACATACACACAAATGGAATATATATGTATATGTCATATGTGCATATACATAGTTTATATATATGTTATATATACATATATACACACATATAAACACACATATGGATATAGTAACAAAGATGTTTGCTGCAGTAATTTTAATGATAAAATCAAGTAAGTACCTCCAATAGTAGAGATTAAATTATCTAACTTATTATTTATATATAATCTATAATTATTGAATTAATATATTAATATAGAACATGTTTATAACAATTGCCTTAGAATGTTTTTATTTTCATGAAATATTGTTCTCACAGACATGTAAGACACATAGAAATGTGTATATGATTCCATTTGTTATGCCAAACATTAAAACTCAGTGGGTATACATTTATTGCTATATAAGCAAATGTGAAGATTATGAAAAACACTGATGTTAATGATATTCCATTAAATGATTAAAAGGCAACTTCAATTTTGTGTTATTTTATTATTTTAGAATTTTTATCAGTAAAAGGCAAATAAGGAAAACCCTGATGTATTTGAAAATGTTTATATACATTTATATAAATACAAATATATGCACAATACACACCAGTCCATTTAAAATTAGTTACAAAAGAGATCTGAGATTGGAAGTCATTTGGATGGGAAATACAGTTGTCTTTACATGCATTTATGTATGCACATCTATATATGCATATAAAACAAATATAAAGCAATATCTGTATATTTAGGCAATCTTGTACATTATTGCACATTTGTGTGGGACCATAAAAATAACCATGAAAACTTTAACTGTGTGGAGAGATCTTAATAATAAATGGGAAATTTATAATTGTTTAATGATATTTAAACATTGTCAAGACATTAAAACCTGTCAGTTGTTTGAGGATTTATCACTGGGTATTTGGAGGCAGCATAACTACATGATTTGTGGTTTGTCAACTGAATTAATTGGTGCACAGTGACCAATAACAAAAAACTTTTGAAGATGAATGATCATTGGTCATGGTGCATATTAGTTATTTATACAGTGATTTCTATACAGAAGAGCTAGCAGTAAAATTTGTTACTAATGAACAGTTAATATATCACTGTGACTAAACCTGTACATATACGAACCATACAATAGACATTTATGTCTATTTATAAAGGTATAATTTCATTGCATTGTTTTACTTGTTACAGCAAGCATGTATTTATTTGTAAATTTGCAAATGAGTGAATGTTCAACAAAAAAGATGCATTTGTTTGCAAGTGTAGCAGATGCTGAGAGTACCTTGCCCTTATTATCCGTCACCTCTATCTAGTCCTGGTATTTATTACAAATACCTGAGACTCTCTGACTGAGGGCTTTTGTTGTTGTAGTTGCTGCTGTAGGAGCTCACTAAACCAGTGCATGGCAATCAGGAAGCATAGGAATATTAAATCTTTGGAAGCAGCTCTCAACTAATGGTAGAAGAATTGTCAGATATGAAAACTCCTAAATGCTATTTGGGGTAATTCCAAGGTATTCTTCACTGTTTCCCAGAATTTCAAAGTTGGGACTGACTTCTTTTCTCTAGGGGTAACAGGCTTGATAACCACCCATAATTGATTCCTATTCCTGTCTCACTTGGCCATATCTCTACCAGTATTTCCTGGAATCAAATATACAACTGACACTCTCATCCTTGTCTTCAGGATCTTCTTATGAATAAAATCAAATAAAACAGTAAAAAAGAATAATAATCAATTCTAACTCAAGGGCAAATAAAAAATATGTCACAAAATCAGTAAGTAGAATTGTTCTTAAGTTTAAAATGACACACAAGTATCTGTTCATCACATCGTTTGTGGTGAGTAGAATATTCTTCTTCTTCAAAGAGCTTGTATTTATTAGTATAGAAGTTCCTCAGGTAGAAGTTGATAAGTGGAGGAAATTCTGTGGAAAGATGTGAATGTTTAAAGCTTCACAAAGGAGAGAGACCAGGTTGGAGACCCCAGCAGAAGGCAATTTTACACTTTTATTATAAGTTTTATCCTCAGGCAAATACATTGCTTCAAAAGAATATGTTATTTGAATTCACATACAATAATGAGTGAAACTCTTGATATTTCTCTCAATTAGGTCACCATCATCTATGATTTTATCATTACTTTGTATGGTTTACTTCATTTCGTAGCTCAATGTTCTCTGAAAACTTCCTAATGAATTATGGATAGGCAAAATACTTTCGATGTACTTTTAGAACTTGGATAAATTATTCTGTTTCTTGTGAGCAATCTCCAATAATTATGTATCACAGAGTTCAAAACAAGCATGGAATCAAAGTGCTTCCATGAAAAACATCCAGCATTTTCTGACTTATTTCTTTGATTGGCAATACATGTTGAATATAACTGTCCAAAGAAATGTACTATTTAATTATAGATCTCACCATGAGAAAAAGAACTGAATCTTTGAGTAATGAGGTAGAATACATTTCCAAAAGATTTCCTAGGTTTAAAATGTTCTTGAGGGAAATCAGGTTGCAACTTTTAAAGTCTATCACCTCATGTTTTTCTAATATCATATGGGTAAGTGCAGTGACATTTTTGAAACTAACTTTTGGAATATGTTTTCATTTAGTAAATAATGGCATGACAATGTGGAGAATTAACACAGTCTATTCTCCATTATAATGCTATTCAGAAATGAGCAACCAGTAGGCAGAAATGAAATGAACACATTGAAAGTTCTCATTTTCCCATGGTCAAATTCATGTTCTGTCATAGAACAAATAACAGGGCTGACCCCTGGTGCTTCCCTTCTCTCTTTACTATAAACTGCTTGTGCAATATCACCCAGTAACAAAGTTGCAAGTTTTTCTGTTTATTGATGTTTCTTTAACATATACATATGAGTATATGTATGTGTGTGTGTGTGTGTGTGTGTGTGTGTGTGTGTGTGTGTGTGTGTGTATGTATATATATCTCGGTCATCTCTCTTTTCAACTGAAAATCAATAATTCTATTTCCAAATGTTTAGTGGGACAGTTCTGTCTCCACATACTCAATCTCAAAACACTCATATTAAAATAGTTACATTGGGTATGCCACTGTCCCACAATCTCCCTATTTTATGGCTTGGTTAGAGACAGCTTCATTGAAACTTTAATACAAGTAAGAAATGGTTTAAAATCTGACCACTTTCTTTTTCTTACTCATTAGGTCCAAAAATTTACAAATTCCTGTTGAGTTTAACACCCAAAATTCTCATTCATCTTCCTTTCTTTTCCATTTATGCTACAATTTTTCTAAATGAGATTTTCATCCCCTTCCTCAGTATATTACATCCTGCAATTTACTCTCCATGCTATCAAGAGTGCAACTTAAAAATGCAAATTTGACTGTTACTTCTTGTTCTTATAATCTTCATTACTTCTGTATCACCTACCTTACAAACTAAAAGGCATATCAGATCTTTTCTATTTACATACATACTAATATAGAAAACTGGATACCTTGAAAAATTCTCTATGTGAAAATAACACAAAATTATAAAAATAATATTTTATAAAACAATTTTTATAAAACTATCACAGATCTGGCAAGAAAATAAGAGATATACCCAGATACCAAAAATAAAAACACAGGTTTGTAGAAGTATATAGCAGCAGAACTAGAGCTGCTTTATGGACATTTACCAGTCCCCACTGACCCGAGTCTTTATTTCTTCTGGTCATATAATGAACAATAAACAAAACCTGGGAAATGAGCATAAAAGGAAGTTCAAATAATTTGGAAACTCCCCTCCTTTGTTAAATCAGTATTTAAAGATGGCACATTCATTTCTCTTAGTAAAGTTGTGACAGAGAAATTCCAAATCCAAAGAGTAAAAATGTCCAAGAAAGAGAGAGAAGGGGGAAGGGAGGACCAATACATATCTAGACATGGTTAACCATATAAATTTTTAAAAAATACTATTAAAGCAGCTAAGGAAAAGATTCATAAAGGAGCCAAAATTACTTCCAAATTGACCTCTTAAAATAGAAGTCAAAGAAACAAAATTGAAATAATATCTTCAAAGTTTGAGGACAATAAATACACAAAACAGAAATTAATACTCATAGAACCTCACTAAAGATATGTTATTTGTCTACTGATTCATGACAAATGACCAAAACTTAGGTCTTTAAAACAACCTCCATTTATTATATCAAAGAATGGCAGGTTAGAAGTATAGGCAGGCTTGACTGAGTTCTCTGCCTATGCTCTCATGAGGCTGCAATCAAGGTGTCAACAGGGCTTGCTCTATGGAAGAATCCACTTCCCTGTTCATTCTTATTATTGGCAGAATTCAATCTTTGCTGTTCTAGCACGAACATCCTTGTTTTCTGTTATCGTGGATTGCTCTCAGCTTCTAGGTCTTTGCTCTATCGTCTCCTGAAGCTCAAAGCCACCAATGGAGAAGCTCCCTCACATCAAATGCCTCTCAAATTTTTAATTTCCCTGAGTTTTTCTTCTGCAATCAGCTGAAGAAATCTCTGTTTTAAAGGCCTTGACTACTTTAGGCATACCTGGACCACAGAGAGTCAAAGACTTAATACATATTGTTTTAATATAAGAAAATATTAATAACCATTATATTCATAGAAGTGATAAAAAGCAAAAGTTTAGAAACAGAGGTAAATTAACTTGGTCAAGGTCACAAAGATAATTAGTGCATAATGAGTATTTGAACCTAGTTAACTTCTGAACCTGGGAACATTTCCCAGAACAATGCTGCTTTGCCCACTTTCAATCTACTTGCTTAATGCCACTTATCAAGAATTTATCTAAACTACTCCATAAAATTGCTGTCTTGGCATTAATTTTGTGTGGCCATTGGCCTGTGGCCTAGGAGGGGGCCCTGAATTGACATTAGCCCCTTCCACAAGTACACGCCCTAGAACAATTCATAGAGTCACAAGTAAATATAAGTTCCTGACTGACTCTCCCAATAGTCACTGTGATGAGTCTCCCTCACTTCCCAGGGCCTTCATTTATATGCCCCTTTGAGGCTTACCAAAGCTCTGCTTTTTGAGTATACTGACTTGTTTGGTCTGGAAACCCCAAAGCACTCTACTCATGTAACATAATAAAGTCCCAGATACTATCACTCTCTGCCTTGACCTCTCATGGCCCCTCTAGAACCTATAGGTAATAAATTTCTCTATTTTGATTCCTTTTTGGTCTTTTGTTGAACTTCAGCTCATTGTCCAACACCCTGGAGTTCTACTTAACGAATGTTAATTTAACAATGTCACAACACTACATGTTTCTCTTTTACTCTGAGTACTAAAAAAAAAAAATTTTCCAACACAGTATGTTCCTATCCTGAACCCCCGCCCCCAATTTTATGTTTCTTTCCTGTCATTAACATTTTCAAGATTTGTAGAACACTTTGAGAGTTTATGTGGGACAATGCCAAGGCAAGAATTTGTCTCCAAATAAGTTTGTAATGATACATTTTAATCAAAAAAGAATTGCCATCTAAGAATTTCCACAACATTCTGAGAGCACAGGTGTAGCATTTCTTCAGGTTTATTTACAAAAACTATGTAGGTTCATAAAAACCCATATTCAGATGCAAAACAATTTGCCTGCACATCTGCCTCAAACTCCAAGTCGACTAATCAGCTAAGGATTTTGTAAGGGCCTCTCAAGAGTACATATTGTTCAGGTATGGGCACTTTTCAAAATGCAAAAACAGTGCAACATTATGAGTTTCCCTAAGACAATTATATTCAGCTGCTAATTAAAGTGGAATATTGCTGATTTTTCTCTCATAACTCCACAGGTATAAGACATGTGCCAAGAATGAATGAGGAAGAAGAGCTCCACCATTACTGGGTACTGATTGCTGAACATTTTGAAGGATGTAAACAATGCTATTTTTAACAAAGTTGACATAGATGCCTTATGCTTATATAAGTGATACCTTCTGCTTTTCCAAGGATCTTCTCGAACATTAAAATATAATTGTTCTGAATTCTATTATTGTTCCTGAAACATTTTGTGGTAATTTTTCTTTTACTTTTTATTCATGCATTTACTAAAAAATCATCAATCAACTATTAATAAGGCATGCACAATAATGGATAATTGAAAACATTTCCTGTTACATGCTGTTGAATAAGCTCCAACTCCTGGTGACCAGATGAGTGAGTGATGTCCATACTCATTTACAATCCCTGCATTCAAATAGTTTATGATTTTGGTAATGGAAGAAAAATTCTATACTCTTTAGCGTTAACAAAGAATGTCAAATGAATACTATTTGGCAATATTTATTATGTTTAATTCAGTTAATATTTAGTGACTTCTCTCTGGTTATAGCAACTCATTGACAGTTCCTTCTCTATCGTATTTTGGAATCCATATTAATTTCTATATAGTGTCTATTCTGTATCCTTTTCATCTAGCATTTACATTATTTCAAGAGCCTCAATGAAGTCTTCCACCCATTGATTTCCTTCTACAATTATGTCCTTATAAAGTTTCCACCAAGAAAATGTTATCAAACTATTTAATTATTGTGCTACTCTACTGTATACAAATAAAAGCCATGCTCCTACATCTCATTACATATTTAGCAAACTGTTATTGAGCATCTACACTGTGCAAAGTATACAGTCCTAGAGATAAATAAGATGTTTAAACATCTTTCTGTAGCTAACTTGTAAAATACCAAATGACACCTTTAATAAGTTGGTACAATTTATAAATACATGAAAACAGATATCCTCTTTAAAAGTTAAAATATGTCCAGAAGACACATGCATAGCAACCAAAGATAACTATTTATCATCCAATCCATTTTTGGGTGTGACCAGTTTCCTTTTCTTAGAATAAAATTGCATCATAACTTCTGTATGGCTGTTACACTGCATTACTAAACATACACAATGGCATTTCAAAGCACATGTAGTAAACTTCTGCCATGAAAGGGCTTGACTTAAAACTCTGAATCATGATACATTTTTTCCTACCATTTAAATAATAATCCTAGCAACAAGAATAACTTGTCAAACATGAAAAATTTTAAGGCGCTAGAGATTATGTTGGTAACAACTTAGATATTATGTCATAGAATGAAGAATTTAAAATACAGAGAATTAAAACATATGATTCCACATATTCATAAAAACTCTCAATAATGTATCATATTACTTCATTATTTTGAGAAAGAGAAAGCTTGGCAATTTCCACTCTTAGAAAAATTAAATTAATTTGATAAATACTAGAATCATTATTATAGTTGACTCTTGAACAACACAAGTTTGAACTGAATGAGTCCACTTACATGTGGATTCTTTTCAATAAACACCTGTATTGTTTTCAATCAGTGGTCCATGGATGCAGAGGAATGACTATATGCATCGATCTGTGCTATTCTGTACACGGGACTTGAGCATCCATGGATTATGGTACCCATGGGGGTTCCTGAAACGAATCCCCCATGGATATGAGGGACAACTAAATTTGGGGGAAGTCAAAAGTTATACACAGATTTTTGACTGCACAAGGGGTTGGCACCCCTAACTCCTGCACTGTGCAAAGGTCAACTGTGCTGTTTTACATTAGCTCAAGTCTAGTTTGCTGGGTTGGTTAAGCACAGAAAAAATAACTGAGTTACTCTAAGATCAATACTATGTCAAGACTGGAGAACAGGAATGAAAAAAAATAAATAAATAAAGCCAAGGTTCCAAACCAAGTATCAAGTCTCTGAGCTGAAGAACAATAGAAGAAAAGTTCTGCAGTATTAGAGCTAATTCTCATAAATTAAACATAATCTCTTATTTTTGTCACCTTCATAATATCTGTTCTGTTAGTTCCTTAAAAGCAGAATGTGACACTGTAATTTTGCAAGTGATAGCTTAAACTATCCCTGAGCCAGCTTGGGAATCTCAATAAATTTCCTGCCTCCTCAGTGTTCTCTATTTCATATTTTTTCTGATTCTTATTTTAACTGAGGTTTGTTGTGTACTAAAAAAAGATTAATGTGGATTTTTTTAACAGAATAGAATTTTCTTTGAAGAAATTAAAAATCATGATACAGAATAAACTGTAATTTTATGGTAATGGAGTTTCACACATATTTAATACTTTTTAATAAATTGTTTATATATCAAAATTTATTAATTGAAAGTTCATCATTACAAAATGGCCAACATCCAGACATAAACTATTTACTTTAAGCAAATAACTGACATTCATCAAGAAAGTAATTCATTGTTTTAAAGGAGGTTAGAAGGGATATGACAATTTCTGAGTGTCTATTTGGTAGACAATATGCAACGTGGTTTTTAATGATTTCCATATTTAAATGGTCATGAACTTTGATGGCTGTGAAAAAATATTCTACTATTGGCTTTCCAATTCTTCAATAATAGTACAGTGATGGGGAGAGGGTGAGCAGTTAGTTTTCTTCTCTGACATGTTTATAGGTTCACTAGCAAGTTTCTATCTACAGGTTTCTAGCAGATAAAAATATTTTTTAAGCAGGGAGAAGATTCCTGACTTTATTTCAATGACTAAAATGCTAGGAGTTATGCATGTATTATATACTTCTCCAACCCACCTCACAACTTCCCTTCTAATCTATGATATCCGACTATTTTGACTTTGAAAAAAAAATAAGGGTAAAAAAAAAACACACAATTAGAGCTGGCACTACCAAACACACTTAGAAAATAAAATCAATGGCAGAGGACAGAAAGTCTGACTTAAGCCTACTAGAGACTTTCAGAGGCTCTTTATCCCCTAAGCAGATTCAGAAATTTCATAAACCTAAGATATTCATTTTGTATTTTTAATCTTCTAAAACTTCGAAATCAATAAGTAATCTTTTCTCATAATTTTTGCAAGATTCTTACAGTCATTTCTGTATGTGAACAAACTAAATTTTCATTAATATTTCATTTTAGTTCATATGGAAGCAAATGAAATTCAATGTAATTTTGTAATGCAATTCATTTACTACATAAATTTCAATAATTATCTTTTGGTTATTGTAGAAATAATTGTCTTACAACTTCAGATGTGGCAACCTGCTAAATTTAAGCATGTTAATTAGCAAAGGGATATATACTAGTAAGGATTCTTTCAGGAATATGAAGTGAAGAGGGAAGAGCTCAACACTGAACCCGCCTGATGGTGCCGCTACGGAAATGTAGCATAGGGAAGATATACTTTCTGGTGTTGTTGCTGGAAAACTCAACTCCTGATGGAGGCCCAGAGTGACTGGCATGAGACCAGTAGAGGTCCTGGCACTCTGTTCCTGGTCATTCTGGAGTCCTGTTGCTTGGGAGTACAGCTCAAAGCAGGTGGTAAATTCCATCTAAGGCTAAATACCACCAGCACAAGACAGATGGTAGTTATGGTAGACATAAACATAAGACATGTACAGCCCTTAAATAATCAACCTCTTATGTCTTGAAAACCCTTTTCCAAGGTAACACAAGAATTCTCTAAGTGAACTTAGAGAATAAATAAATTAATGGCTTATAAGGGTAACAAGGCCTTCTAAAATTTTTGACAGGTAACTAACTACCTTTTGCACAGCTTAGTTGCCTGTTTTAAGCTAGATAAATCTTATTAGTTACTTGGTTTCCCTCTCATTTTGAAGGCTAGATTTGCTACACTGACTCTAAAATCTAAGATATTTTTAAAATTATTTTATAGAAAAGTATTCAAATACTGGAAATGTCATAAAATTATCTTATAGACAAGATTTTAGCAAAAAAAAATTAGTCTTACTTCTCAATTTCTGAAGCAATAACACTCAGTCCTGCTCCATCCCATAAACTCTACCTGGTGAATACCTCAGAAGCTTTGCAAATTTCTCTGATTGAGAAGTTTCTGAGAAGCAACTCCTCTCACCAAAACCTAGAAATTTTCCAAATTTAGAAAGTTCTAATATTAGGGCACATTAATATACTGAACTGACAATTTTTATTAATAATTTATACTGTCTCTGTTATGGAAAATGAATTTGAAGCACAGAATAAAATATGCATATATAGTGTTAATTTAAAAATATAACTGTAATAAAGAAATATGACAACATATTTCAGTGTATCAACCTATGCTTTGTAGAATTTAATTTTACAGTTTTGTTCAGATGTCTCACATATACTGATCATGAGAATGTCTATTAAAATCAAAGAGTGATCAGAAGAGATACATAGCTGCTTGCATTACTGAATCATGCAGTGACAGAAACTGTAATGCAACAGTCAAGGACCATAAGGTTAAAAAGTAATGAGATATTATAGACTTCTAATAAGAAATACAATGACGTTGTTAGACCTGATGCTTATTAGAGACTTTGGAAAGGAAGGCAAATGCCAGCACCTCCTTTGCTCTACATAGACACAAAAAGAGAGTAGTTAGAAAGATTTTAGAAGATGTATGTATTCAGTGGAAGGATATGTCAAAAGATCGTAAAAGATGTATGTAGTTAGCAAAAGCATACATCAACATTTCAAATACAATTTTGATTTTCAGGTGCAAAAAACAGATCTCTGTACAACAATGTTTAAAATGTTTGATAGAAGGATATATATATATATATGTATATATATATGTATATATATATGCATATAGTTGCCATATATAATGCATGTTATATGCTTATATATAATATATAGTAGTTTCCTATATTAAAAAAAATGGAGTAGTGTAGTATTGGTATTTTAGTACTATTTATGCACACAAACAACACACCCACACACCTTCTCTCTCAAATTGAGGAACAACAACAAATCACCATACCTGAAATAAAAACAACTTGGTTTAAGTCTAGTTTCAAATATTTACTAGTGATAATATTTTGGGTAAGTCATTTATTTTCACAAATAAAAAGTAATATATTTTATTCAATTTAAAAATATTCTACATATGTAAATATTGCTATATTGTTCATTTGTTAAATCATAACTTGAAGGCATTTTGCTCTCATAGGAAATCTTCCATCTATAAAGTAAATGAAAAAAAACAACTAAAAGCAGGTATGTCATTTTTTTAATATGTATCTTTATGCCTTTAGTTTCCGTTATGTCAAAAAACAGGTAAGATACTTTCTAAAACTGACGTATGGCAAGATAAGAACATTTTAAATCAGTAAGAAACTTAAAACAAAATATAATTAAACTAGAAAATTAGGTGGATATTATAAATAAAAATTTGGAAGAAAAAAATACCATGAAATCTTATTCTCCTGATATAATTCATCCAAAGTTGGACCTAAGATTTCTAGAAGCCACATAGGGTAAAAATAAATATGTTAGTGACCATAACATTGATTCAAAATTACTCAGAAATATAACAATTATCCCCTTTACAGAACTCAGATAGAAATTTCTCACATAAGCTATAACATAAAGATGATAACTTCACTGTATGATGAAAAGCATATTTTTTATCTTAAACATAGTGGTAATATCTATTAGGCTGCTACTAAATGTCTCCCTTGAATGCACTTAAGGGTAAACTAATCAGTTCCACAAAGGGCAATATGATGTGGTCCAATTTCCTTTCTGAAGAACTAACAGTGTTCATCCAGAGATGCTAAAGTAATAGCTCTTAAACTCTTTTCAACAGTGGCCAAAACTAACAAAAAAATACATTTTACATCATAATCCAGTAAAAATATACATATATATGTACATACATACACACATATCCACCCAAAAGAAATGATAAGCAACAATAATTATGCTTATACTATCTTCTAATATTTCTATTTTCTTAAAAGCATGAATTTTACAATAAATAAACTGATTTCATGACCTACTAATGGTCCAATAACAATGGCACAAAAATATTGTGCTATGTCTACATATAAAAATAAGTAAGGTCTTAGCCCTACTCAACAAGTGGCACAGCACTCGAGGAGGACACACCTGGGTGTGGCTTGAATGGGGCTGCGATCTGGGGGAGGCAGAGTTTCAGGGAGTCCTCTGGTCAGAGAATTAAGTGCTCCAACCAAAAGATAGGGAAGCTGAATGGATAAGAAAACAAGATTCCTACATAAGTTGCCTACAAGAGACTCACTTCAGATTAGAAGATACACACAGACTACAAGGAAGGGGATTGAAAAAGATATTACCTTGATGGACCTAAAGGGTCTTGTGCTGAATGAAGTAAGTCAGGTAGAGAAAGACAAATACCACATGATTTCACGTACATGTGGAACCTAAAGAACAAAATAAACAACAAAACAGAAATAAACTCATAGAGAATATTTTGAAAGCTACTAGATGGGAGGGGGTTTGGGGAACAGTGAAAAAGGTCAAAGGGATTAAGAAGTACAAATGGATAGATACAAAATAGTCACAGAGATATAATGTGTAGCATAAGGAAAATAGTCAACAATGTTGTAAAAAAATATGTGAGGGAAAAGAAGGATCCTTGATTTAGTGGGGTAACTATTTCATGAGTTATATAGATCTCTAATCACTATGCTGTACAACTAAAACTAATATATTATTATATGCCAACTACAATTAAAAATAAAAATTCAATGAATTATACAATGTAAATATGAACAACTAATTGTTTATTATATATCAATAAAATTGTGTGTGGGGGGGTGTCAACTCTAATTGAAAAGTAAAAATTAAAAAACAGATAAGGTAAAAGCCTCCATAAATAGAATCTTAGGCAGCTGAGGTATTGAAATGTCATAATAAGGTCAGACTGTACTCCTGAACTAGTACTCGATTAACAGGTGTTAGTGGTCAGCTGGTGCTAGGTTTGCCTATATTCCTGCAAAACTACACCCTAGTAGATCCTTGGACCATCATGCACTTTCCTACAACAAGCCTTTATAATCCTGTTTCCTTGTTCCCTCTGATTGGAAGATTTTCCTCCTATCTAGCCTAGCAGGTTCCTGCTATTGGTTCCAGTCTAGTCTCAATTGTTATTTCCTCAGAAAGGACTTTTTGACATCACTAATTAAGGCCCAATCTCTCTACTCCCATTCCTGCTCCCACTACTTTATATTCTGTCAATGCAAATTTTTCTTCATAGCAAGGTGTTTGAAAATCACCTTGATTTTAGCCCATTGGTAATCATCTTGGACTTCTGAACGCCATCCAGAACCATAAAATAATTTGTTTTAACAACTAAGTTTGTGGTAATTTGTTACACCAATAGAAAATACATATACATTTTAATAAAAAATTAATATAAAACATGCTTAAATTATTAGTTCTATATATGTCAACTTTCCTTATCCCCCACCCCTCAATCAACTTAAAATAATTAACAGCATAATGGCTTTTTGATTTCTGAATATTAAATTTCCACAATTAACAGCCTCTTATAGGGATATTTTAATACAGCAAATTTTACAAATAACATGCTAAAGATCATGTTTATTCTTATTTTGCTTCATTTTATATTGTATTTTTAAATACATTTTCAAAGGCAGAATTATTGAAAAAAAGTATAGAAGTTTCTATGATTCTTGAAGTACATTATCATAATATTTTCAAAGGATGTTGTTCCAATTTTTCCTACCACCAGCACTCTTTATTAGTTTTACCACATACTTGACAGTACATTATCAACATAGATTCTTAATTTTGCAAATTTAGTAGGCATAAAATAGAACTCATTTGAAGTTCTGATAATTTACTTTTCTGCAATAACTAATTGTTTCTGTTGTCATATTCTTTTTATGAATTTAACACTTATTTTCCAAGTTTCTTACTAAAGTCTTTTGTTCATTTTAAAACTGCTCATATTTCTCCTTGAGGATTAACTTCAAGGATATTTGCCATTATTTGCAATTTTTGTAAGTAATCATCTATTCTTCATCTTAGATTACAGATATTAAAGAGAAAATTCAATTGTCACATATTATGAAATTACTTTATTCATCCACATTTATTGTCTAAAATAATTTAAGATAGCATTCATGACAGTCTATAAACATAACAAACTAAAATTCCATCATCAGAAAGAGCAGTAAAAAAATTATAATTTTCCTTAGTTTATTTATTTTGATTTTTAACTAATGTCATTGAAACAAACACTCAAAAGGTTATACAAGGATAGCCACCATTTGTATGTTTGCCCTTCTTGCCTCATTATGATAAATAATGTAGAATAAAGAGAATTATTCACTTTTGGAACTAGTTATTAAACATGTCAGACATAGTGGTGAGTCTGGAAAAGTAAAGTAATAACAAATAATATACAGTCCAAGTTGCTCAGTTCAGAATAAAAAGCAAAAGTAGAAATTTTTAAATTAGTGATAAGTACTAGATTTAGAAGTCTATACAAGATGCTACTATGTTAAAGAAGAGGAGATGATTAACTGAGGACAAAAAGGTGATTTTACAAGAAAGTTTTAAAGAATGAGAATAAGATATAACTTAAAGACTCAAGTCATTTCCAGTGAGAGAGACTGGCAAGAGTAAATTCACGAGTAAGAGTTACGCTTGACAAATCAATTTTAACTTGTCTAGAGTTCAGTGTAGTATGGGGAAGTATCAGGAATGGAGCAGAAAACATTTGGATATCAAGTCATTTATATCTTCATATGCAAAGAACAGAATTAAACTTTTATCCTGTGGGTTTTACAGAACCTTTTATAATTTATAAGCAGGAGAGTGGCATAATCAGATTTTGATTTGAAAATACTAATTGGGTAATGATGTGTAAAACATTTCTAGTAGGAATCTCTAGAATTAGACCAGAAATAATGCCTCTGAATCAGTTAACTCATGATATAGTGACACCTCATTTACCTCTTAAAACATGTTTTAGAAGTAGTAAAGTAACTGGTAGGTTTGTAATATAGTGACCACATAATTTATTGTACAAAAGATACTTTAGAGAATAAAATGGGGGTGTTATAATATCAAACTGACAGACATATACAGCTTTTTTTGAGCAAAATAATATATATGGTTCTCTTATCTTTGATGCCTTAATCTATCTTTCAAGATCCAGTAGAAAGTCCATTTACTTCCTGTTCATAAAAAAAATTCCCGTATACTAAGGCACTGAAGTTACATAAGTTGGGAGGGTCAATTGAGTGGCCTCGGAATAGGTTTATACACACACATACACACACACACACACACACACACACACACACACACACACACACATATAATGTTTTCAAGAATATTCTAGGTATAAAAAGAATCTGAAAGCAGTAGCATTAGAGGAATTGTTTTAGCTACTCTAATCAGAAGGCTCTTTAGAGCCTGCACATTCTGATAAATTCCTGTGTGAGAGCTCTTCTCATTCCTGATGGAATTATTTGGGACAGAAGCTATACTATTCATTTCTTAGCGAAGCAGATGTGTGTATTAAAAAAACAGGCATAAGTCATATTTATTTGCATCAGCAGTAAAGTAGGAAAAATAATTTTCCCAAGACCTAAACTTTTAAGAAACACTAAATTCCACCCTTACTGTGAGCCTGGCTTACTACCTGAATTGGCTCTCCCTATTACTTGAGTCATACACTGTCTTTTCAGAGAAATTAAATATATATATATATATATATATATATATATATATATATATATATATATATATATATATATATATATATATATATTTACCCTATTTACCCTCTAGACACCTCATTCCTGACATCAGTATACCATCTAGGTCCAGCTTGAGTATTTTAATCAGAGTAGCACTATTTGAAAGAAGTCTCTCTCTGCTTTATAGAAGCAACAAGGTATTTAGTTGTGAATAGTAAATCCATATTCTGTAATAAATACACATTTAAGAATTTTAAAATCTACATCCATATCCACAGTTTGACAAATATTACCTTGAACAGACAGTTATACATAGATACATACATACATATGCATACATATACACATACATATAAAAAATATATGCGTACACACATGCACTAATGTAATCCCTTTAATCTCTCTTCTCTTAAGGAAATGGCAAAAGATCTAACAAAATGTCATTTAGGTGAAATGTTTATGCCTGATTTTCTTTGTATTCCCTGATCAACTTTTGTGTTCCAATAAGAAGATGAGAATGACAGAAATAACGTATTTTGCTTTTATTTATTGTTTTCTTCCATTTTTCTTTGTTTTATTTTTCTAACTAGTAGATATTTTAAGACATATGCATTATTTAACTTTGAAAATATTATAACACCAATACAACATGGTACATGTAGTGGGTGATCAATTACATTTTACAGAATTAAACTGAATTGAATTAACACAAGTCAAATTATTTTACCCCATGTCCTTTCAAAAATGTAAAAGCATTCTTCCCAATGCACTGTTACATCCTTATAAAAAGTTCATTCTTAACATAAATTTTTATCTCCATCAGAATTCTTCACAAAATGGGGAGTTGTTTAACATAGGTAATCCATTTTGTGTACATTCAACACTCTGTAAATGCATTATTAATTCCTTTATTTTTGAGCAAGCATTTATTAAATAATCAGTTATGTGTTAGGTGCTAGTCTGAGCACTAAAAATAGAAAAGACTTACATTAAGAAGTCACAGTGGAGCAAGGAGGAGAAACATTATAACAACAAAGTAGGGGGACACAAGTACCATAGTAGAGAATACAAAAGATAATTATCATTATTGAGGACCTGCTCTTTGTTAGACACTGCACCCATCTCATTACAGTCAAAGGAGGTAAGCACAAAGCCTTTTGGTAGTAAACAGGAAAATTAAAATTAAAGATACAGACTATTTTAACATAAATCTACCAAATGTCCTAGTGCAAATTATTATTTTCATGGCTAATTTAAATATGTACATATGTGTGTATATATGTACATATATATATATATATATTTAAAGAGATGGCAAAATTTCAACAAATAAATGTACATTAGCTAAGATATGTCTTTATTCTTATAAACAAATAGAATAATAGACAGTTTTTTAAAGTAGGGGCCAAACTATACATGCCAATTTAGGTGAAAAAAGTATTAAATATAATTAAATTTTACAGATGAAAGTAACACTCAACTCAAATTTGTTTTCGGTGGGGGGTAGTATAGTATGATGAATCCTCATGTTAGTATTCTTCTGATTGAAAATGGGCATAGGCATTTTTTCATGTATTTATTGGTCATATTTTCCCTTCAATAAAATACCAAGATATGCCTTTTGTACAAATGTCATTTTTGTTTATATGTTTTTGCTACTTTTGGTTGCTCTTATTGAACAAAAGGAATCATATTTATATGCTGGATATTCGTCCTTTGCTAGATGTACTGAAAATATTTCTTTTCAGCTTGTCATTTTCTTTACGGCTTTTAACAAACAGAAGTTAATTTTAAAGTACTCAAATTTAGCAAAAGTTTCCTTTATATTTTGCTCTGTTTAGTTTAAAAATATTTTCCTGCTCCAGTTTCATAGACCCTACTTATATCTTATATTGTTTTAAAGTTTTGTCTTTTACACTGAAGTGCATCATTTATCTAGAACTGATACCATAATACAGAGATCCATTTTCACTTTTTCTTGTGAAAAAAATATTTACACTATACCATTACACCATATTTAAACAATTTATTTGCCTTCCTATGTGCAATGATACTTCTAATGCTTACAAAGCATCTCTCTATGTGTGGAATATATGGCTGAATGATCTAATCTCTTCACAATACCACTCTCTACCATTGCTTAATAAGAAGTCTTAAAATTTCAAATGGAAAAGTCTCATTTCCTTTTTCTTTATATAATATCATGTCTATCCTTATTCTTTTCTCTTCATATAAAAACTTTATATGTAAACAAATTAGCTGTCAAATCATTGTTGTGAATATGATTAGAATTGTGAATATAATTAGAACTGTCACAAATTGTAAGTGAAATTGGAAAGAATTAAAAATTAGAATTTTTGATTTTGTAGCTCTTTATTCAGGAACATAATATACTTTCTCCTTTATAAGCCCTTTCAGGTGTTTCAATAAAACATTTTTTTCATAAATAAATTGAGCACATTTCAGGTGCTCAATAGTCAGACATAGCTAGCAGTGATCTTATTTTACAAAACAGTGAAATCTAGAAAAAGCATGCATTTTATACTACCATAAGGTAATTTCCTTCTGGAGAAGAATTTTAAAAGATTTGTTAAAACATAGACATAACAACAACCACTAAACACTACAATTTATCCTCTAAGAGAACTACTGGTCTTTTCATTTACCCGTTGAAAAACTACATTCTTATGATAGGACAAAAGTGGACAGCAAAAGGACTTGTTCACTGCCCAGAAGCTAGAGTAGATAGTTTTCACATGGCTACTCAACGCTGCATCTGAAAAAACTTATATACTAGAACCAAGAATGTTGACCTAAATCTATATAACATCACCACAACAAAAAGTTGATATAAATCCTTATAAATTCCTGATTATTTTTCCTAAGACTATCATAACCATATACATAAGTCCACATTGTTACTTATTTCTGAGTATTACACTTGATATTACAATTTCCATGTTTTCCTGATCATCAAAGAAACTTAATACACTTCATATAACTGACTTCATTATATTGAATAATACAGCATAGAAGTAGAAGCATGTGCCTTTCCATTCAAAGGCAAGGATTTAGGTACTGACTTAGAAATATTTCAGAGCATCTCTCCTATAAAACAGTTCCATAATATGGATCATTGAAAATAGCAATGAAGTAAAGGTGCCACTATATCACATAAACATTTTAGAAGCAATGGTAGAGTTGAAATCACACTTATTCCTCTTGCCTGCCCAATAAAATGTTAGCTTTATTACAAAAGCAAAGGGCTCTGTCTGCTGAACACTATAAATTTCTTAGCTCGGAATAGATATTCCATTAAACTGTTAATACACTTAAAAGAAAAAAATGTGAATTTGAGAATATAGTTATTCTTTACACAGAATACATAACATTGTACAATTACAGACTGAACAACTATATTCCTAATAATTTCATTAAATAAGCCTGACACATTTGGTGGCCTAACATGGGATCATTTGACTAAATGTCTCTATGTATTATAAAGGATGAGAGGCAAAAGTAGAAAAAGACCAGCATCCATGATCCTTATATGTCAAAACTATTCTAGGCACAATAAATGTATGTTCACTAATCTTCATTACGATCCACTTTCAATGTACAGATAAGAAAATATGCTTTAATTATCCAAGGTCATGTAACAAAACTGTAATGGAGCTGGGTTTCCAGGCAGAAATCTATCCCCTATGTCCAGGCACTTCTATTACTACTTAATATATGTCTTTCAATAATTAACTGACCTTATACTCCAACTAAATACTAAAAAAAAACTTGCAAGTGGAAGGCACAGTTGGTGTTTTGGAATTGAGAGTCAGCAAGTTGCAGGCTAATAAATCTAAGGACCCAACTGTTTCTCTCACAGGCAATAATGAAGCAGACACTTTAGGCTCTGCATTTTTTGTTAATTAAAACACTTCTCAGGTGGTAAAATTGATAACCTTCAGCTTGATATGCTTTAATGCCACCTGAGACATGCTGTTATCATTCAGAAATGCACTACCTGCCAAGTACTACTGCTTAGGCCACATAACTATGTTAGCACTATAATCATTTGACTGTTTCACAAATAGGTATGAGAGAAAAAAATAAAATATAAATATATTTTAATATTTTAAAAACCAGTTTTAGAGATTCCTCTATCTTGTCATCTCTTTAGAGTCAAAAGAATTTACCAATTGTTTTTAAGAGTTAATACAAATATAACAATAACAACAAATATGAGTTAAAAATTACTATGTATGTTCTAGTCACCCTGATTAGGTATTTACATTAATTACCTGGTTTAGTCCTTAGGCCTACATTATGCTGTGGTAGCCACTGTTATCCCAGTTTTTCTGATGAGCAACTTGAGCTTAAAGGTATAAAAAATTTACCCCAAATCATACAAATATTAAGTGTTTGGTCGAGATTCCAAATCAGATAGTTTTACTCTAGACCTTACACTCTTACTAACTATACGTTTTTAAAGTTAACTGTTTTAATTCTAGTAATTTTGCCACCTATCTACAAGTACATTCATTAATAATTCAAAAAGTAAATTAAAAAGTATTTTCTTTTGAATGTTAAAATAACATACATTTTTTTGAGAAGGATATAAAATTTTAGATGATATGAATAACATATTTGTCAATTTTGATGGCTTCTCATATTAACTGAAGTGTTTTATTTTAAAAAGCATCTTCTGTGATGTTATACAATGTACACAATCATTTTTTTCACCTTGAGAATGACAATTAAATTGAGGGTTTCTTATTTGAAGTAGCTCACTAAACATCTAAAGTATACTTTATTGAATTTATAAAACCCTTTGAATACAGTTGCTACTTTTATTTATTAATGTTCTGGGATTAATTAGAATTATAAGCCTATTGGAGTCTCTTTGGCCTCAGAAGTATAAACAAGGTTACAACATTTGCTCTTTAGATGTTATACAACTTTTGTAGAAATAATTTATGGTTAAATCCATCATTTGAAAATAAGTACTTTTCAATGAATACTGTTTCAAGAACTATACTAAACATAAAGGATAGAAATATAAAGATAGAAATCATAGATTAAGGAGTTTACAACCAGGAATTTACAGACTTGGCAATATATGGTTTATTCTAGCCAATTCACTGAAAACATAGCCCTATGTTTTTCACAAAATTATTTTCTAAAGTCATCCCAAATAAATTAGGAATAGGATAATGTGAAAGATTATATATGGCTAAAAATAATTTATAGTTCCTCTCATTAACTATATGAGTCTTTTTCCAACCTCCTAAATTTAGGCTAGTCCTGAACTTGTTTGACTAACAGAATGTAGCAGATGTGATAATCTGGGAGTTCTTGAGCCTAAGCTTCAACAAGCCTTGTGGTTTTTGCCTTTGCTCTCTTGGAATGCTATCCTGAGAATGCGTTGTAAGAAAACTGGTGGGGTCTCTCAGAGTATGAGTGGCCATGTGAATGAATTGAGCTGACCCAAATGACAGCCAGGTATAACTGGAAAATTTGGGAGTACTGTCAGTTTCAACTACCTCAAGTGGTCCCCAACCCCTAGGCTGCAGACCTGCAGCAGTCCATGGCCTGTTAGGAACCAGGCTGCACAGCAGGAGGTGAGCAGCAGGCAAGTGAGCAAAGTTTCATCTGTATTTGCAGCCACTCCCCAATGCTAGCATCACTGTCTCAGCTCCAACTCAGATCATCAGGCATTAGATTTTCATTGGAGCCCTGGTCCTTGTTACCAAAAATGTCGGGGACCATGGCCCTAGACCAAATAGCCCTGCAGCCAAATTTAGCCCATGAATGAGCTCAGGTAAAATCAACAAAAGAACCACCTATCCATCTCACAGAATCTTAGACACAGTCCAATACAGTCCAATAATGTCTTAAGACACTAAACTGTAGGGTTTTTATATGAAAATATTTAATTTAAATGGATATTTTAAGTTTTAAACAGCATATAAGCTTCAGAGGTTAATACCTTAGAAGTAGCTTGGATTTTCATGCCCCATCACAGGTCCTGAATAGTGGCAGTAAGATGAGTGAATTTTCAGTGTATAAAGAAATGTCTACTCAGAGTCCTGAGAAGACGGATAGACACAGGTGTAAACATTATAAGGTATTTTTTAAGAGATCAACACTAAAATGCCACAATGGTAGATACATATCATCATACATTTGTCCAAACCCATAAAATGTACAATACCAGGAGTGAACCCTAATGTAAACAAAGGGCTTTGGGTAATAATGTGTTAGTGTAGGTTTATTGATTATAACAAATGTGCCACTGAGATGTAGGATGTCAACCAGGTGTACTGTGTAGGTGGGGTATATGGAAACTCTTGTACTTTCTGCTTAATTTTGTTGTGAACCTAAAACTACTCTAAAATATAAAGTTTACTAATTTGAAAAAAATGAAAATAACAATAACAACAATAAGAATCATTTGTTATTTCTTCTTTTAACATATATACATAGATTCTATTTTAAATGTAAATTAGTTTGTTGTATCAGAATTTAGCCAGGTTTAACTGTAAGATATACCTTAGTGCATACTTTTAAATGATAGTTTTTGTTATGTACTTCACACTACAGAATTCAAAAACTGTTCAGTTATACCGAAAAAGAAAGAAAAATGACATACACTGCTGCTTATGTATGAATACACAAAGATACCTGGGGGAAATATTTCATTAGCCAGTGAACTGCTCTATATATGCCAATAAACTATAGCTGTGAGAGGAAATAATGAATTATAAAATCACTTGACAAAAATGCTTAATTATTATACTTTATTTCCCTTGATAATATTTAGACAAGGTGGGAAGAAAGAGAGAGATACACATAATATGTGTGTATGTGTACTAACAGAAAGACTATGTAAATGGAATAGTTTTCCTTAATTGTATTCCTAGCTACTGCTGTTTATTTTAAATTGCCTAGCTGGAGTTCTAGAGCATTGACAATATTGAAAGACTCTTATCTACACAGTCACAGCAATTTTTAATTAAGATAAATTATTGAACATGGTCTAAATTTTGTTTTGTTTTGCTTTAGCTTTTTGCTTTTTGCTTTTGCCTAACATCTTTTACTACAGGCATACCTCATTTTATTGTGCTTCACTTTACTGGGCTTCGCAGGTACTGTATACTGTATTTTTTACAAACTGAAGGTTTGTGGCAACCCCGCGTCGCCAGTCTATTAGCAATATTTTCCCAAGAGCATTTGCTCACTTCCTGTCTCTGTATCACATTTTGGTAGTTCTCAAATAATTTCAAACATTTTCATTATTACATTTATTATAGTAATCTGTGATGTTACTATGTACTGTAATTCTTTAGGAGAGCCATAAACCTTGCCCTTTTAAGACAGCAAACTAAATCCATAAATCTTTTGCTCTGACTGCTCCACTACTGGCAATTCCCTATCTCTATTCCTCTGTAAGACATTCCTATTCCCTGAGACACAATATTTAAATTAGGATTATTAATAAATCTAAAATGATCTCTAGGTATCAACTGAAAGAGCCACATATCTCACTTTAAATCAAAAGCTAGAAATGACTAAACTTAGCGAGGAGGGCATATTGAAAGCTGAGATAGGCTGAAAGCTAGGCCCCTTGCACCAGTTAGCCAAGTTGTGAATGCAAACGAAAAACTTTCTTTTATGGTGACATTGGTTAACAAAATCCAGTAAGTTTCAGCTTTACATTTTAATAGTAAGGCATATATATATTTACATGAGTGTTCACTTCCCATTTTTACATTTCTTTCTGTAATCACATATTTGACCCATTTTACCCTGTCTACCTCCCCCTTCCTCCTCCACCCCACTAGTAACCACTAGTCTATAGTCCTCTGGTAACCAGTAGTTTATAGTCCATATCCATGAGTCTCTGTTTGTTTGTCCTGTTCATTTGTTTCTTTTAGGTTTATATCCCACATATAAGTGATATCATGTGATTTCCAACTTTTTCTGTCTGGCTTATGACATTTAGCATGATTATCTCGAGGTCTATCCATGTTGAAGGAGACTAAAAGTGCTATCCCAGTGTACTCACAAATAAGAGAGTGAAACAATCTTATTGCTGATATGGAGAAAGTTTTAGTGATCTGGATAAAAGATCAAACCAGCCACAATATTCCTGTAAGTCAAAGCCTAATTCAGAGCAAGATCCTAACTTTCTGTAATTCTATGAAGACAGAGAGGTGAAGAAGCTGCAGAAGAAAAGTCTGAAATTACCAGAAGTTGGTTCATGAGATTTAAGAATCCACCTTCATAACATAAAAGTAAAAGGTGAAGCAGCAAGCATTGGTATAGAAGCTTTAACAAGTTATCCAGAAGATCTACTTAAGATAATGACTGAAGGTGGCTACACTAAACAACAAATTTTCAGTGTAGATGAAACAGCCTGACATTGGAAGATATCACCTAGGGCTTTCATTACTAGAGAGAAGTCAATGCCTGGCTTCAAAGCCTCAAAGGACAGGCTGACTCTTGTGTTAGATGATAATACAGATGGTGACTTTAAGTTGAAGCCAGTGCTCATTTACCACTTTGAAAAGCCTAGGGCCCTTAAGAATTATGCTGAATCTACTCCACCGTATAAATGAAACAACAAAGTATGGATGGCAGTACATTTGTTTACAGCATACTTTACTGAAGATTTCAAGCCCATTGTTGAGACCCACAGCTTAGTAAAAAAGATTCCTTTGAAAATATTACTGCTTAATGCACCTGGTCACCTAAGAGCTTTGATGAAGATGTACAAGAAGATTAATATTTTCATGCCTGTCAACAAAGCATCCATTCTGCACTCCAAGGATCAAGAAGTAATTTAAACTTTGAAGTCTTATCATTTAAGAAATACATCTTGTAAGGCTGGAGTGCCCTAGATAGTGATTCTTCTGATGGATCTGGGAAAAGTAAATTGAAAATCTCCTGGAAAGGATTCACCATTCTAGATGTCATTAATTCATGGGTAGAATAAAATGTTAAAATATGAAATTTAACAGAAGTTTAAAAGAAGTTGATTCTAACACCTCATGGATGATTTTGAAGGTTTCAAGACTTCAGTGGAAGAACTAACTGCAGATGTGGTGGAAATACAAAGAGAACTAGAATTAGAAGTAGAGCGAGAAGATGTGATTAACTGAAGTAGAGCTAGAAGATGTGCTGTACTCTCATGACAAAAGTTGAACAGATAAAAAGTTGCTTCTTATGGATGAGCAAAGAAAGTGGTTTCATGTCATGAAAGCTACTCCTGGTAAAGTGGCTGTGAAGACTGTTGAAATGACAACAAAGGATTTAGAATATTACATAAACTTAGTTGATAAAGCAGTGGCAGGGTTTGGGAGGACTGACTCCAATTTTGAAAGAAATCCCTCTGTGAATAAAATCCTATCAAACAGCACTGCATGCTACAGAGAAAGTGCGAAAAAAAAAAAAGAGTCAATAGATGCAGCAGACTTCTTGGTTGTCTTATTTTAAGAAACTGCCAGAGCCACCAAAAACTTCATCACCCTAATCAGTCAGCAGCCATCTACACCAAGGTAAGACTCTCCACCAACAAAAAAGATTATGACTTGCTAAAAGCTCAATGATAGCATTTTGTAGTAATAAAGTATTTTTTTAAATTAAGGTATGTATATTTCTTTAGACATAATGCTATTGCATAATTTGGAGAGTAGAGTACAGTTTAAATATAACTTTTATATGCACTGAGGAAGCCCCAAAATTCCTGTGGCTTGTTTTATTCACTTTATTGCAGTGATCTGGAACCGAACCTGCAATAGCTTAGAGGTATGACAGCATTTGTAAATTAATAATGGTAAGATATAAAAATAAGAAACATTTTATAGATATACATGTTACTGAGTAGTAATATGGTAGCACTGATTATACGGTATAACATTTTTATTTATTTTCATTTAATTAATTAATTAATTAATTTAATTTTTTATTTATTTTTTATTTTCTTAAACCTACAGCACCTGGTCTTCCTAGGTGGTCTCCCCTCCAAGTTCTAACCAGGCCCAACCTTGCTTAACTTCTGAGATCAGAAGGGATCAAGTGTATTCAAAGTAGCATGGCCATATACCGCTCTAACATTTTAAATACAATTTAGGGAAATTCTAAGTGAGCCATGGAATTTAGTCACATTTCACTGTGTTATGGCTCCTTAAATTGTATTATAATGCGATGAGAAAACTGCAAAAAATATTTAATACCATTAAAAGAGAATTTTTTCCTTTTGATTGCTAAAATAATGATATCCAACATTTATTATGTGCATATTATATGTCAAGTACTCATTAATCAATTCACATATAATATTTAATTTAATTCTCCTAAGGATGATCTGAAAGAAGTAAACACTTTACAGATCAGGAAACAGGCATAGAGATTAAGTAATTCAGTTAAGGTTATACAGCTGCTACATGTTAGAGTTGAAATTTAAACACAATGTGTTTAATTCCAGAACTCAAAGTCTGAATACAGGGGGTAATAAGAAAATTATAATGTGACTAGCTGAAAAAACATAATAATAAATATGTTTCTTATTTCTAATGTTTTCAAGGAAGAAAGACATTTTGATCAACATTAATACATAACTTTTTTGGTCACAAATGACAAAAATTAACACTTCCCTTGTTAGACCTATTTCCAAAAGGCATTTTCTACCTTGGAAATATTTGTCCATGAAATATATCAAATAAAACCACATGTTAACCTAATTTAGAAAAACAAGTAATGTTGATAGCTACATTAATATAGAATTCATATATTACTATAAAAAATCAAGACTGACAAAGTTAAACAGCTTCTATCTTTATATTAAAACAGAACAGATATACTTCCCTATGGGGTCTGTATAAAAAAAAATCAAGTTTTAACTGCAGAAATACATGTTTTAAACTAAGACTATTATAGTACCTAATATGCTGGAAATTTTAGTGTAGACTTGTCAATACACTTTTTTCTCATAAAACAGATTCTGTATTGTAACATATGTTCCTAAATTTTCACTTCTAAGCTTTTCTAACTTCTATTTTCACATTTGTCCTACCTACTTCCCCACAGCATTGTGACTTTTAGAATTTCCACTAATATATACTACATTGGTCCTGGCTTATTAATAATTTCCTTTTTTCCCCCTATGCTGGCAGTTTTCAGGCTAGAAGCCTCAAAATTTTCCACATAAGAAAAAATAAAACTTTAATATTTGCTTATTCTAACACTCTTCTGGGAATTAAGGTGTTCCTATTGGCTTTGGCTTACACTGCATCATTCTGATCAATCTGTGATGGTTATATTTCAATAAGGACAGAATCATTCTAATAAGCACTACTGTAGTCACAGTCCTTTACTCCCTATATTTGTCTCATATTTGCCTATACAGACTATTTCCCTGGGGAAATCAATGCAATGCAGTTCTAGTCCCATAATTCTCTTCTTAAAGAGGTTCTGCCAGTATTTTATACTAAGCATTTTAAATCATCTTAATAATAACTACAAGGTATCATTTCATTTAGTTCTTCCAAGGCAATTCTGAGTGAGATATTCTTTTTCTTCTTTTGCAGGTGTACAGTCAAAGCCAGAGAGAAATTAAGTAACATGCCCTAGGCAACACAGGTATAGGTGGCTAAGCCAACGTTTATTCTAGAGCTGCATAGAATACATTCTTCAGATGATCCCTGAAAGACCAGCTCAACTTTTTCCAGTAGGAATTGCTTGAGTACTTTAAACTTATTTTAGTCTCTTCTCCTTCTATCGGCTGCAATTAAAATCTGCAGCAAATTAGTTAACATAAATATTATTCTCATTGCTGTTTGCTTTATCCTTCTCTTCCATACAAAGGCAGGAACCATGTGATGCTATATAAACAAAGGTGCTGATTTCTTTAATCTGTATATCTGTATTCTATAAAGGCATTGCTCACAACTAAATCAGTTCCACCCATATTTAGAACCCAAATTTTGACTTAAATGTATTGTTGCTCAGATTCTCATTTCCAACTACTAATGCCCTGAGCCCAATTCATCTGTAGATCTTAATCCACAGGTCAGCCTCTGAGCCTCCTTTTTTCATTCTTCTGAATCTTTGCTAATATAACTTCAGATATCCAAGTCTATACAAAATGACCATTGATAAAAATTGAGTGCCTGAAACTTCCACATTATTACTACATTGCTTTACGTTATCTTTTAAGATTGTATTTTCCATTCTTGCTCCTGGGTCTGTGATTTTTGTTTTATCTATTCTTTTTGTCTATGTTCTTGAGAATCTACATCATGGGCTGTAATTTCATTAAGTTGGAAACAATCTGTCTCATTTTGTGGTCATTTCAAACAATAATACTCTCCTTGTCTGGGTATATAAAGGTGGCTTAACTACCACACATTGATTAGTTGATTAAAGCTTATACTCAAAAATACTTGAAGTTCTCAGCTACTTCAATAATCCCTGACTTTCTTGTATTATATCTAGATATTTATTTTTCTTTATATTAATATGTTTGACTTTATATTTTCCAAAACTTTGTGCCTTCATTTTGACAGATTCAATGATATAATTCTTAACAACACTAGGCTTCAAGGTATTTTGGAATATTCTCCAAATAGCACTGATATCTAAAACATATAAAAGTTTATCATTTGCATTCATATAAGATAAATGACATTCCAACTCTATGAGTTTTGCAAAATATGGCATACTGAGTTTAATCATTTTTAAAACTTCTCAGTGATAGTTTAATTGACCCAACCCTGAGGATCCACAAGAAAAATAACTTCAACAGCACACAAAGTTTTCCACAACACCACTTTTAATACAAAAAGTGTGATGTACTTAAATAATTCTTTTAATGAAACTAACTGTAAATTTACTAAGGTACATTGACAATTAAATGGGCTTTGGAAATGCATTTCTTATTATCTGGATACTTTTACAGACTCCTCAGAGTTTAATCAAATTTTCTACAGGTATTTTCAATTGCCATTTAATTCATTTTACAGTATTTGCTATGTGCCTCTCATTTAACCAGTAGTTATTGATTTCATCTATTCTAGCACTTCGGATTACTTTTCCTCATCTAAATTCTCTCAAATCTTTGTAGCTCTGAAATACTCAAAATATCCATTGGGATATGAAAAGGGAAACAGTCTCTTCTGTGCCTAATTCTTGTCTCCTCCTTTCAACAGAGACACTAACACTGTTTATGCTCGATAAGAGTCGTATGGTCATAGTGATAAGGGGTAGATAACCGACTCTTAAGGGGAAATATTTGAAAAAAAAATGTGAGTGTGATTAGCATGTAGAAGAGATAAGGTGTTGGGCACTTAAGCTTGGGATACCATGATGGAGAGCTTCAAATATTTAAGAGTTGCTTTATAAATAAGAATATCGGCTTACTTCGTAAAGTTTCAGAGGACAGAATGAAGATTAATTTGTAGAAGATCCAGAAAGGCAGACTTAATATAATTATATTGAATAAAATATAAGTTAATCCACATGTCAAGAAGCTGCTATTCATTGTATTTTGATTTAATTCAACAAACATCCAGTTTCAACCACAGGCATTGTGACACTATGTAGAAAGCTAAGAAATAAAGATAAATGTAGAATAGTGTTGAGTCAATTCAAATCTGTTTGTGCTACTATCTCTGGTCTCAAGAAACTTTCTATTTTATCTGTAAAGCCCTGACCATGCAGTTTATCATTATCTTATGCAGTTTGGGACAGTTAACACCTAATTGTTAACACTTAATTGATGCTCTTGTTTCTTACCACAGGGGCCTCTGAGGACACTTATCTCTATTTTGTCACTCAGATGCACATGCATGGCTTAATTTACTTCTATGCTTATGTGACTTGGTTGGGATAATTTAATAGCCCTTTACTAAAGGTTCAAGGATAATAAAAGAATAATATTAAATGTATTATGCAAATAATTAAAATCAGCAAAAAGAGATGACAGAAATTAAAATCTACAGCCCTGATACCTTGTTCAGTTTTTTATAGCAGGACTTCTCAAACCTAAATGTTCATTACAAGTCATTTCAGGATCTTATTAAAATGCAGATTCTGCAGTATATCTGAAGGAGAGCACAAGCTTCAGTGATGTTGCTTTTGCTGCTTTTGCTGCTTTTGCTCTGTTTATCACACTTTGGCAAAGTTTTTCTAGCTGCCTAACTATTAAAAGGATTCCTGTGTTTCTGTTACTCTTTCTGTGTTAAAATTCACATTCACCTCAGGGTGCCCTGAAGCCCAAGATCTGCTCAGAATGCAATTTAGAGTGAATGAGGCACTTAAAGAAAAAGAATTTACTTCTCATCTCAAAATACTGACCAACTTTCCAGGCCATATTTCCTATTTCAAAAATGTATGACAGAATGATTATTTTTTCTGTAATTAACCAATTTCTAATTTAGCTGAAGATCCAAGGTGATAGATTAATCTAATTGGTTAAAAAAATTAAAAAGCAAGTTAGTAGTTTCTATTGAAAACACTTTCCAAATTAAAGAATTGGAAACTCCATGAATATCTCCAATTCCTTAAAAACTTACAGAATATCAAATTAAGAGCAATATCTGTTCAATTCAAGACAGTATTTATTAAGTCTCATCTAGATATTTCTATCAGTCTCTCATCTTGATTCTGGTGTAGATAAGATCTTCATAGTTCTGTAGTTTTCTCTAAGTGCTCAAAAACAAAACACACAAGGCATGCAGTTCTCCACAATATAAATATGAGTTTACAGGCATACAACATTAAATAAATTCTAAGAAAGAAGTATTTCTATTGAAGAAATACATAGTATAGAAAAAAAGGAAACTACCACAACATATTCAACTTTTTTCATTATTACACAAAGCACTTCAGCTTCTCCTTACAATCATCCCCTTTCACTTTCAATTATAGTCTCTGGTTTATGTCTGCATAACTAAGTGGTCCTTTCCGTAGTTCTCGTAGTTCTCGAGTATGGGGAAACAATCCCTTCCACAGTAAAGGCTTAAGCTTAGTAAATGGTCTACAGTTTCTTCTTTCTCCATGGCCTATTGGGATGTTATAAATATCCCACTTCTTTGTCAGCTACTATCCTCACTCTAAACACACACACACACACACACACACACACACACACACACACACACACTGGAATCATAAATTAAAGGCTAAATTTTGTCACACTATATTGGGTTTGGTGGGAAAAAAAGACATCTCCATTTATCATAAATGAAGAGTGAGTTGAGAGTCAGTGGTAAATATATCAGCCGGTTCTATGGTGGCCCAGAAATCTCAGATAATGATACTAGGAGCTAGACCATAACACGTATTAGAAGATAGGAAAGATAGAATTAGACTTATGCAAAGTATTGTACTGGAACTAAAGATCCTTGACTAAAGCCTCAAAAAAAAAAAAAAGTCTGATTTGACTTTGAAATAATTAAAAAAGAACCCTCCAATGGCTACAGAAGTGACAGGACAACTTGTCACAGATCAGAAACTAAGGTATTTTTTTAAAGTCTTTAGTGAAGAATGTAAACCTGAGATTTACATGGGTGTGGGATCTGAATTTATATTTCTGATGGAGTAAGGGACCCAGAATAAATTGGCTTATGAATTATTCTGGAGACAAGTAAAACTCTGGGACCAGTGCAGAAGTCACTGCAATTAAAAAAAAAAAAAGAAGAAGAGCATTCTGTGGCTACATTTTCCCCACTCATGTTGAGTATAGGGGATGAAACAACTCTATGCTTTATAAAAATTATAGTCCATACAATGGAAAAAGTAACATGAAAGAAAGTTAAAACTTACATATAAAGAGAAATATTAATTCAATAATGAGGTTAAAGTAGATTTGAGAGAAATTATCAAGTGTGTTTAAATTAAAATAATAAAAAAGAAAAAAGTATAATGAAAAACAGATTATTTTAAAAATAAGAATGATCGAAAAAATGAAATAGAAAAGAAATCATTAGAATTGAAAACAAAACAAAAAAAAGAATGTAAAGTTTAAGAAGTAGATCAGAAATTATGCCAAAAACAAATGATTAGTAAAATAATATTTAGAGCATAGGAAATTTTCAGAATAAAGAGAGGAAAAGAAATAAAACTTATTAAAGAAAGCTATAGAGGTATAGGACATATAATGAGAAAGTCCAATTTACATCCAAAAAGATTTACAGAAAAAAATGGAAGAAACCATTTTCTAAAAATTAATTACTAACATTTTCCTTTTAAAGACTTGACTGAAAATTTTAAGGCATATATTTCTCAGTATAAATAAATTTAAACTCTGTTATAATATCCCAATCACAAAAAGAAATTCACAAATAAAAAGAAGAAAACTGTTAAATTTTAGTAATTACTACTGGACTGATAGTAAATTTTTATGAGACCAACAGATCATAAAATGTAAATTGTTACCTTCAAAGGAGAAAAAAAATAACTGTAAATTTAATTATATCCAGCTGTACTCTCTCACTGGAGCATAAATGAGTCTAATAAATTTTCAGAAAACATGTTCACAAACTGTGGTTGAGTTATTTAAAAGATATACTTCAGAAAAAATAATGAAATCCACAAAGATGAGGATACAAGAAGCAACAGTAACAAAGGAATTTGATAAAAATGATATATAAAAGCAACACTGATTTTTAAGATATTTTTTCTTTCTCCCCAATAGGTCTCTACACTATGCTTCCTAATACAATTATTGCCCAGTTCCTCCACAGACTGAATGGCCAGAACAAGGTACATACACCATAGCTTGGATTGCCCCTTGCTGGACTCTCCACCCAGATTCTCCTCTCTCCCTTTATCACACAACGTCCTGCAAATAGCAGGGCCAAGACTTTTTATGATCCTAAGATTCCGAGTATGTAATTCCTTTTTCTGAAATACCTTTCCATCCTCATTTCTTCCTTTTAATTCATTTTTCTGAAATACCCTTCCATCCCTTAGGCTCAGGCTTTTTTTTCCTCCTCATTTTTTAAAATTGTTGTAAAATATATGTAACACAATTCACCATTTTAAGAAAACGTAAAGTTCAATGGTATTAAATACATTCAGAAAGTTAAGCAACCATAGCCACCATACTGTTCTGTAACTCTTCATCTTGAAACACTGAAACTCTATACCCATTAAACAATAACTTCTCACTCCTCCTCCCTTCAGTCCCCAGTATCCACTACTGTATTAACTATCTCTGGTTTTGATCTAAGTATCTATGTGAAATCACAAAGTATTAATCTTTTTCATGACTGGCTTATTACACTTAACATAATATCCTTAAGATTCTTCTATGTTGTAGCATATGTCAGAATTTCCTTCCTTCTTAAAGCTGAATAATATTCCACTATATGTGTATACCACATTTTGCTTATCCATTTATCAATGGACATTTGGATTGCTTCCACATTTTAGCTATCATGGGTTATACCATTATGAACATAGGTGTACAAATATCTCTTCAAGACCTTTCTTTCAATTATTTTGGGTGGAAAACAGGATCATATGGAAATTTTATTTTTAATTTTTTGAGGAAGCTTCATACTATTTTCCATAGTGGCTGTACCATTTTACATTCCCAATAACACTGAAAAATGATTTTGAATTCTACAGACCTTTGCTAATAATTGTTGTCTCCCTTTTGATAGTAGTCTAATGAGTGTGGGCTGGTATTTCACTGTAGTTTTGATTTGCATTTCCCTAATGATTAGGAATGATGAGTGTCTTTTCATGTGCTTTACTGGCCATACATATATCGATGGTGATCTTTTTACAGAACCAAGTTTCAATTTCATTTTCTCAATTGTTTTCTCTTTCATTTCTCTCTGTTCTAATGTTAATTATTCCTTCCTTCTGTTATCTTAGGTTTAGTTTATTTTACTAGTTCCTTAAGTTGTAAAGTTAGGATTTTAAGATTTTTCTTCTTTTTTTTCATAAGTGTTTATAGCTATAAATTTCCCCTTTAGAGCTGCTTTTTGCTGTGTCCTGTAAGTGTTGATGCCGTGCCTTCATTTTCATTCATTATTTTCTAAGTTTTCTGTGTTTGCAGAATCCTTTAAGCATCAGTCCTCTAAACAAGCAGAGCAAATAAAAAACAAATGAAGAAAAAAATCTCACTGGTTAAGATTTTGTAACCTACTATGTTAAAAGTCTAGTTTTACCACTAACCTTTTTATACTTTGGAGTAATACTCAGAAACAAGCATGGAATCTCTCCTTTTAAGTTTATGTATAGCAGGTCTATGAATTTGGGTCTGAGAAGGTTTATGTTCTCTGTTCAATTAAGCTGATACCTCTCATAATCATGTTTCATACTTAAAAAAAAAGGATTCTCTCTTCCTTACAAACCTAGAAGCATAAAATGTAATAAGGACATGGAAGGACCTGCTGGAAGCAGTTGGCTACCCATATTGATCTGAGGATTTTGTCTACATAAAATTGTTCTTTAGCAAAGACAGGCTTTCACCACATTGGCAAAGACCCTTTAAAATGTTGCTGATCACCCACATGACTATCAAAGTGGAAAAACAACAACTGGATTAATATTTCTCATGACAAGCTAGATCCTCAGAACTGGACTGCGCTTCCCACAAAAGACTAAATACCTAAGTTTTCTAGAGTGACTAATATTGGTAGTGAACTAAAATAAAAAAGAGCTATTCTAACAAACTTTTGCTATTCTCATAGACATATTGCTGTCCTCTTCATAGCAGGGTTATTTTAATTATTTTAAAAATCACATTTATTAGAAAACAAACATGATATTTGTTACATTATTTTTTCATTCTGTACTCTCAGTAATGTGTCTCTCACAACCTCATTTCCAAATTAGTTCTAAATTATACTCCCAGGTTCTGGACTTATAAATTCAACAGATTAATTATTGAATAAAGATAGGACCAAATTCATTAGTATTTTTTATAATAACAACATAAACATAATTGATATACATCTGGTTGGTACTCAAGTATCAAATTTGATACAAAAATATTTTGACTGGTTTGAGTGGAAAGATGATGTAGAAAAAAAAGGTATTTACTTATTTAATAGAAAACAGAAACCTGATATTTCAGATAAGAGATTACAAAAGACAAGTCTGTTACTACATTAGCTTTGGAATATAAATTTTCTTCAGTTCCAGTTAGACAGATAAACAAAGTATGTTATTCATGGAGATTTAGTTGACCATTATAAAAATGTAACCATTAACTTAGACCTGATGCAAGATTTAAAATAAAGGCATGTACATTAAACACTTTTCATTGGGTGCCTCGTAACAAGATGATACTAGATGATGACCGTGGATGTCCCTGAGTATCATATCGGGGAAAAATTATTGAGAAGACAGAACAATTACTAAAGGGCCTAAATTGTCATATAAATGTAATGGTATTTATGTTAATGACTTACTCTCACTTATAATTCATAAAGCTTTTCAAGGAAAAGACTTAACTAAATTAATTAGGCTTCAGAGTTAAGGTACTCCTTAGGCTTGAATGGGGTAAGACCTTGTAAAGAATTGCCAAATAATACATAGTTAGCAATTTGAAAATAAGAGCAATAAAGCAGCACAATTTGTAAAATTAATGTGTGACTAAGAAAAAATTCTATGCATTGCTAATCAAGAATTAGATTTAACTGTTCATCATTAGTATGCTACACTCGAAGGTTATTCTCCCAAGGAAAATATAGTACTGACTTTTAAAAAATTTCAGTAATTTTGTTATCCTACAGTAATTCTAATAATTGCTTTTCTTTACTGTGGACTTGCTGGATGTTTAGATGTCTGAAATTTGCCCAGAGAAAATTAGAAACAGCAGTGGAGATAAAAAATTGTGATATTACTGTTTAATATTAATGTGGGAGGAGATTTTAAGAGCAAATAAAATAGGAGGCTCAATTCTCCCTGTTAAAAAGGAAGAGACTTACCTCCCTTTGATGACCATCTCTGCTTTTCTTAGAGCATTTACTTTACAAAACTTAAAAGTTCATCCCCTGTCTCTAAAATTGTGTGTGTGTGTGTGTGAGTGAGTGTGTGTGTGTGTGTGTGTGTGTGTGTGTGTGTGTTTAAAAAACAAATAGCCTCTTGCTAACTATGTTATGTTACATGACATTGAACTAGTTCTGACTCATGGTGACCCTATAAATGATTGCTGTTCATATCGTCCTATACTCACCAGTCCTGTTCAGCTCTGGTAGAATCATGTCTATTGCTTTTTTTATAGAATGAATCCATATCATATTTGGTCTTTCTCTTTTCCTGCTGCCTTCTATTTTTCCCAGCATTATTATCTTTAAAAAAGAAAACCTGCCTTATAATATGCCCAAAGTAGGATAGCTTCAGCTTTGTCATTTTTGCCTCTAGTGATGTTTCAGGCTTAATTTTCTCTAAAACCCACTTGTGTGTGTTTCTGGCAGTTCGGAGTCCTGGTAGAACTCTCCTCCAACACTGCATTTAAAATAAATCAACATTTTTCATATCAGCTTTCTTCACTGTCCAACTTTGCATCCAACTGGAAATATGAGGGTGTAGATGATCTTAGCCTTGGTCTTGATGATCTTTTCTAATTCTTCTGAGTCTCACCATTCTCTTACTTTCTTGATTGCAGTTTCCATTTGAATTGATGACTGAACCAAGGTAAGCAAAATCTTAACAATTTCATTACCTTCATTGTCTGTTAAAGTTGTATATTTCTTCTGTAGCCATGATATTTGTCTTCTTATTGTTCAAATGAGGTCCTGCTTTGGCACTTCACTTTCATCAGAAGTCATTTCAAAGCATTGCTACTTTCTCCCAGTAAGATGGTATCATCAGCATACCTTAAGTGATTGATTTTCCTTCCACGAGTTTTCACTCCCCCTTCCTCTGAGTCCAGCCTAGGATTTTATATAATGTTCTGGGTACAGATTAAACAAATAGGGTGATAAAATGCACCCTCATTTGACACCCTTGCCAGTGAGAAACCTTCTGTCCTTCACATTCTGTCCTGACAGCGCTTCCTGTCCACAATACAAGTTACACATCAGGATAATGAAGTGGTGGGCCTTGTCAGCTGTAGGACCCAGGACTGCTTTAAGGGTCAGGGAACCATTTCTTTGAAATATATCATTAAGGAGGATAATGCCCTTATCTCCTAGTTTCTGCAGGAGTGTAAGAGCGGAACTTCATTGGGCCTCCCTCCAAGTTGCAAAATGACCTTTTTTTTTGGATAAAGCAAATCAGCTACTACAAATAGTCATCTCAATTATCAAGTAAATTTAGGATGAATTATATATGACAAATGATACTAATAAGTCGTGTTGAGGATAGTTGTTTATCTTGAGAACATATGAGTAATAAATTGTATCTGCCTGAATACATAAAACTGTGAAATTTCAGTCCTGTCAATCTCTTAGTGGACTGCCTGTGATACATATTACACTCTGGCTTAATGCTTCTTCAGTAATAAAACTGTTTTCTTTCTCTCCTACCTTCGTGGAGAGATTTCCTGGGTTAGGAAGAGGTCTTGATTTTAATTATATTTCCTCAACAGACTTCAGCAAAAAATATTAAAAGAAAAAAGCTTGTATCAAAATATATCAGTGGCCAGAAAAATATCAGAATAAATTTACTTGGAGATTAATAGAATTGTAATGAGTTTATATATCAATTTGGGGAAAATTATCTACAATACTGATTCTTCCAATTCATGAAAAGTGCTTTAATTCATTCCTAATTTATAATTCTGCATTAAAAATCATCTTTTTTTCTACTGTCATCACATTTTTTAACATATTAATCATAGTTATCTTTAAATTCTTCTTTGCTCATTTAAACATCTGTATTATAAATATATCTTCATCTGCTGCTCTCTTTTCTTGTGATTATCAGTTGTATTTCTAATTGCCTTTGAAATATGTTTATGCTGAGTACTGTGTTAGATTTTCTTTCACAAGAGAGTGTTTCCAGACCTTCTTTAGTCTAACATGGGGATTAGCTGATTACCTAATTCAATAAAAATTACAGTTAAATTGAAATTAGGCTTCAATTTTATGAACATTAAATCTATTCTATTTCACTTTTGTTCCTGGAGTACAACTTTTTAGGCCCTTTGATTACGAATCTGGCAGGTCTCTGAATCTCCAGCTCTAAAAGCTTAGTAGACTCAGCTCTGAAATTCTTAGATTCCATCCCAGCTTTCTAGCCTCTATTCGTGGATGGCTTAGAAATCTAGTAAATATCTTCAGGAAAAGATCACAAGTGTGTATAGGCAAGGACTTTTTCTGTCAGGTTTTTGTTTCCTAAGTCCCAAGAAACCAGAAGATTTTGTTCTTTTTTAGAAGTGTTCTGCCTATCTCCCCAGCCTCCCATTCAACAACGATTCAGCAATGCTATTTGAGTCTCTTCAAGTTTCTAATTTTCATATCAGCTTCATAAAACCAGTCAAACCTTGCTTTATTGTTGTAGTTCCCCACAAAGCAGATATCCCCCAGAGTATAAAATGGCTGGAGATCCTTTGGGTGGTTCACCTCAAAATTGCCTCCCAAATAGTTATTTAAAGCCTCCAAAGCTTTCTGATTTCTCTGCAAATGTGACTTTTGTAATTTAATTTGTTCTTTCTGGTTTTTCTAGTGGGAACATTGTGTTGTCACAGCCACCGTTCTATCCAGAAGGAATATTTTACAGGATTTACATATATATAATGATTGCTCCAATTATGAAATCACTTGTGAAATCCTGCTTTTATTATTTTTTTTAAAGAGGTGTTCTTAGAGCAGATTTAAGTTTACAGGAAAAAATGAGCAGAGAGAACAGTTAACTGACAGTGCTGTTCAGTTCAACCATATCCTTATTACTGCCTGATGGGTCTGTCAATTACTAAGTACTGAAGTTACAAACAAAAATAGCAAATTTATTTCTCCTTGCTGTTCTATCAGTTTTTTTTACTTTATATATTTGACAATTTTCTTATTAGGCATATACATATTAGTGATTATTATGTTTTCCGAAAACTGTATTCTTTTTCATTACTTAGTAGTGTCTTCATCCTGATAATTTTTCTTGTTTTAAAGTCAGTTTTACCTTTTGATTAGTGTTATCCTAGTATATCTTTCTCTTTGCTTTTAATCTGTCTTTATATTTAAAATAGGTCTCTTGTATACAAAATATAGTTGAGTCTTTTTTTTGACCTACCCAAATAGACAGACTTAATTTTTATATTTAACCATTCACATTTAAAGCGATTATCAATATAGTTAGACCCATACAGATTGTTTGCAACTGTTTTCTATTTCTTGCTTTTGTTCTTTGTATCTTTTTATTTGTTTTGGCTCTTACTCTGCCTTCTCTGGTTTTAATTGAGTATTTTATATGATTCCATCATCTCTATTCTCTCAACATACTTTCTCTCTTCATTTATTTTATTTTTTATTTTTCCTTGGTGGTGCCATAGAGTTTGCAATATACATTTACAACTTACAACTAATCTAAGTCTACTTTCAAATAATAATATATCACTTCACCTGTAATGTAGGTACCTTAAATAAGTGCCCAATACCTTTTTCTTGTCCCTTATAACATTGCTTTCATACACTCTACTTATCAATAAGTTATAAAAATCAAAATGTATCATTGTTATTAGTACTTTGAACAATGTTATCTGTTAGATTAATTAAGAATACGAAAATAAAAGATTTTATTTTCATTTATTACTTCTCTAACACTTTTTCTTCATGTAGAGTTGAATTTCTGACCTACATTGTTTTCTCTCTGAGGAAACTTTTTAAAATTAAATGTATTGGGGTGACATTAATAAAATTATATAGGTTTAAGTGTACGGTTCAATAATACATTGTATATATATTGCATTGTGTTTTCACAACCTAAAATTAAATTTCCTTCCATCACCATGTATTCAACTCCCTTTACCCTTATCAACCTCCTCTCTCCAATTTCCCTCCAGTAACCACTAAACTGTTCTCTGTGTTTATGAGTTTTTGTTAGTTTGTCTGGTTCACTTGTTGCTTTCAGTTTTATACCCCTATTAAGTGAAATCATATGCTTCTCAACTCTGTCTGATTTATTTCTCTTAGCATGATAATCCCAAGATCCATCTATGTTGTCACAAATTGGAGTATTTCATCTTTTCTTATGGCTGAATAATATTCCTTTGCATATATATACCACATCTTCTTTATTCAATCATCAAAGGGCATTTCGGTTGTTCCTTTTTTTGGCCAACATAAATAATGCTGCAATAAACATTGGGGTGTATATATCGTTATGGATAAATGTTTTCCAAATTTTAGGTACATACCAAGAGGAATTGCTGGGTCATGAGGAAACTCTTTTAACATTTCTTGCAAGGCAGTCCTGCTGAAAACAAATTCTCTCAATTTTTATTTTTTGAAGAAAGTCTATTTCTCCTTTACTTTCAGAAGATAACTCACCTAGAATTCTAGGTTGTTTTTTCTTTCACTACTGTAAATATTTCACTCCACTCTTTTCTTGCTTATATGGCTTCTCAAGAGAAATCTGACATAATTCTCACACTTGTTTCTCTCTAGGTAAGGTATTCCTTTTCACTGCATTCTTTAAATTTGTATGTGTGTGTGTGTGTGTGTGTGTGTGTGTGTGTGTGTGTGTGTGTGTGTCTGTCTTCAATTATCTACAGTTTGAATATGATATGTCTTGCTTTTCAGTTTGGGAAATTATCTTTGTGTTCTTGCATCTGTAGTTTGTTGTCTGTCATTAATCCTGGAAAATTAATTCTGCAGAATTAATTCTGGAGAATTATAATTTCAATAATTCTCTCTCTTCTCCTTCATGTATTCTCATTATGCATATGTTACACATTTTGTAAGTCTCCTACAGTTCTTGAATATTTTGTTACTTTTTATTCAAACTTTTATTCACTTTGCTTTTCAATTTGGAAGTTCTTATTGATGTATCTTTAAACTCACTGACCCTTTTCAAGTTGGATCCAAAACCATCAAAGATATTCATTTTTATTAGTTTTTTCCTAGAATTTCCTTTTGATTCTATATTAAGCATTCTCTCTCTCTGCTCACATTACACCTGTCTGTTCTTGCATGCTGTCTACTTTTCCATTATAACCCTCTGCATTTTAATCACAGTTGTTGTAAATTCCAGCTTTAATAATTCTAAAATTTCTGCCATATATGTGCTCAATTCTATTGCTTATTTTATTTCTTCAGACTGTACTTTTGCCTTTTAGTACATCCTGTAATAATTCATTGAGACTGGATACGATGCATTAGGTTAAATTTAAAAAAAACTGAGGTAAATATCTTTAATGTGAGGTTTTATGTTTATTTGGTAGAAGTTAAGCTGTGTCTAGTGCTTGCTGTAGCTATAATGTCAGATGCTAAAATGTGTCTACTGTTCTTGATTTTGTCTTCTCTGTGGTCTGAGAGACTCTTTGTAAAATAAAGTCTGAGCTTTGCAGTTATTTCAGCAGTAATCCCCATTATTATAAAGAAGCACTACTGATGTGGTGTAAGGTGTGAAAAAGGTAAAGCATACTACAATTCTATATTTAGATTCTAGTCTTATAGTAAGTATGTGCCCCTGCACCATGACCTTCACAAGCGCTTCTAAGTTTTTTCTTTCTTTTTTTTTTTTTTAATGCCCTTTAATTGTAACAGGAAGGCTTAAGTTTTTTCCCTTTCTCAATATCAAGTTAGAGGAGGCTACAGTTTGGAATTTCCTTTGTCCCGGGACTGTTAGGCCCTGGTAAACAGCTTCTCCTGATGGTAATCTCTAGTGTTAAGGAGAACAAAATGGTATGGCTATATTTCAAAAGGTTGCCTTTTCTCTCCTTTTCTTGGAGGCTGTAGAGGATTTTTCTCTAATCTTTACTCTGAGAACCTGGTGAGGTTCCTGAAAGCAAAACTGATGAAAAATGTTGAAGCCTCCCTAAATCTTGTCTCCCAGGAATTTTATCTCTCACACTAGACAGGGCTCAGTCTCTAGCAGTTAGTAATTACCTTTAAGTGATCCTGGAGCCAGCAACTGCTCAGGTTAGGCTATGATTCTCTATGTTCATCTGTCTTTCCAGTTTGGGAAATAGTGATTTTCCTTGTGACCTCTAATTTCTGATGGATCTAAGAAGAGTTGTTTATTTTCAGTTGATTCAGCTTTTTTCTTTTAAGGAGGGGGGTAATATCATCTCTGTTCTTTACGTGTCAGGCTGCAACTGGAAGTTGTATTGCCTTTTAAGTACAAAATTACTCAAATAATTATCAAGTCTACTAATAATAAGTGTAAGTGACCAGGTTGTAAACCTGGTTTTAGAGTATACCTGGATTGTACATCACAACTCTGTCTAATGGCAGTCTTTGCACCTCTCTTTCCTCTCACTGGCATGCAGATTGTTGTCATTATCTCCTAAACACCAAAAAGCCACATCTACAACCAAATTTCACTCATATGCTGTGGCCCTCTTGTGATCCTCTTTGACATTACTGTGTAGGCATGATACTTCCTCCTGTAATGATTTCCCTCTCAGGGTTCCAGACAGGAATGGGTGAAAATCATCTCTACTCTCAGCTTTCACCTAATGTTTTGAATATATTTCCCATGTTGCATTTTTGGCTTAAAGAGGTTGGTATATCCATGTCCTATTTCTGTTGCCCCCGTTTCTTTTCCTGCCTGTACACTCTTATTGCATCAAGGAGGGAAAAAAAGGACTTTCTCCTTTCAGTTTTAATTGGGCATTTTATGTCACATTGAGTTTTCCCTATTCTATAATTGATAATGAAAGTGATTTTTCAAGTGTGCAGGAATAAGATGATGGGCTCTTATGCTCAAGTTAAAGAAATTTAAAAACCTCTTGGCTCAAAAAATAATTTTTATTGTTATTGGAAACCAAAAACGTAATTTTAAATTAAAGTAAAAGCTAAGCAATTACATTTTTATTCTGGCATATATCAATCTTTCTCCTGAAGGATAAACTATTGTTTTAACAAATGGAAAGCCAATAGAAAAAAATTTACAAGGTGCAATATTGAAATTAATTTAATAAAACATTACCTATATGTTTAGTGAATATTCCTATTTTATAGCATAGTTTTCACAAATTTTATTCTATTTTTTAATTTTTTTTCTCTTCTGAATGAAGTTATATAAGGCTCAAATATCAGAAATAATAAAGTCTTCGACAATTCCTCATTTCAGAAGTGAGACAGTTTAGTCAACAAGAATAGAAATAAAATAGAATGAGCTAGCCTTTAACTTCAAGATTTAACATTCTACTCAGCCATATTTTAAGAGATAAGGAAAAATGTCCCTCTAAAAATGAATAACAGTAATCCAATGTAATCAATGGCAACAATAAAGCATAATTGGCTAATCTGGAAAAACTTTTGATTGCATATATGCAAAATCAGATGTAGCAAATCCATATGTCTGCAAGCCAAGCAACAATTTCAACAAAGATGTGGTCTCAGTTCAAAATGAGTGAGATGTGGCTGAGACATCAGTGTAAACATTTTTAATAGCAGTTAAGTTCTAGTATAACTTCTGGAGGCAATGGTTGAAATAAAATCTATCCAATCTTATTCAATGAGCAACTTCTATACACCAGGCATTATTCTATTGACAGAGAATATAATGATCATCCAAAGTAGATATGAGTTACATTCTCAAAAACTTACATTCTCATATAAGATAGAAATAATAATGAAATACATAAAAAGATATATATATCCTCAAGTGTTATATGTTCTATAAAACCAGTAATGAAAGGGTGTGGCAGTATCTTCACCTGGTCAAAAGAATGGATGATGGCCAGAGGGGAGGGGGTTGAGGGACTGGGAGATAGGGGTGAAAGGTTAAAAAAAGTTATTAGTTGATAGCTGGTTACAGGGATGGGAGGCCAGGCATAGGGAATGCAGTCAGCAATAATGTAATGGTATGTGTAGAGCCAGAGGGATGACAGAGTAATTGGGGGGACTGTTTCATAAATTATATAACTGTTTAATCAAAATACTGTATACTTGAAACTAATAAAAAATACTTTTAAAAAAGTATGTGAAATATTTTTTGAGAATAAGATAACTGACCTAAAATCTAAAAGATTAACAAAAGGTAACAAAAGGTTAAGTAGGAAAAAGCAACTGGATGAGTATGCTAGTCAGAAGAAACAACATGGGTATACTTCTAATGCCAGGAAAGCTCAAGTGAAGAAACCGAAGTCAGTTTGATTAAAGCAGAGAGGATGGAGCAGCATGGGAGAAAAATGAGACCAACAAACATAATTATAAAGGTCTTTTGAAAACTTTGCCAATTTAAAATAAAATTGCATTTAAGGTGTGCAAGTATGAAGGAGTGTCAGAAGAAAATGAAGGTATTTTGATCAATTTCATGTCTCCAAAGGTTGGCTCTGGAAGCAATGTTGAGCCAAGATATAAAAAGACAATAAATACAAGTAGAGTCATTAGGCAATGTTTCAGTATTTAGAATATAAGAGTAACCTCTATTAGAATAAAGGGAAGAGATACAAAAAGGTAAGTAAATTCAAGAGATATTCAGAAGGTAACATTATTAGGACTGATGATCTTAATCATCAGGTTTTACAGAATATCTAAAAAATTGACAATCCTTCTGGCTAATGATAACAAATATGTTCATGCTCCCAGGTTACAGATTTAGAAGTGTACAAATAAACGACCATCTTATTTTTATTTAGACTGAATTTGTCTAAGCCTTAAGGGACTCTAGGCTACTGAATGGGTTTAGATATGTTCACCTTACCTTTATTTTGAGGCTTATGATAAAGAATGTAGGATAGCCATTTTCATGGTAGTATACAAGAGTGTAAGTGGGCAAACTTAATCACATCAGTGGACTGGGGAAGTAGAAGGGACATATTGTAAATAACATGAGAAGAGGTGAAGATATATAACTTTACATATGGAAAATATTTCCCAGGGATACCACAAAATAAGAAAAGGGTGAAACAGAAAATTGGTATTGAGGAACTCAAGTATTTTCATTTGGAAAAAGAGTTATACACCTCTAAAAAGACAGCAAATGATTTCCTAGAGAAGTAGGAGGAAAAGTAAGAGATTGCTTTGTTACATAAAGAATCAAGGCTGTTATCAAGATAAGGAATAATACATGAGGATTTATTGCTGTTTGGGATGAACAACTTGTGTGGAGTGATAAGGTTTGAAAAAAAGAATTACAGTTGTTTTGAGAGTGAGTGAATAGGAAATCAGTAAAGGCAACACTTCAAATACACTTAAGAAATTTTACTAGAAAAGGAAAAGAGATAAAAACAGGGTAGTATCTTAATAAGAGGGGGTGGTAGTAGGAATTTTTTTCTTATTATTTTTTCTTTTCAAAGGGCAGAGTGTTAAGTGTACTTAAAATCCAATGGTAAATATTCACTTTAGAAAGAGTAGCTGAATATCTGGAATACTAATGGAGTAACCTTCATGCAGGAGGTCCAAGCCACATGGTATAATTTAGCTTTTCATAAAAAAGGTTAAACAAGGAAGAAAGATAAGACAGAAGTTAGATGAACCAGAGAATGAGGATACTAGGAACCCTCAACTGAAAAAAAATAAATAAATAAGCAATAGGGAATTTTGGGCCATTTATATAGGCTCAGAGGATCCTGAAGAATATGGATCTCAAGAATGTTCAGTGCATTGATCCAAATTTCTCATTTCATGAGTCAAGGTCACATTCTTTCCCATTGCAGACCCTGACATTGAAATGACAGACCTACCTCTTTGGGAGCTCAGCTAATCTGATGATTTATTCCTGAACAAGGCTTCAGTTTTCTTTGCTCTCCCTTGAAAGGGATGAGGGTCTTTTTATAGGGAACCGAAGAGACTCTCTGGCTTTTGCATTTAAATTTGTACTTGCCTTTTAATTGCTCTCATTATCTGATCACTGTCCAAGCATCCACAGTGCTTAGTAATAGCTACGCAATTCTATTGTCCATATAGTTACTACTTTCCCTGTTTCTCAAATGCTGCATACTTTATATCAATTAATACATTTCTTTCCAGTTCCTTACCATTCCAGGTCACCAAAAGTGAAAATTTTAAAACTGCACTTCTGTGTGATGTCAAGATTTCTCTGTCTTCCACCAACAGAAATCACCAGCAAGAGATTCTTATTGCCAATCTGACAGCAAGTAATCTAGCCATCACACATCACCCATCATCAGCTTTCTTGGACTACTTCTGATATCAATTGTCTTAGGCTGAGTTTTCTGAAAAGCAGAACTCATAAGAAGATTTATTTTAATGAGGCTTATTATGGCATACTTTAGTAACCTAGCAAAATAGAGTAGCACAATATTTTTAGACATTTTTGTTTGCATCCCTAATTTTTTTAAACCCTCTAACATCCAGTTTCGTTTCCCTAACTTTCATCTCATAGAGTTTGAAAAGATGAGTGTAAAATTGTCTTTGAAGACTGTTAGATTTCCACCTTAATGCCTTTTATCCATCAATGAAAATATGATTTATTGTACAGGTTTAAAATGAATTTATAAAGCTAACTCTTGTAGAAAGATAGGAGTTTTAACATCTCATCCAAACATTTGATTACAACAGGAAGCAATAAATAGTTTAAACATGACAATACTATCTTTTAAGAGGCCAAAAGCTTGACAAAGGATGTTACTAGTTATAACTATAATTTAATATTGATTTTCCAAAAACTTTGTTTTTTAACCAATGAAATTTCCTATCCAGGAAATATCTTCAAACTAAACATTGTCGAATATTCAACAAATTGCCCCAAACCTGAATGAGGAATTAACATGTCCTTAAGACATCCTGCTATGTGCTCCAATTTTGATGCTCTTTTAATATATTATTGCAAAATCTAAAGTAATCTCAGATAATCTAATCACACCTCCCTCGGTATAAAGATAATTGTTTTGTCTGATGTCTTATATTAAATAAATTGTATATTAGAATCCAATTCTTCAATTTATCCAATTATTTGACTATATTTCTTAAGTACTAATTTGTTTTTACTAGGAAAAGAATGAAAAGTGAGATCATTATTAGCCTTCAAAATATTAAAAGTTTTAGGACTAGTGTTAGAAAAGGACATAATTAAAGTATGATTAGGTTAAAATGGAAAGTTTGTGCTGTCATAAGGATATAATATCAAGAAAATATATTATGCTCTGAGATTTTGAAAGACTTCCTTGGAAAGATAAAGGATGAGAAAGGGTTACTGAAATGCAGGGGAAGGAGTGAAGGAGGAAGTCTCCCAGGAAACAATGCATTCAAAGAAGTCCAGAACAAGACAGGGTTGCCTATACAAAAGCCACAGAAACTACAGTTGGATTGTAGATTTCAGCTCAGAAGTACATACACCAATTTTCCTTTCTACTTATAGAATTCAATGCCTCTATTTTACTATTTTCTCTCTTCTCTCTCCTCGCCTCCCTTCTCCCTCCCTAATTCTTCCATTATCATTTATGTTTACTTACATTATTAATCTTTTTTCACAGAAGTCCTGAAGTTTAGTCTGAAGGCCCAGAGTATATGCGAAAGTTATAAAATCTTCATGTCTAATGAATTCCTTGCAAAAATCTTTTGTTGCTGATACCTATATTTCTCTTTAAGGCTTTCATATTTCAATTGTGTGTGGTGTGGTGTGTGGTGTGTGGTGTGTGGTGTGTGGTGTGTGGTGTGTGGTGTGTGGTGTGTGGTGTGTGGTGTGTGGTGTGTGGTGTGTGGTGTGGTGTGGTGTGGTGTGGTGTGTGTGTGTGTAAACATATACATAAATATACATACACATATATAGTGCTAAGAATACTTTACATGAGATCTACTCTCTGAACAAAATTTTAAATGCACAATACAATATTGTTCACTACAGGTATAATATTGTACAGTAGATCTCTAGAACTTATTCATCTTGTATAACCAAAATTTTAAACCCATTAAAAAGCAATTCCTCATGTTCCACTTACCCTAGCCCTTGCAACTACCATTTTGATCTGTTTCTATGAATCTATGTTACCTCTATAAATGGAAAAATGCATTATTAATTTGACTTTCTGTTACTAGCTTATTTCACTTAGCATAATGCTCTCAGGATTCATTCATCTTGTTGTGTAAGGCAGGATTTCCTTCTTTTTAAAGGCTGAATAATATGCTATTGTGTGTATGTACATTTTCTTTACCCATTCATCCATCAATAAACATTTAGATTGTTTCCATATCTTGGCTAATTGTGAATAATGTTACAAGCACATGGGAGTGCCGATATCTCTTCAATATCCTGATTTCAATTCTTTCAGCTATATATCCAGAAATGACATTGCTAAAATACATAGTTCTATTAATTTTTGAGGGTCCTCCATACTGTTCTCCATGGTGGCTGCAACATTTTATATTCTCTCAAACAGTGTGCAAAGGTTCCAACCTTCTATGAACTTGCCTGCACTTTTCTTCTTTTTTTGATAATGACCATCTTAACAGCCATTGGGTAATATATCACTGTGATTTTGATTTGAATTTCCCTAAGGACTAATGATGATGAACATCTCTTCATGTGCTTTATCAGCCATTTGTTTATCTTCTTTAGAGAAATGTCTATTCAAGTCCTCTGCTTATTTTTTAAATTGGGTTAATCTTTTTCTTGCTATTGAATTATAAGAGTTCTTTATATCACTTGGACATCAAACCTTTATCAGATATATGATTTAAAAATATTTTCTCTAACAATAAACTATCTGAAAAAGAAATTAAGCAAACAATCCATTTAAATAGCATCAAAAAGAATAAAATGTTTAAAAATAAATTTAATCAGGGAGGTAGAAAACTTGTACACTGATAACTATAGGGCACTTCTATAAGAAATTAAACACAAATAGAAAGATATCCTATGCTCATGGATTGAAAGACTTAATCTTCTTAAAATGTGCATACTACACAAAGTGATCAATCTTCAGATTAGATGTAATTTTTATTAAAGTATCAAAGGGATTTTAGATATTTAAAAAATGATAAAATTCACATGGAACTACAAAGACTCAAATACTCGAAAGCAATCTTGAGAAAAAAGAATAAAGCTCAAAGCATCACATTTCCTGACTTCAAAATATATTACAAAGTCACTGTAATTAGTGGCATAAAAACAGATATACAGACCAATGGAACAAATAGAGCACCCAGAAATAAACTCACTCTGATACAATCAACTGATCTTCAGTCTGGATGCCAAAAAATATAAAATGGGAAAAGTACTGTCTTTTCAACCAATTGTTTTGGGAAAAAGTGGATATCCACATGCAAAAGAATATTGGACCCTTATCTTATACCATACACTAACATCAATTCCAAATGGATTAAAGACATAAACCATAAAACACCTAGAAAAAAACATGGGTTAAAATCTTCATGACATTGCTCTAGACAATATATTTTTAAATAGGACACTAAAAGCACAAGAAAAAAAAGCAAAAATAGATAAGTAGGACTACATCAAACTAAAAAGCTTCTACACAATGAAGGGGAAAAAATCAATAGAAATATAATCCATGGAATTGTTGTAAATATCTGAAAAGCAAACTTCCTATTCTAGTTGAAATACTGAGGAGCACACAATAACCTTCAAAACTGTAGACACCTATTCCACAAATAGCAATTATTAGTATATTAAAAGAATTTAAGAGAAAAGAAAACTTTAAGGCAAAATTTAAGTATGAGATGGTATACTGATGCTGGGGGTCTAATCATGTAAATACCTGGTATCTTATTTAATAATTTTGTTTTGAAGAAAAGGAAATCTTCTGGAGCTTTTATAAATAGCCAGCTACATCTTCTCTGTGACCCACACTCCCAAATCTAACAATTTTGAGAATTCTCTCATTTGGGACATATTCTCAGCTGTGTCTCCCCTTCCCTTCATTAACTCAATGATTTTCCCAGAGCGTCTCTCAAAGAGTGCCCATGATGATATAAAATTATTAGGTCCCCTCATCCCTTCTTCTACCATTACTCCTTAAAGTTTCTATGTCAGATAGCTTCAGATATGTATTTATGTTTTCTGTTCCTCTAAAATAAAGGTCAATTAATATCATCAATTATCAAGTTACACAAAGATTGAGTGAATGTGTATACATGACTAATTACTATTCTTCCTTGTTAAAAAAATATATAACTGTATAAACTGTAAGTTCTCAGGATGGAATGACCCATATTATGGAATGATCCATATTATCAACGTAAAGCAATTCTATCATTGTGCTAAAATTAGTAACATGGTATTATATATACCAACTTCAAAATTTTGCTTATATAATTGAGTGATCTGCTCATATAATTACCTTCACAGGAAAATAAATTGCTTTTTAAGTGTCATGAATAAAAGAAAATGTTCTTTGAAGTGTTTCACACCCTTAAGATTGCAGCTTAAGAAAAGAAATCAGAGGTAATTGTCTGTGACTGACTTTAAACACATGAAGTATTTTTTGCTGGCAAATTTTTTCAAGTTGAGGGTTATAATGGCTACCACAGCAAAAGTGAAATCCCTAAAGTACTTTCAAGATGTTTAGCACTGTAGCTTACTCTTTATATTGGAAAATTCATGTAAGTTAAACTTTTGTTTGTCTGAATGCACTTTCTCTGTACTATTATTGATTACTTATATTGTTCTTCATTCGCTAGAGGTTCAAGAGTCATTTATAAGCCAACTTTGAAATATAAGCATTAAACTATGAAAACGTCAGATCCAAGACAGCAGGAAAAAGAAACATCTGCTCTTTAATTTATGTAGCCAATTTTTCACTGTTGCTACCTTAAAATCCAATAAAAATGTTCTGACTATAGTCATTCCAAATTTCCTTATTTTGACAGACAGTTCTTACTTTCGTTCCTTATTTTCTTTGACTTCAAAGCAATGCTATATCACTTAAAAAAAAAATAAACACACTACTCTCTTGGGTTTAATGGCTCCAATCTCATTAAAGCTTATTGGTTAGTACTTCTTTGGGTCTCCCTTCATCTAGCCTACCCTGTGAAAGTTTATAGTCCCTCAGCAATCTGTATTTGAACCTTCCATCCTTTCTATAATCTCTACCTTCGAATTGTTTCCATTATTATGACTTGACTATAATAATCTGCAGTCTTAATTCTTAGTCTTAATTCTGTATCTCTGAAGTCTTAGCACTTATTTCAGACTTACTAGATATATAAAACCCAGCTTGCTTAAAATACAATTTATATCTTCTCTTACCAAATTTGCTCTTTCTTCTGTGTTCTGTATCTATGATAACTGCATCATCATTTGACTATATGTAGTTATACTGACTACTCTGGTTATCACGAACATTCAAAACAATTCATACACCATGTTGATTCTATTTCCTAAAACTTGACTAAACTATATTTTCTTACATTGTCAGGACTAATTAAGAAAGACTAGACTAAGTTACCCACAGTCTAGGCTGTTAGCATCTCTTAATTGGAAACCCACAAAAGCCTTCTACGTTTTTCCTTTCCCTTCCCTCTACTCATTTTCCATACATGACTTAGAGTGATGTTTCTAAAATATAAATCAGATATATTAATCACATGTCACCAATGCCTGGTACATACTAGTGGTTCAACAAAGATGTTTGATTAATTCAGACCAATGGACTTCTCTTCTAGATCTCTCTGATCTATGACAGTACCTTGGATGGCACATATGATAATAAAAATTTAACTGCTGGCTATATGTCACCAGGAGCTATTGTCTTTTAAACAGGATAGAAATCACCTTGAAGCAAACTATTTATGTTTTGCAAACATCCATTTTAATGATCCCCCTTAATTATGTAAATGTTGGGTGAGTCAGCAAAAATTTTAGAAGAAACTCTAATGACTTCATCAAGAACATTGCTAAGATGCAAAAATATTCTGATATTCAATGCTGGCTGTGGGGACTGGGGTGAAAGTGTAATTAATATTTACAACATCTTTCATAGACACAAGCCTTCTGAGAAGAAACAAAAGCTCCAGAAATTGACCTCTAAATTTGAAAAGAGTTAGGCCTAACATGGTGTACTATAGTGTTCCTGACAAAGCACAAAGGCAGAAAAGAGCTCTAAGTTGCCTAAAAAACTGACTCTGGATTCCTGAAGGAAGCTCAATAGTGAGGTCTTAAAACACAGAAGGCCATTCTGTCCTATTTCCGTAAGCCTTCCTCAAATTGTCCGTTTGAAAACTAGAATGCCTTGTGCCTTAGCTCCAAAGATAACCAATTAAACATATTAGCAATAAAATGTCCAAAATTTTCTAAATTTTTAATTTCTTATTTTGCATATATGGAAAATTATATGACTTTATTTTCAAATATTAAATTAATCTTGCATGCCTGACATAAACTCCATATTGACATGATTATTTTTTTCCCATACAGCTTTATTAAGGTTTTTATAATTTGATTGAGCAACCCATTATGCTCTTAAAGTTATTGGTTTTCTTTTGATTTCTTCCTCAGGTTTTTGTACTAATGATGCCATTAGTTTTTTGTATAATGTGAAATATCAATTTTATATTATTCCCTCTTCTCCTATATTCTAAAAGGTTTCACAACTATTTACATTTTTAGCCTAATAATTCTTTTATTCTTTTGGTGAGGTAGAGCTACATTACTTTCCGTTGATTTCTTATTTAACCCTTGGGTTATTAGAAATGTGTAGCTTTATTTCCAAATAATTAAGAATTTTCCAGATATCTTTTCATTATTTTTTCTAATTCTTATTTGTTCTGAATTCTTTACATGATTTAAATTCTCGTTTTAAATTTTTTTAATATACAAAAATATGATCTAATTCAATAAATATTCACTATGTATTTAAAAAAGAAATCACACTCACTGCAGCAGTATGTTCTATAAATATTTATTGGCTTAACTATGATTGTAATGTTAAGGTTTACTATACTGTTATAGATTTTCTAACTTTGCTATGGAGAAGTACATCTCCAAATTATCATTGAATTGCTCTCTCCCCAGTCTTTTTTTTTTTTTGAAGCTCTATTGTTAGATATGTATATTTATCGTTTCTATGTCCTCCTTATCAGTATTAAATGCCCCTAGTAATAGTTTTTTGTCCACATTAATATTTCTTTTCCTGAAATCTGACACTAATAGAGCTACGCCAGCTTTGAGTATTGTGTGTGTATGTGTGTGTGTATGTATATATATATATATATTTTTATTTTTAACCTATGCATTTCTATGTATCAAAAGTGGGTTACCTGTAGACTATATATATAGTTAGGTTTGCTTTTTTGAAATACCATCTTCCTATCCCTGTCTTTATTCTGTGAATTTCATGCATTTCCATGTATTAATATGGCTGATTAATATTAATATGGATGGATTAATATCTATGGTCTTGTTTATTTTCTAGTTGCTCCATTTGTTGTTTCTTAGTGTTTCTTCTTTTTTGACTGCTCTTTGATTATTTTGGGTTTTGTGGTTCCATTTTATGTGCTATTAGGTTTGCATGTATACCTCTGTTTAAAGAGTGGTTTCTGCAGGTTTTAAAAAATGCATTTCAGCTAATCAGTACCTTTTTTACATAATATTATATTGTTTTCCATATAAAGAAATTTCTAACACTATACTTTCAATTCCTTTATCCTATTTTCTGTGCTAATATTGCCAGACTTTTTTTTTTCATATGCTGTAAATTTACTAATTAAAACTAGTTTGACTTTCGAAAAGATGTTGGCAAGCTATGGCTTGTGGGCTAAATCTGGCCTGTAGGCAAATCTGGCCTGCCTCCTGTTTTAAATGTTATTAGAGAAGAGTCATGTCATTTGTTTAGTTATTGTGTATGACTGGTTTCACACTGGAACAGCAGAGATGAGTACTTGCAACAAAGGCCAATGGACTAAAATAGTTACTTGCTCTTCCTTGAAAGTTTACAAAACCCTCATTAAGACAACATAACACTCAACATTTCTTTTAGTTAAATCATTGAGAAATCTTCATTTCTTTGTGTAGATTCCAGTTTTATCCTGAAATATTACTCCTTCTGACTGAAATACTTTTAAAAAATATTTATTATAGTGTTGATCTACTATTAATATATTTTCTCAGTTCTATTTGTACTCTATTTAAAATTCCTTATTTTACCTTCAAGTATGAAACACATTTTCACTGGTTATATCATGCTAGGTAGACAGATTTTTCTTTTTCTTGCAGTACTATGGTCATCTCGTTTGCACAGAGTCTGACAATATAAAGACATTATCTTTTTTTTTTTTTACATACTCTGTCCTTTCTGTGGTTGCTTTTGCAATTTTGTCCTTTGCTTTATTAGCAATTTGAATGTCTTGTGTTTATTTTTGTTTATTTTTAAGTATTTATCTTACTTGGGTGCCGGAGCCCGCCGGCTAATATTGAACAGTTCCCGAGAGGGGGAGTGAGGATTGAGAAAGATAGAAAAAGAGACAGAGAGAGACAAAAGATAGAGTCAGGAGGGCTCACAGTGAATACTGTGGCCCCCAGTTTATTTAACACTGCATATTTATACCCTTGACAATGCATGAAAAAACAAAACCCACACACCTATAAACAATTGCTTGACATTTAAAATAACTTCTCTCACCAGTTTTCCATGAAGCCAAACGTCCTCCATCTGCATGCAGCCGGCCTGCTCTGCAAACTTTTAGTTTGCAGGCAACTTTAATCCAGTCTGTAGGGCCTCCAGCTGTAGGGCATTCCGCAAGAATGGCTCCCAACACTTGGGTTTCTCTAAGGTTATTAACTCTATAGTTTATCAATTTTGCAAATTCCAGACTATGACCTCTTTAAATATTTCCCTGAGATTCCAGTGACACACATATAAAATGGTTTGGTATTTTCTCACAGCTCTTGGATGCTCTTTTCTGTTTTTCTGTTTTTTACTTTTGTTTCTGTATAGGTAATTGCTATTGACCTATTTTTAATTACATTGATTCTTTACTCAGCTATGTCAAGTCTATAGAATCCACCAAATAAACAGTCTTCATCTTTGTTGCCCTTTATTTATAGCATTTCCAACAAAATTTTTCTTATGGTTCTTAGCTGAGGTTCCCCATTTGTTAATGCATGCTGTCTTCCTTTTCACGAGAACTTTTAAGATATCACTCATGGATATTTAATATTCTGTCTGATAATATTAACATATTAGTTATCTGAGTCTCATTCTGTTCACTGCTTTGTCTATTGACAATGGATTGCTTTTAATTGTTTTTGTTTAATCTGTCTTCAATATTTTTTATTAGAGGCCAGACACCATGATTAATACATTAAAAAAGGTAAACAGTAATTATCTGAAAATGGGCATGCCTCTTGTTGTGCTAAGCTATTTGTATGTGGGTTGAGCCAAATTAATCAGGAGCTGGGATACATTTGGATTTTGTTATTGCTGTAGTTACTTTTATTGCACCAGTACCTTTAAATTCTTCTAGTGATACCTTGTGCTTAAGGCAAGGGCTTTGTTCCTAGAAAGTTTTCCTCATGGTTTTGCTCCACACTCAACTTTTACTTTGTACATATGTTCTAAAGGAGGTCTCTTTTACACCACTGTCCTCCTACCGATGGTACACTGTTATTACTTGTTACTGGAGAGTGTGGCTTCTGGACAAAAAAATCGATGAGTGATTTTTCAGGTTCAACCATGGCCATTTACAAAGGTTTGATCTGGCAGGTCCTGTCAGAGAAAGCTGCCCTCTCCACGCAAGACCTTATGCATAGTCAATACATCACAGTTCCTAAAGAGAGTTAGTGAAGGACTCAGAATCCCTGTCCAGCCAGGCTCTTGCATAAATCTGTGTTCCTAGCCCAAAGGCCACCATTGAGAAGCCTATTTATCTGGGCCACTTGGCAAAAGTCTTCTTCAGGGGCCTGTGTAGAGAACACTTTATTGAGGGGAGGAGGGAAACCTTAAAGACACCTTTTTCTTCTCTGTCTCAGAACTACTTTTCCACTCCTAGCCCTCTCCCTTGCCAGCCCCCAGGTCTATACAACAGCAAGCACTGCTTGTTCGAGACCCAAAAAGTGAGATGACCCTGATATCTGTACTGATTTACCTTTTGAGCAGGTGAGTCATTCCTTGTGGGGAAGTAGAAAAGAGAGGAGTTGGTGCTTTCTCCAGTTTAGCTTGTTGTTTATAATATTTAAGTAAGTGACCAAAAGCTTGACTGTTATTTCTACTCTGGTTTGTTGTCTCAATTGCCTACTCTGACTCCTGGCAGCTCAATTCCATCACGCTTAGGTGAGCTCTTCACAGTTGCTTCGTATTTGCTAAACTGGTGATAGGAAACACAGATGTTAAAAACAAACAAACAAAATAAACATCTCCCTGGGCCTCAGGGATTGGACTTTTTCAGAGATCTTGACACTTTACCAGTGGTAGAAGGTGTCTAATGAAGGCAACACAGGATGGTTTCCTTCCTGTCTCCAATGAAGAGATTATTTTTCATCTTTCCTCCAGGTGCAATGTGTGGAGTTCACAGGAGGTCTTTCTACTCTTTCCCAGTGGCTTAAGATTTTTCTGTAGCAGAGAGATATCTGGATGAGGCTTTGCATCTTTTAACAGCAGTTGTTCCCCATTTTAGATATGCATGATTATTGATAGATAATTTACACACTCCAACCTGCCCCCAATCTTTCTCCTGAATTCCCTGTTGAGGTCCGTGGACAAGAATCTGCCTGTGAGCCCACACCACTGGCATATCTCATTTTATTGTGTACTTCACAGGTGTTACATTTTTTTTTTTTTTTTTTTTTTTTTAACAAACCGAGGGGAAGACTATGCCTTCAGCAAAAATGTTATGACTCACTTTATTGCAGTACTTGCTTTATTATGCTGGTCTGGAACCAAAGCCACAATATCACTGAGGTATGCCTGTACTTGCTTTACTGCAGTAATCTGGAACTGAACCCATAATATCTCCAAAATATGCCTGTATAGGTTTGACTATTATGGGTTCTATATTGTATACTAGGCCAGACTCAGCTTTTAGTAATTAATTTTTTTCTGTATTTTTCGTTCTCATTTGTATAGTGCCCAGCATGTCTTCCTCTCATGCTCTGCAAGAGATGACTCTAGTGTTTCCATCATGTTTTCCTCTGGATTTAGACTATTTTTCATTTTAGTTCAGCTATCTATTAGGTTATGATTTTGTATTATCTAGCTTTTATATTTTGATAGATGCATCTACTTTTGTTGTGTCCTTTCATATCTAAGAATATCCCAGATATTTCAGCTACATGGCCAGTTCTGATCAAGCCATAATATATATTATTATCATAGAATACTGTTTTGTGCAACTTTGGAAACTATATGGAAACATTCTGTGCAACTTTGGAAACTATATGGAAACATTCTGTGGCCCATGAAACTGCCACTTAGGTATATTCCATCCCTTATCAAATCCCCATTTGGGTGTGATATAAGGTATCACATAAATGTCTTTTAGATATCTCTAGAGGGGTATTATTGGTAATATCAGGACACTAAATCACATCCAAACTGTCCCCCCTTAAGGCTCTTCACATTCCATTTGTACTTTCTTTAAATGTGAATCACTGACATTCCAATTGCTTATATTCAGATAGCAAATAAACTTCTGACACGCTAGGAAGGCAGCAGCAAGCTGCTTCCAGTCACACCCAGACAGCTATTTTAACAAAACATCATCTTGATTAATAACCACACAGAGTGATCGAAGCTCTGCCGTTCAGCATTCTCCACCCTCTATGATTCATAGGTAGTATTTTTCTCAGGTCATGAGAAAAATATCCAGAATGGTAAATACAGAATATAAACCGTGAATCAAGTGGTAGTAGGTGGCTACTGATAAGTTATCAGGGGTATCCTGTCACATCTTTTCAACAGATTATCTGGGTAAAGTTTTTGAGCAGAGTGCGTATCTACTTTCTCTTTTCAGGAGAAAACAGATCGAGAGCTTTTCTCCAGCATCTGGCACTAGTTAATGCTAGATCTGAAAAAGACAGCTAACAGTCTTGATCTCTTACTCTGAGATCCACTCTTGAAACAATTTGATTACATTCTTACCTGAGATCATGGCTCAGTTATGAACATACTTTGCCACAATTGCCCCTATTTCTATTTACTGCTTATTTTAATCCATATATTTTTCACTGCGGTGGGGTTTTTCTAGCTCAGATGTGTGCATTATCCATAGGGTAAGCAATAATAGCATACTTGTTAATACTACTTCTTTCCAGAACTCAGAAGGACTTACAATTTTTGACATGTAACAAATATGCAGACAGCTACATACTGCTAAGAGCATTTCATAGAAAAGGTCATTCCTTTTAGGAAACTCTATTAATGTGTTTTCCAAAATCCATGTAAGAGCATGTTTAAGGTAAATTTTACAGTTCATCTTTTTCTTTCCTAGGTGTCCCAAATAGAGGAAAAATAGATTACAGGCCTAATGCTAACTCTTTCAAGTAATGAATGGTCACAAGCACAGACAAAGAATGTGTGGTGAGTAAAGAAGTATTTGAAATAATGTTTACCATTCACGTGATTGAGTTTATATCCATTGTGTACATATTATTAATAGATAAAGAGAAAACTGGGCCATATATGCATGAAATATACATGCCTTTCTACAGAGCAATATCATGTACCAACAATCAAATGTGAAAGAACAGGTATAACTGTTTTGAATGCAGCTAAGTACAACTACTTAATCAAGATTTATAAAGAAAATACCTATGAAGTAAGTAATATGTTACCTTGTTGAGCTAGGTATAAAATATATACCTCATGCATTATATATATATATACATAATATTAACATGATTATATGTGTGCCCAGTGACTGCTATAGATGCTTTGTTATTTTCTATGGCTGATATTGGCTGAGAAACTGATGCAATACATATTGATATCTTTAAAAATCTATTTGGAGAGGTGGCAAGCTTCTTAAATGAGTAATAAGTTGATCAATTGAAAATATATGGAAAAAACTGAAATAAAAAAATAGTAGAGATATTGCAGGAAAGTATTCAATCTCACTCATTGCTAAGGGAAACATAAATTACTAAAATATTTATAAAACCATCATAGAGAACAAGAGTCAATAAAAAAGAATATATAACCAAAGAAATAATGTATAATAAAGGTAAATGCTTTGGACAAACATTAATTTCTTGAATTAAAAAAATATTTTCTTAAAATATCTTAAATTTTCCTTTTTAAAATATATATTTTCAGGCCATATTAACACAGCTAGAAAATTCTACTTGTTAAAGAAATAATTACTCCTACCTTCCTCAAGGAAAACTGCAGGGTTTTTTCTTCTTGTTCATTCCACCCAATATTATGTTCTCAATATCTCTGAAAGTTTTCTTAAAGATTTACTGTCCTCTGGCTACAATGTCAATGTCAAAGTTCAGATTATGGCAAGGTAGACAGATTTCTCTTTAATAGAAACTACCAACCTTTGGAAGAGAAACATTAAACACTAGATATAAACCTAGACAACCTGGTCACCCGCAGAATATTAGGATGCTGTTCTCTGCTCTACTGCAGTCTTTTATTCATAAGGGGAACATGCGAAGTATATAGTTTTATATACCATAATTAAAAGATTTACCATAACTCTGGATAATATTACTAAAACCACTGATGTGTTCACTAGAAAAGTAATCAAAACTGGAAAGACCATGGATCAAAGATATTTTTTTCAACTCAAGAAGAGTCACACATGCAGCTCTAAAAGAAAATCATTTTACCTATGTCCCTAGAGATCTCTCTGAAATATTTGTTAAATCGAAAAACTAAATTAACTATTAAACATACATGCTACCTACCGTTGGAGCAACTTTTCTATGATTTCGCTTATAAAACAGAGACTCATGGATACAGACAACAGTTTAGTGGTTATCAGAAAGAGAAGAATGGAAGAGATAGATAAGAGTATAGAGGGTCAAATATATGGTGAAGGGAGAAAATTTAACTTTGGGTGGTGAACACACAATGCAACATACGTATGATGTATCACTGAATTGTACATTTGGAACCTAGATTTTATTAACCAATGTCACCCCAACAAATTTAATAAAAATCATCTAATAGGTTGTATTTCTGTCAAATAATCAAAGATATCTCAATAGCTGATAACAAGCTATTCATAATTTTAAGTAAAATTAACCATTTTGCTTTTACCATCTTTACATTAACGTTCTTCATTTCAGACAAAGATGTCAGATAGTGGTTGTTTTGCTCAGTGTCTGAGGCTTTCTTGACTCCTCTCTTTGAACTTGAATAACGCGAAAATAAAATTCCCTTTTCTCTTCCTCCCAAGCACTGAAAGCTAAATCTCTGAATGAAAGGAAGTAAAAGCTAAATGAAAAGCCAAACTAATTTTACTTAAGCAGTTACAGCTTTCACAGTAAACGATTTGGAGCTCTTCAGTATTACTTAGTGAATGTAATCACACATATTTGTCTTTTTGAGAATTATATTATGACATGCATCGTAAGCAGGACCATTATTATATAAATTACTCAAGATTTATTGCTTGAAGTTGCAGAGTATAAAAACATATGAAGTTTTCTTGACAAAAATATTTAAAGAAAACTTATGTAAATTATTAACTAATAAGATTAACCTTAATCTAAGTAATATTAATACATTATTTAACTTTGTAAAAGAAATGGCCAGAACACCTGCTAAGTGATAGAAAATTGTTTGGTATTTGAAGAACAGAACAGAACTCAAAGTTCTTAGACATACAGATTAAATATATTTCTTCATGGGCATACGAAAGGTTTCTTCCAAACACTGTATAATGAAATTGTTTCTTTAATCCCTTCCTTCCTTCCCACTTTCAATGTGTGTCTATTTAAGTATAAATATATATATTCTTTTACAGATGAGTTACAGATGAGTGGAGTAGATAATCAGATAAAACAATTAAAAATGTATATAAGAATATATACAAAATTATATAAGAGCACATAAAAGGAAGCCTGATTTAGTCTGGATGCATTAGGGAGTGTTTACCAAAGGATGTATTTAAACTGAGATTTCAAGGGTAATCAGGTTTTATTTGGGTGAGTGAATGGTAAGAAGACAGTCAAGGTAGAGTAACATTTTATTGGAAGTCCTGATGAGAAAATTAGCATGACATTTTTGAAGATCTGGAAAAAGACTAGTGTGGTTAGGGCATAGAGTGAAGGCTGAGTGGTAAAATGAGTCCTTATAAAAGATTTGTGATATTTTATACCAAAATTACCCAAAGTATTGTGAGAAGAAAATGTAAAGTATTATTCTCTACATAACCAGAATCTTTTCTACTATAAAAAACATTATTCCTCGAATGAAAGTCCTTTTTTTCTTATTTCTAAAATAATTAACTTGCATCATGGAGAACTTAGATTATATAGAAAAGCCCATGAAAGAGAAACACATGACTCAAAATCTAGCATTCAGATGAAACCAAGAGTGAAGAAGCTTCAGGAATAAGTCATGCTATAATATCCTGCATATTTGCCTGAAGTTGGTGACATTTTGGCTCAGATTTTCCGAGAAGGAAATGTGGGAAGATATATTTACAGATTTTCCTTTTGTTTATTTAGTCCCTACTAAATAAATACAAATTGAGTCTCAATATCTGCTTTTAAAATGTTCCAGAAGAGAGCAAATAATTGGTAATTACCTATGAAAACTTTGTTTTTAACATCTAAAAGAACTTAGATTTTTCTCAGTAGATTTAGCCTTGCTCTATAATTTAATTCATTCTCCTATGTAGTTTATTTTTAATGTTTTAATCAATACAATAGCATATTCAGATAGGGCTCTTTAAAAATAAGAAAGCTGAAGGTCACAGAAATATGAATCTGAATACGGGTTTACCTGATTCCTAACACATACTCTTATTACATTACAAATCTAGTCTAAATGCTGACACAGTACTACATATAAATTTGATCATTTGTTTTACATTGAATTATAATTAGCATATGCATTTTACTTTACCTCTTTCACTTAATTTATTAGGGATAAAAATCTACGTTTATATTTGTTATATAATTTAATGTGATTTCTAACATAATACCGAATAAATGATTAAAAATAAGAATAAGTACAAATAAAAGAACATAGGAATTTTGCATTATATTATGCGTTATTATCACCAACAATGTTGTAACAATAAGTCACATGAGATAAAAAGAATAGCTATTAAACTGGCTTCAGACTTTACCTCTGCAACATTAAATTCAAAGCTAAATTAAAAAATAAAGTTAATTGTTAATAAGTTTTGATAGGAAAATATTATAAACCAATAACTTAAATCTACCTATTCCCCTCCATGAAGTATACAAAATGCCTCAAATATACAAAGGATCAGAAATTATGCCAATTGCTCATTGCATATGACAAAATTATCATTAAAATACTGTAGTCATTAACAAGATGTAAACATAAATTAAGAATTGTGGTGGGTTCCAGTAAACACTGACATGCTAATCAAGGACCATTCAGCTTAACACTATAATTGCATTATAAAGAAGTAGAAAGAAAAAGGTCAGAAGCTCTCAACAAGAGTCCTGGATAACTGTGTGACTTGGGACAAACCAAGATCTCTTAGACTGCATAAATACAAACATATAATTTAAAAAATAATTATTCCTCACTGATGAATTTAAAAATTATCTAGCTGCAGTAACAGAAGTCTGTACTTCTCCTTCAAGCAAGATCTGTATTAAAATATAGATAAGCTTTGTCTTTTTGCATGAACAAAAATTTGAATTTGGTATAGCATATTACATTAATTGGAAAATTCTTCATTCTTTATGCCAAAAATTAATCCTAAAATACCCAGAAAATAAAACAATTTATCTTTGTTAAAGGAAATAACTCTTGCCTAAATGCAATGCCCAGAACCTGGCCCTTTTTTCTATTCAAGCTTTTTATCTCTCATCCTGAACCAATTAGGCTTGCCCCTTTGAATATCATCATCCTCTCCTTGGGCTAATTCCTCAGAAAATGTTCAGCTCTATCTTGTTTTCTTGTAGTGTTCCTTGCTCCAATTGTATAACATTCTCTGTCCTCCACTAATTTCAATTCTCCTATTTTGTACAGTACTGCTGATGATTTTAGTCATTATTGGTGTTCTGTAACTCATCATTTAGCTTATTCTGTGAAAGGCAAATTATATTTTATTATAGTCATATTTCTAGATTTACTTATTATGTTAATAATATACTACTTTAAACTGTATATATATTTAACATATTTTTAAAATGAGCTTCAATGTCACTAAGAGCAAGGAATGGAATGATGAATTTAAATAGAAACACTAAATATTATCTCGACTAGTTGGATTTGTTCAATAATATAAAAACTTGAAAGTTCACACTTACTGCTCAATGCCCAGAAATAATCTGTCCTTAGCAACTAACAAATTTAATCTAAACTAGAAGGTGGATACTACACCAGAATAGACAAAAGTAATCCAATTTATTGACAAAGCTACTGAACTGAAACTAAAAACAGGAATACTTAAGAAATTGCCATTAGTACTGAAAGAGATAATGCATGTAAAGCCTAAAACACAGTGAATACTTGATATATATCATTTATTACTTTTTTGTTTTATTATCGTCCAGTTATGTAAGAATCCAAATGATAGCTATATAGCTTCTTTGCATTTCTGATCACACATTGACCATATCTAACATATACTGAATATTGTAATTTCAATGTAATTGAAAATATTTACTTTCAATATTTATTGAAATATTTCAATATTTAACAAATGAATAATATTTTCTTTTGGGCCATTTTATCTTCTCTGGATGTCTAATTTTCCCTCTGTATTGATATCATTTGCTATGGCCTAGTTTTGTCTATTTACTATAGACTAGACTAACTTGGCCTTAAGCTATACTTTGATATCTTGATTAGAAGAAATCCATAAGCTTTCTTACAGCTTACAATAAAAGTTCATGACTTTAGAATTTACAAAATTCCTATTAAAATGTTTCTTCCCTAGTTCAACTCTCAAAAGTCAGTAAATCTTATTTATTTTCAATTTTTAGGCAGTTGCCTCATTGTGTCATCCAAGAATTAAAAACAGGTATGTATATAGAATATTAAATGTTCCATAAACATGTTGGGATCTGAACGAGTATTTTTTTAACGATAGCTGTGAATTTTTTTTTTCTCATGACATACCCGTGACAATGAATTTAGCAAATTTGGTTCACCTATTCATCTTTGATTGATTCATTTCAAGTAATTAAGACAGGTAAATGCTTTGATTTGTGCTAGTCAAACAATCAACATGGAAACTGACACCCAAACTGCAATTTCCCTCACAAACAAGTTTAAGGGGTCTACTCTATCTTAAATTAGCAAGATCATGACATTCCTGAAATATAAAATGGCAATATAAAGATTACATATAAGATTTAAAATTCTCTTTGAATTCTTATGAAAGCAATTTTGAATTTTCTGTTGATAATTCTATAGATCTAACTTAATACAGGCTATTGGTACTAACTACGTAAACTATACTATCACTGAAGATATTAGCAGAGTTTAGTGAAATTTGAAAATTATATAGAGCAATAATAACATTACATAATTTCAATAAAGTTAACAATTTATTAACTTATTATTATTGTATATAACAGAAATAAGAGACAACGGACATGACTGACCTGAAGCCCTGTTATTTCGTGAGCATTTAAATTACAACCCTTCTATGAATCTCAGTTTGATGAGTAGGTAAATTATCAAGGATAAAAATCTACAGAAGATTACTGTGAAATGCCATTCAGAACTCTTTTCCCACATATGATAAAAACTATGCAAATTATAAAATTAAAAATGCAAATTTATCTTACTATTGCTTAAAACTGAGGACATACATTACTTATTGGGGAGCAGAGACTTAAGCCAGCCCATGCCCCACTACTGATGCCACCTCTTTCTCCTGCCTCCCTACATGAAGTTATGAAAGAATAAAAAATGAAGACAAGGACTATCACTTGGAATATGGTCAAATAGCTCCTACTGGATCCAATTATCCTGTATATAACAACTATAAACTTCAGACAACCTACAAAAATAAAGCAATGATTCAAGGCAATGGATGGTAATCAAATATAGGTACATTCTGTAGCTGTTGACACTTGTTAAAATGAAGACTACTGTGTGAGTTATGTGGGTTTTACCCCTGGCATTAGCCTGAAGTCAGGCCAACATTTTCAGTGTGTGAAATGGCTATAACTTATAGAAAACCTACAGATTTTCTGACTTGAAAAAGCAGAAGACACATTTTCAGGCAACTGTACTTCTGAAAACTGAGAGGAGACTCCTAGAAAATAGAGAGCTGCAGAGAAGCCCCAAATTCTGAGTTTAAATCGTACTCAAATCTCTGGCTGGCTCCTGAACCATACATGCATGATACAGACTCAAAGAAGTTTGTAAAGAATGCTAAAGTAACAAATTTCAAATGGAATTAAATGTTTTAAGGTAGACAAATTACCTATTAAAACAAAACAAAAACCATTCTTGGACAGAATATAACCAAATGCAAAATATCTATGTAATACCACATTCACAGTGAGACATAATCAAAACAAATCATGTAAGAGAAACCATTAAAAAATTTAACCTTGAGATAATCCAGATGTTGAAATCATCACACAAGAACTTTAAAGAAGCTATATCTACCTATATATTTAATGTGATGAAAGAAGAACACGCATACTGTGTAAAATTCAGGAAACCTCATCAGAAAACATAAAAAGATAAAACAAAAACTTGAAAAAAAACAGAAAAATACAATATCTAAGGAAAACATTCTTTGGATAAGATGATGAAGAAAATAATCCGTTCTCTTGAAGATAGATCAATAGAAATAATAAAGCCTGAAGAAAAGCAGGAAAAATGTTTCAGGAAAAAAAATGAATGCAGCTTCAGGAACTTGTAGGACATATCGGAAATATAAACTACATGTAATTTGAGCCCAAGAGAATTGGCAAGAGAAAAAAGGCAGAAAAAAATCTTTTTTGAAGAACCAATGGTCAAAAACTTCCCAAATATGTGCAAGATATAATTTTACACAAATGTGGTTCGATAAAATGCAAGTAGTAGTAAGATAAATAAAACTAAATCTCAGCACAGAAAAGTCAAGTTGCAGAAAATCAAAGATAAAATCTTAAAACAGCTAAAGAAAATGAAATATTACACACAAACAGTACTTCATATCATTAATACTTCATATCAGAAGCTATGGAAGCAAGAAAAAGGTGGAAGAATATCATTAAAAAAAATTTTTTTTAAAGAAACACAGAATCCTACACAAAGTGAAAATATCAATCAAAAATGAATGGAAAAGGTATTTTAAGATAAAAGAATAAGAAATTTTGTTACCAGTACTGCACCTACAAGAAACGCTAGAAGAATTTCTTTCAATTGAAAAAATAGTACCACAGAGAGAAAATGACCATAGGGAAGAATGAACACTGTAAATTATATAAAGATATCGATAAATATAAATTTTTCTTAAGTTTAAAAGACATATGACTATTTAAAGCAAAAATTATACATAGGATGAGATAATAAATAGCTTATATAGAATGAAGTGGTAACTGGATCCATGTGGTTGCAAATTTTAAATCATGTGAGGTAGTACAATATTAATTGTAAGACTGTAAAAACTTAATCCTAGAGCAACTAACAGAAAAATACCAATAGATAATTCAGAATGAGTTTCTAATATTTATTCAAAATAGAGAAGGGGGAGGTGAGATGGTTCGTATCTAATAAAATGGTGAACCTAAATCAAATTATATCAATAATTACATACAATGTTCATAGGTAAACACTAATTAAAAGGCACATATTAAATGATTAATAAAAGCAGGACCTAACTGCATGCTGTATATAAGATGAAATTTAAATACTAAACTCAAGAATTAGAAGGCTTGATTAGCTATTTAACTTTTTATTTTAGTTTCAAGTATACAGTACATTGGTTAGACATCTAGCTCTTAAAATGATCCCAATTGCTCCTTCCCTCTCTTGACCATCCTTCTAGCCCACGTATTAATGCTACCTGCATTCCCTATGCCATGCTCCCTAACTCTGTAACCGTCCAGCAGCTAATTTTTTTTAACTCTTCACCCCATTCTCCCAGCCCAACCCCACCCTATCACCAAATTGTCCACTATATTTGTGAGTCCGTTTTTGATTAGTTTGTTCTTTTTGCTCCTTAGATTCCACATATAAGTGAAATCATATGGTATTTACCTTTCTGACTTAAATACTTTCTAGGTCCATCAAGACAGTATCTTTTTCCATCCCCTTCCTTTTAGTCTGTGTCTTTTAATCTGAAGTGAGTCTCTTATAGGCGGCATGTAGGGGTCTTGTTTTTTTATCCATTCATCCTCTCTTTTTTGTTAGAGCAATTCTTTTTCATTTGAGGTATTTATTGATAGGAATGTAGTTGTTACCATGCTTTATTCCTGTTTTTGATACATGTTTTTTTTTTCTTAAAGAAGTTACTCCAAAATTTCCTGTAATACTGGCTTGGTGTTGACAAATTCCTTTACCTTATTTTTGTCTGGGAAGTCTTTATTTGTCCTTCAACTCTAAATAATAGCTTTGCTGGATATAGTATTCTTGGTTGTAGATCCTAGGTCTTCATCCTGTCAAATATTTTGTGCCAAGCCCTTCTGTCCTGCATAGTTTCTTTTGAGAAATAAGCTGCCAGTCTTATGGGTGTTCCCTTGTAGGTAACTATCTGTTTTCCTCTTGCTGCTTTTAAGGTTCTTTTAAGGTTTAACCTTTGGCATATTAATTATGATGTGTCTTGGTGTGGGCCTCTTTGGATTCCTGGTTTTTGGAATTCTCTGAGCGTCTTGGGATTGTATATCTATTTCCTTCACCAGGTTAGGAAAGTTTTCCATCACTATTTCTTCAAATAGTTGTTCAACATCTTTTTTTCTTTCTGGTATGCTGATGAGACAGAGATTTTTACCTTTGTGTTCCATAGGCTCCTTAAATTATTTTTATAGTCATGCTTCTTCTTTCTTGCTATTCTGATTGAGTGATCTTGGCTTTCCCATCCTCTATATAGGTTATTTCATCCTCTTCTTTACTCACTTTATTACTTTGTTTATTTCATTTAATATACTTCTCATCTCAGATAACATGTTCTTCATTTCAGACTGGTTTCCTTTCCTAATTTTCATTTCCACTTTTATCACTTTGTTGAAGTTCTCTCTGAATTTATCAAAACTTCTCATAAGTTCACTGAGCATCTTTACAACCAGTGTTTTGAACTCTGCATCTGTTAGATTGCTTGACTCCATTATCTCTAGATCTCTGTTCTGTTCTCTCATATAGTTTCTGATTCTTTGTCTTATAGTTTTGGTTGCCTTTCCGTGTCTGTTCTTATGTACTAAGCAAAGCTCCTAAATCTCCTCGTCTTATTAGTGTGGACTTGTGAAGTAGGTGTCCAGTGGCACAGTCCTGAGAGGGGTTCAGCTGCAGACCAAATTTAGCCCAAGCCTCTGCCCTTCCAGGGCCACCTGTTAAGATTTAGCAAGCCATCCACAGATGCTGTGCTAATAGTTGCTTCAAGAGGTCACACCAGAAACAGAGGCCAGCTGCCTCCAGTGTGAATCTAGGCACTGCTCAGTAAGGAGCACTTGACTCTTTGAGGATATACTTGGATGTGGCTTGGGTGGGGACATGAACTGTGGGAAGCAGAGTTTCATGAAATCTTCTGAGTGGAAAGACCTCTGTTACCCAGTTTGATGACATCTCAGCTATGGCGACCCTGCTCTGCACACAAGGAGGGGGAGGGCTCAACAGGGGAACAATGATACCGCTGGCACTTCTGTACAGAGCAAGTCTCACTTTGGCCCTCACTCCAACAATGTCTCCCTGTAAATCCCTGGTTCCCCCTGCACACAGTCTAATCGGCACTAGTGCTCAGAGCGAGCGGTTCCAACATCGTAAAAATCCACTCACAAATGCTGCTGCCGCAGCCTCAGTCTCACTAAGTGGCAGGGGACCAGGCAGCTCCGTGTCTTCGCCCTATGCTACCTTCTGCCCTTACAGGATGATTTAGATTTCTCCCTAGTTGTACATCTAGATTCTAGACTATTTTTCCTTGCTATCTGGTCCTTGTTTCCTTCATAACTTTGATTTGATCACTAGAGTGATGAACAGAGCCTCTCATTTATGCCATTTTTTCCCCAATTCTCGCTCTTGTTTAGTTATTTTAATATGAGATAAAGTAGATGTCAAGAAGTCTATTGCCAGAGATAAAGCAGGGTATTTAACAAAGGTAAAGGCTCAATCCATCAGGAAGTTATAATAATCATAAATGTGTATGACCTTATAATCAAGCTTCAAAAAACATGATGTAAAAACTACAGCATTAAAGAACCTGATAATTCTTTAATCATGGATTTTAAAATTCTCCTTGAACAATGAATTGATTAAGCTACTAGATATAAAAAGAAATGACATCAATAACCGTGAACTAATGGATAATTATACATTATAAATAATAGTCAGAATAGACATTCTTTTGAACGTTCATATTATTTTCATCAAAATAGCCCATAAACTGGATAAGCCCGTAAGTCTGAATCACTACAACGAATCTACAAAAACTATAAAAATTTTCAATTTTTCAAAATAAGCCACTAAAGAAAAAAAATCTAAGGAGTAATTATAGAATAGAAACTTAATGATATAAAAAATATAGTATATGAAAAATCTGGAGAGTGACCTAAAATAAAATTATTAGAAGAAAATTGCTACTTTTAAGTGCACATATTAAAAAAAGGTCTAAAATTAATAATCCAAGATTCTGCATTAAATTTTAAAAAGAAAAGAGCAAACTAAAAGTCGAAATTAGAAAAATTACAGATAAAAGTCAATATTAACAAAAGGCAAACTGTGAAAAATTAATAAAGCAAAATGTCGTCTTTTTCACTCATAAAAAAAAATATCTGAGATATACCAACAGGACGGCAAAAGCCACTGTCCTCCCCACCCCGTGAAAAGGCAGTTTCATGGGGCTGCTTACCGAGGAGCGGCCTCCTCCGGGCTGCAGACGACGGCAGAGTGTGCAGCGGCAGAACCTCTGCACCGGAACTCCGGTCCGCAGGGAGCGGGGCCGTCAGACACGGACCCAGTTGTCAGTCACCAAGATGTTAGGCTTATGGAAGTTGTCCCCCACTCTGTCAGGACTGCTGGTGAAGGCCGTGACGTGAAGGGTGACTTCTGAGCCCTTGGAGGCGCAGTCCAACACTGGTGGTTCCAGAATGCGGGCTCTGGGGCAGGTGAGCAGACGGAAACACTGACATGGGGTGGGGAGCCAGAGCGGGCCCCACCAGGGAGGACTGTCCAGCCTCTGAGGGACTCCGGCCCCGTGCCCAGGTGGGTTCTTTGGGGGAACGGAGAATGAAGTGTGACTCCCAGGGCCCGGGCCCCCTCAGACCTCCCGGTTCCAGCAGGGCCACCAGGTAGATTCGGGAAACCCTCACTGTTCGCGGAGGCTCACCGCCAAAGCTACTTTAGCTTTTCTTACTTTGGGCCTACGTGAAAGGGGATGTTGGGGGACTGGAGGCGGAACCGCAGGGCTGAGGCCTCGCAGGGGCCTGGGTGCCCAGAATGGTGGAGTTGTTGCCGAGGCGAGAGCTGAGGCCCAGCTGCGAGGCGGGATATGTGAGGCGTTTTGCAAGCTCCTGTGGGAATATGGCTGGCCTGCCCGGACCGGAAGTTGTTCCTGGTAACGCGTTTTCACAGTAGTTCCAACTGAGCATCAGCTTGTAGCCGTCTTTTTCCTGCTTTTCGGCTTCACAGTTATATGCGGCAGAGGCTTTCTGGGCTGCTTTGTTCTGTGTCCTTGTGGAAACTACTGGGAGACTGTTTTTCATGATGGTAGGCTCGAGAATGTTCCAGAAGCCATTATCCTCATCCCATCAGGCCTTGGTGCTTAATCTTCAACAGGTTGCTGTAGTCTAGGCGAATCAGTGCCTGCACCTGTTCCAACAACTTGCTGGAAGAGCAGAGAGACACGTTTGCCAGTTGATGGTGGTCAAATCAATCTTCTCTAGCTCAAACTCCAACTGCAGACCTTTGATCTCTACCCACAGCTCTCCCCCTCCCTCCTTCCTTTTCTTTCTATACATTTGAGATATATATTTTTGAGACCAAGTAACCCTAGAGATACATCCTGACAATGAAGTTAGAGAAAAAAAATTACAGAAAACAACCATCATAAATATAAAAGCAAAAATCTTTAACAGTATTAGAATCAAATCCAAAAATATATGAGGGAAATATAGTATGAACAAATAGGTTCAAGAATAGAATATTTTAACTTAACCAGTGTAATTCATCATGTTAACTGACCTCATCTAAGAGAAAAATATGCATATTTAATGCTTTTCTTCTCAGTTTAGCAACAACACAATAGTGCCTGCTCCCACATTTATTTAATACTGTACTCAAATATTTATACTTGATTCATCTGTATAAAAAGTATGCAATTTTATTCCCTGTATAACTTCATCTATACACCACTATGACCAAGATGTAGAATTGTTCCACCGTTGTCATTTATTGATATCTAATTTGATTTGATTATGGTCAGATTACACGTTCTGTATGATTTCAATTATTTTAAATGTGTTGAAGTTTGTTTTATAGCCTAGGATATGGTCTATCTTGTTGAATGTTCTAAGGGCACTTGAAAAGAATATGCATGTTTATGTTGTTAATTGAAATATTCTATATACATACAAAATATTCTTTCAGTTGGCATTATTCAGATCTTTTATATCTTTGCTGATTTTCTAAAGAGTTCCTTCAGTTTTTGAGATAGGTAGGTTGAAGTCTCCAACTATAATTTTATATTTGTTTATTTCTCCTGTTAGCTCTATCAATTTTTGTTTAATTTTTGCTTTTGAGTCTCTGTTGTTTGGTGTGTACATCTTTAGAATCATTTTCGTCCTTATCTTTTGGGTCTTTTATCATTATGCATTTGAGCAGAGAAGGCTATGTTGCAGGAGCCAGCCAGCTAAGATCGAACAGTTCCCAAGAGGGGGAGTGAGTATTGAGAAAAAGAGAGAGAGTGGGAAGGGCTAACAGTGAATACTGCAACCCGAGTTTTTTTAGCACAGCATATATATACCCTTGGAGAAGCAACACCCACACATATGCAAATGATCGCTGACCTTTACTAAGTTCTCCAAAACATCCTTGTTTCTGTTTTTGTCTCTTATTCCCTGGGGCAAGAAACATTCAACATTAAGCCAAATTTCCTCCTTCAGTAAACAAGCCCACCTGCTCTGCAAACTTCTAGCTTGCAGGCAACTCCAACCCTGTCTGCAGGGCATTCATCAAGAATGGCTCCCAACATCATGTTTCCAACAGTGGTTTACTGTTTAAAAAAGCCTTTGCAATGTTTTGATCTGCTTGGTTTACCTGATACTGCTTGGGCTCCTACTGGTCTCTGTTGATATTGCCTAAATGGGAAAAGAAGATTTCCCCAGACCAGCCAGAAACGTCTCCTTGTGGAGAAGGCATAAGTTGGGATCGTTTTATTAGTGCCACCTGGTTGCCTTGAGATCCCCGATGGAAAAGTCTCAGCCTGTGGAGATAAAAAGGCTTCTAAGACTAGAGCACTTGGTATGACTGCATTCCTTTTTCTTATTCTGCCTGTGTCTCTGGGCAAGGGAAGAGAATTTCAGGATTTTGAGGTTAGAGGCTTCCCAAACTAGGAAACCTATTAAGTCTCTTACAAGTTCTGTTCTCCCACCTTTTTATCTCTTGAGAGAAAATGGGTGTCTTAGTCCCAGTGGAAAAGAGCTTCCTCTGGTCACTTATTTTTGGGAGTCCTTATTGATACTCCTTGCCAGTGGTGCCAGCTTGCCTGATATTGCCATAGGGACTCTCCTTTGGTCATGGAGAGTATGAATCTGCTAGTGCTGCCTTCTGTTGCTAGGTTGGGGGTGGGAAGCATTTAATCTGTATGGCTTTCTTCTGTTGGTTGGGAAAACATAAGACACCCTGCGGCTATGCTATTTTTCCATTCCTGTGGTCACAAACCAACTCCTCACCTTCTAATACCTTCAGAATTCTCCTTTTTTGTGTCTTCTGCTATTTGAAGGGTTTATAGTTATGCTTAATGGTGAGCAAAGGGAACAAAAATGAGTCAACATGCTCTTTGCCCAGATTGCAAGTCTCTCAAATTTTTATAAAGAAGAAAAAGTTGGAGAACTTATATTACTTAATTTCAAGTCTTATTGTAAAGCTACAGTAATCAAGAAAATGTGGTATTGTCAAGAGGATAGACACTAGACACAAGAGGACAGAATAGAAAATACAGAAATATAATCATCATATATCGTAAATTGATTTACCCTAAAGCTTCCCAGGCAATTAAATGGTGAATCCAAAGATTTGTAAAGAATTAGTGCCTTAAGAACTGGATATCTATATGAAGAAAAATGAACCTCAAACTTTACTTCATAACTGTACACAAAAATACAAATAAAATGAGGCATGGATTTAAAAATAAAATTACAAAATTTCTGTAAAAATGATTTGACATTGTCAAATATTTCTTAGTAAGATAAAGCAAGAATTGTAAAATTAAAACAATAAATAATGAATTAGAATTTATCTTAGTTAAAAACATTTGATCATTGAAGAACACCATAAAGAAAACAAATTGATTTGAATAAAATATTCTTAATAAATTTGACAAAGGACTCATCCATGACATATAAAGAACTAATACAACTAACTATAGTTGGCCTTCTGTATCTGCAGGTTAACCATCTGTGAATTTAATCAACCACAGATGGGAAATACTGAAAACAATTTTATATTGTTGCTGACATGTACAATGTAGTTAGGCCTCTGATGGCTGCATCTGTACTGAACAGATACAAACTTGTCTTTTTCTTGTCATTAGTCCCTAAATACAATATAACAACTATTTACATAACATTTATGTCTTATTAAGTTTTATAAGTAATCTTGAGATGATATAAAGGGAGGATGTGTGTACGCTATATACAAATACTGTGTCATTTTATGTAAGGAACTTGAATATCTTCAGATTTTGGTATCCACAAGGGGTCCTGGAACCAATCCCCCATAGATACTGAGGGACAACTGTAGTAAGAACCTAATAGAAAAAATAGACAAATGATTTGAACAGATGATTAACAAAACAGCATATACACATGTCTAATAAGCATACATTCTCAACATCATTAATCATGAGAAAATTACAAACTAAACACAATATGATAGTAATGCACAACTCTTAGAATGGCTGAAATTAAAAAAGACTTAAGTTCACAATTATTGGTGAAGATGTAGAACACCTTGAGCTCTCATATCTTGCTTTGGGAATATGATATGGTATAATTAATTTGGAAATCTAGCAATTTCTTTACAAGTTAAATATTCACCTATAATAAAAATCAGCCATTCTACTCCGAGGTATTTACCCCCCAAAATTAAAACCTGTTTCCATGCAAATAACTCTACAAGAATATTTATAGTAGCTTTATTCATACTAGTGAAAAACTGAAAACAATACAAGTGTCAATCAGCTGGTGAACAGCTGAGCAAAATGTGGAATATCCATGTATCCATGCAAAAGAATGCTACTCAGCAGGAAAGATGAACATGCCACTCTAAAAAAAAATCATATATTTTAAACATTATGCTGAGGCAAAGAAGTCAGAAGTAAATGTACCTATGATGGATGATTTTATTTATATATATTTTAGGAAATAAAACCAACCTAAAGTGACAGTAAACAGTGTGAGAAGGATTGCAAAGTGGTACCAAAAAACACTTAGTGATGTAAATATTCTGTATCTTGCTTGCAGCAGTGATTTTACAAGTGTATACGTATGTCAAAATGCATCAAATTGCATGCTTTAAAAGTTTCTGTCCTTTCCTCCCTCCTTATGGGACCTAGATAAATAAAGAAGAAACCTATTATACATCAAGTATGTCAAAAATATTACTAAATTGTTTCTCTGTCTTTTAGGACACAGACTACTTGTCATTCTTTCCCCTGAAAATATATATGTGAAGGTATAGGGTAATCGTACCTTGTAAAGTATGTTTTATTTAGAAAAAAGAATAATATTGGGATTGGAGACAGAGATACAAGTGTTAGTATATATAGTTTTAATTTCTACACTATGCATCCTATGTTTTTAAAAATTCTATTCAGAGCATAAACCTAAATGGAAAATGTTGTTCATTTTCTCATCAGTCAATGATAATCACTGTCAAATTTTAGTACATGTTTTCTCACAGTTTTTCTATTTTTTCTCAAGGGAACTGCTTTAATTATAAAATAATATACAATTTACTGTAAATAATTTAAAATGCATATTATTAAAAAGAAAAGAATCACTGAAAGTCACATTATACTGATAAGCATCAGTAAGTTTGGTGACTGCTTATTAAAACATTTTTCATTCATTTGTATGCATATACACATTCGTATATAATTTTTCATGAATTGAATTGTTATACATGATAATTTTTAATAGATATCTCTTTTTAAAATACATTATTTTATACAATGAAGATCACACTAAAATGTTATATAATAAAAATGGTTATATTATTAAAATGCTAGATGAGCATATGCCTTATCCAGACTGAGAGTAGCTGGCAATATTATTTCATACAAAATAGAAAATTTCTCAATTTTCTAATAGAGAAAAGTAGGTAATGGGTATTTTATTCTTTTCTATGTACTTGTTTATGGGATTATTTTATTAATTTATTATTCTGCTAGTTTGTTGTTAGTGTTAAAGAATACAATAGAGATTTATATACTGATTTCGTACTCTGCAACTTTACTGAACTTGTTTATCAATTCTAATGGTATTTTGGTGGAGATGTTAGGGTTTTCTACATATAAAATTATATTATCGCAAATAATGACAGTTTTTCTTTCTCTTCAATTTAGATGCTTTTTATTTCTTCTTTTTCTGCCTAATTACTTTCGCTAGTAATTCCAGTGTTGTGTTGAAGTGGCAAGAGTGATCATCTTGCTTTGTTCCTGATCTTAGAAGTATGATGTTAGATATGGCTTTGTCATATATTACTTTGAGGTATGTTCCATCTATGCCCACTCTATTGAGAGTTTTTATCATAAATGGATGTTAAATTTTGTCAAATGTTTTTTCTGTATCTATTGAGAAAATCAAATGATTTTTATCCTTCATTTTGTTAATGTGGTTTATCTCACTGATTGATTTTCAGATGCTGAATCATATTTGCCTGTTTTCTTCACTATATTGAAGAAATTTTCAGGCATTATTTCTTCAAAAAAGTGTTTTGCCCCTTTTTCTCTTCACTTTCTGGGAGTACTATATGCAAATATTATTTTTCGTGATACTGTCCCATAGGTCCCTTAAACTGTTTTAACTTTTTTAAATTCTTTTTTCTTTTTGCTGTTCTGTTTGTGTGAGTTCCATAGCCCTGTCTTCCAGGTCACTGATTCTTTTGCTTTATCTAACTAACCTAAGTTGAATCCTGGTGTATTTTCAAGTCCAGTTATTGTATTCCTCAGCTCTGTTTTATACTTTAAATTTTTTTCTTTTATCTCACATGGCTGAAATTTTGTGTTCATTCATTCTCCTAAATTGGAATGAGCATTGTTATGACCATTTCTTTTAACTTAATATCAGGTAAATTATTAATCTCTGTTTCATTAATTTTTTTCAGGAGTTTTAACTTGTTATTTTATTTAGAACATATTCTTTTGTTTTCTCATTAAGCTTGATTCCATGTATTTGTTTCTATGTATTAGGCAAAACAGCTGTCTCTCTCAGTCTTAAAGGAGTAGCCTCGCTATAGGAAACAAACCTTTTTTAGTTTGTTCTAGTTCTTGGTTGTCTCTTGAAAATTTTTGGTTGTTAAGCAGCCTGATTTATTCTTGATAGGTCTCAGTCATTGAGGGTATGACAAAAACTGTGAGTGTTTCAAAGGAAGGGATCTCAGTCAATACCTAGTTTCTGGATGATTGGAGGCTAAACCCTCAAGTTATTTTTTAAGGTATACAAGTACATATAGTCCTGTGGGACCATAGTTATAAACCAGACTGGCCTTCAACCCCCTTAATGTCAGTTGTAAAAATCAGAGCTTCTGAGGAGTATATGAGCTTTTTTCTGGTTAGTGACAGTGAGCTATAGCAAGGCCAAGGGAGAATATAAAGATGGCATCCCTCAGTTTACATTTCCTGACAGCACTTCTGTAGCCTCTATGTATCACAAACCTGAATCCTGCCCCCAGGCTGAAACGCCAGGACAATTAATTAGGCATTTTTCTCAGGAAGACTGGGCATGTGTTTCAGTCTGCTGTCTGTGCAGTGTCCTGGGGGTGGTAGCCTTCTGAGAACTGTCTCTCCAATTGTTTCAATCCTGTGAGGCCCAAAAATGCTATCTTCATGGCCAGAAGAGCTCAGCACTTAAGGGGCATCCCCTGTGTATGTTGTACATACCACATTCACCCTGCAGGCTTTGGCCAGGATTGCACAAATGGTGTGTGTGGGTGTGGAGCCTTGTCTAGCCAGCTTTTGAAAGACTTTAGATACAGCAGTTGCATTGATTGCATTTCTCTGTCTGGACTATATATTTCTTCCATTGCTGGGCTTTAATCTTGTCTCATTTATTCACTTGCCTTATCTTGACCAGCTCCAAAATCTCACAATTAGGTAAAAACAGTACTTCCTGATCTAAGCAATTGTTTTGACTCTTCCATATTTAATTAACTTTCTTACTACTGCTATTTATTTTGAACTACCAATGATAATTAAATGAACATTAAAAAAAAAAAATGAAGTCTATCTTCCTTGCATGTACTCAATAAAGGTACTCTTTACTAAAAACCAGAAAGCTATTTGCCCATCAGAATTTGTTTAAAGCCTGATAACAGAAGTCAGTAATATATATTTTCCAAGCTTTTACTTTGATTGCATGTCCATTAAAACTATCAGTCACAAAGAATTGCTTAATTGTATAGTAGGGCCATACTCAAAATATCCAATTAACATTTCTTCAATTAACTTTTACTAGTTGATGTTTATAAGTAATTTAGTGAAATTAGGTGAAGGTTAAATTACTGGAGCAATCAGAGGTGTATTTAAGTAGTAAAATATAGAGAAAGAACCACTTGTTCTTATAAATATGCATATTAATACCACTGCCCTTAGGATATAACATCAACCCTCCCCAATTAACATTAGTAATAAATCTTCATGTGCCACTGCTTCAGAATGCAAAACTGCATGATGTGTACTCATCCATTTCAATAAATTAGCTTTCCATAAATAGATTTTTAAACTATCCATTTATCTGCTGATATTCCTAATTTGTTTCTAGCTCGTATTTTAGGAGTTATTCATTAATGTTCATTTTAGAAAATGTAAAAAATGCAAATAAGTCCCAGCAAAATAAAAGCGGTCTTCAATTCCATAACTTGAATTACTTGCCTTAATATGTGCATGTATAGATTCTCATTTCTTACATGAAATCATAAACATATTTAACAACACATCATTCAACATGCTAATTTTTTTTTTATTTTAGGGCTTTTGTTTTGTCTTCCTAGACAGTCCTTTTAAAATATCCACATTGTTATATTCAAAATGAATTTTTTTGTAGATATTATATAAGTGGGAAATGTTTTTTATTATGACAATCTCTGTCTCTTAATTATTATTTTTAGACTATTTATATTTAATATGATTATTGATAGATGTGGATTTAGATCTATCATTTGTTTTGTTTGCTCTTTGTCCTCTCTTTTTCTTTATACCTTTCTTTTTTCCCTTTTTGGAAGGAAAATGTTATTTGACCTTTTTATTATTCTGTTTTTACTTAACTTATGATTTTGAGCATATAATTTTTTTTCTTGTGGTTCTAAGAATTACAGAAGACATACTTAACCTTTCACACTCTACTAAGCATCAACATTTTATCATTTCAATTATAATGTAGAAAGCTTACCATTATATGGGGTCATTGATGCTGTAGTTGTCTCATATATTACAGCTATACACATTAAAAACTCCAAAAGAAGTTATAATTTTTGCTTTCAACTGTCAGGAAAGTTTTAAAGAACTCAGAAAGAGAAGAATATATTTACCAGGATGTTTACCATTTCTATTCATTCTTTTTTTTCCTGGTGTTCTTGCCCTTTATTATGAAGAACTAACTTTCTTTAGAACTATTTTTAGAGCAAATCTGTCGATTATGAATTGTCTTCATTTGAGAATGTCATCATTTCAATTTCATTCCTAAAGGATATTAGTACTGAATATAGAATTATGAGTTGCCACTTTTTTTCTTTCAATCCTTTAAAATGTTTTGCCACAACTTTCTGCATTCTACAATTTCTGGTGAAATATATGCAATCATTTGAATAATTTCTCTATCAGGATGAATTATTTTTACCCCTTCTGGCTGCTTTTAACTTACTCAACTTAGATTATGATGTCTCTAGCCCTGTATATTTTCAATTTACTCAATTGTAGGTTCACTTAGCCTTTTGAATCTCAAGTTTATGTTTTTTTCCAACTTTAGAAGTTTTGGGCCATTATTTTTTCAAATAATTTTTAAGAACTGCACTCTTTCTCTTCTACTTCTGAAATACAAATTAAAAGAACAAGCCTTTTTGTTATTGTCTCACAAGCAAATGAGGCTTTTTCCCATTATTTTTTCTCTATTTAGATAGAATTTCTATTGATTTAGTTTTAAATTCATTGACTCTTCTGCTGTGTTGATTCTGCTATTAAGTCTATTACATGTTTTATTTTAATTACTATTGTTATATCATGTGTTTCTTTCTAAAACATTCTGTTTAACATTTGTCATGAGAGTGTTCCTAGTTGCTCATTTGAGCATTTTTATAATAACTGCTTTAAAGTGTCATATCTATGTTAGTTAAGTTAGTCTGTTAATTAACTTTACCTATGTGAGCAGAAATGTAGGAGGTGCTTCATATGTCAAGTAATTTTAGATTGTATTCTTAATACTTTGAATATTGTGCTATGAGACTTGGTTTTGTCTGGATCTTATGGAAAATGTTATTTTTGCTTATACAGGCAATCCTGCCTGATTAGATACAAGCCACAAGTACCAATCCATCTTCTTTAGGCTATGCTTTCAATATCCGTTCTCAAAGCCTTTGAAGAGCTCTTCTAATCTGTCCTGGATTTTTTTCTCTTATTCCATGAATGACTTATCTCTTAAGTCAGTTTCTCAAAATTATCTATTTATTTCATATCCCTGCATGCATACTTTATAGGTTAGCCCCATCATTCATAAACTTTATGGTCTGGATTTCCTGACCCCTTCCCTGTTAGTGATTGGCATAGTAACTGCTGGTTCCCTGGGGCTTCCCTTCTTGATCTTTTGAACAGAAACTTGTGACTCTTAAGCTATAGAAAGACAGAAAAAATTAAAAAAAATAAATGTGGGAGAGGTTGATTCAACGTTCTTGGAACTGTAGATCTGCTTAATGGAAAAGAAATTTCCCTTTCCTCAGTGTTTGGCTCTGGGTTCTCCTTCCTGAAGCTGTGCCCCATACCATGAGATTGTGTGGGGCTGGGGAATGAGAGGACAGAAAAATAATAAGAAAGCCAAGATGAAAGGAAGTAAAAGAGGAAGGAAAGAAAGAAACCTGTGAATTTCTGTACTTTCATCTTCATTGGAAGTTTTATTTCTAGCAATTAGGCCAGAGCTTAGAGAGCTTTAAGTAGAGCTTTCTCTGTACCTCTGTACTCACTTCTAATTTTCTGATTTCAGTGGTTTCAGGTTGCCATGGGATGGCAGCTACTAGAAGGAAAAAAATATATTAAACTCAGCCAGTTTGGTGGTACTTCAAAACCTGGTATTCTTCCTTGATCTGTCTGCTGTAGTTTATTTTTTGGAGTACTCAGATTACTATCCATGCATTATGTCAGATTTTCTATTCATGACGGGGTGAAGTGTGCTTTCTTTGTTACTGAGAACCAGCCCTCTCTGGATGGTTTTTCTCTAAGAATTTAGCATAACTAACAGTCTTTAAAGTATCTGCTCAAAATCAGCTCCTCAAAAATGACTTTTTGATCTCCTGAACAAGGAGGCCCTTACCTCTCAAGTGTCATCTTTTCAGAATATTTTTCTTCTATTCATATTGTTTTATTTTTTTGCATAGCTTTTAATCACTATAATATAATTTATCTATTTATAAGCATCTAACTCATCTCACCAAAATATAAATTTCAATCACTGAAGAAGACAATATCTATATGTTCATTAATGTTATCTTTTATACTTACCAGTTATCTTCAGCCTCTGGCATATGATAGATGCCTAATAAACCTTTGTTAAAGATTAAATGTCATTTTTTTCATTTCAGGCATAACACTTTACTGTATGAATGTATACAACTTAAATATATGGCTGATTAGAAAGAAAAAAATGATATCTGTCTTATCTTTTTTTTTTCTATAATACATACAGGCAATAGAATGAACTTGATATATACTTTTTTTTGTTTTGTTTTTGATTAGTTTTTATTTCTTAAATTCCACATATAAGTGAAATCTAGTGTTTATCTTTGACTTAAATACTTTCTAGGTTCCTCACAGCAATATCTTTTTCCATTTCTTTCCTTTTGATATGTAGGAGTCTTCTTTTCTTATCCTTTCATCCACTCCATTTCTTGGTTGGAGCACTTAATTCTTTTCCATTTAAGGTACTTATTGATAGGAATGTAGTTGTTACCATTCTTTATTCCTGTTTTTGATACATGTTTTTTCTTCTTAAAGAAGCCCCTTCAACATTTCCTGTAATACTTACTTGGTGGTGATAAATTCCTTTATTTATTTTTTTTCTGGGAAGCTCTTTATCTGTCATTCAGCTCTAAATGATAGATTTGCTGGATAAATTATTCTTGTTTGTATATCCTGAGACCTCATTCTTTCAAATATTTTTTGCCAAGCCCTTCTGTCCTGCATAGTCTCTTGAGAAATCAGTCATATGGGTGTTCCCTTATATGTAATTATTTGTTTTTCTCTTGCTGCTTTTGAATTTTTTTCCTTTGTATTTAATCTTTGGCATTTTAATTATGACATGTCTTGGTGTGGGCCTCTTTGGATCCCTGATTTTTGGAATTCTCTGGAATTCCTGGGATTTTATGTCCATTTCCTTTACCAAGATAGGGAAGTTTTGCATTATTATTTCTTCAAACAGCTGTTCAGCATCTTGATTTTCTTCATTTATGCTGATCAGACTAATATTTGGAGCCTTAATAGTGTCCCATATCCTCCTTAAATCATCTTTATAGTCTTGGTCTCTTTTTTCTTGCCATTCTGTTTAAGTGTCCTGATTGGCTTTCCTGTACTCTTGATAGGACATGTAGTTTTCTTCTTTATGTACTTTGTTTATTCCTTAGTTTATTCCTTTTAATATATTATTCATCTCAAATAATGTGTTCTCCATTTCAGACTTGTTCCTTCATAATCTTCATCTCCATTTTTATCTCATTGTTGGAGTTCTCTACATTTCCTCAAAGTTCATTAAGCATCTTTATAACTACTGTTTTAAACTCTGCATCTGTTAAATTACTTGACTTCATTATATCTGGATCTCTGTTCTGTTCTCTCATATCATTTCTGCTTCTTTGTCTTCCCAATTTGGTTGCCTTTCCATGTCTGCTTCTATGTACTCAGCAAAGTTCCTAAGTCTCCTCATCTTATTAGTGTAGATTTGTGAAGTAGATGTCCAGCGCCACAGTCCTGAGAGGGATTCAGCTGCAGACCAAATTTAGCCCAAGCCTCTACCTCTCTAGGGCCACTGTCTAGATTCAGCAAGCAGTCCACAGATACTGTGCTTATATTTACCTCAAAAGGCCACACCAGAAACTGAGGCCAGCTGCCTCCAGTGTGATCTAGGCGCTGCTCAGCAAGGTGCACCTGACTCTCTGAGGATATACCTGGATGTGGCTTGGGTGGGAACTGGGTTGGGGAAGGCAAAGTTTCAGGGAATCCTCTAGGCCTAGAGACCTCTCTTATCCAGTTTGTTGGTGTCACAGCTATGGTAGTGCTGTGTCCATGCATTGGGACAGGAGAGGGATCAGCAGGGAACAATGGATACTGCCAGTACTTCTGTACACAGTGAGTCTTTCTCTGACTCTCACACAGACAATATCTCCCTGTAAGTCCCTTGTGCCACTTGCACACAGCTAACAGGCACTGGTGCTCAGAGCAAGCAGGTCTGTCACTGTGAAAATCCACTAGTGAATGCAGCCCCTTTAAGAGGCATCTGCCACTGCTGCTGCCTCAGTCTCAGCTGCAGGGGACCGGGCAGCCCCACATCCTCTGCTGTTGCAGGGTGCTTTCTTAAATTTTTTCCTAGTTATATGGCTTGTTCATTAGATCCCAGGTGATTTTTCTTTGCTGCTGCTCCTTGTTTTCGTCCCAACTTTGATTTGGTAGCCAGATGGATGAACAGAGCCTCTATTATCTACATCATTTTTCTCACCAACTTGATATGTACTTAATCAGAAAATGTTTTTAAGTAGTTTTCAGTGTTAACCTATTAAAACATTAAAATACAAAATTTAAATATTTTAAACAGGATGATGCTAAATATAATGTGAAGTTTTAATTTCGAATATAATTTGATTATCAGTTGGTTGTGAGGATTTGTTTTATTAAAGTGTACACTGAATATAATCTATTTCTTTTAATGATATAATAGTATTTTTACTCTTTAATACCCACTCTCCTCTCCTGCTAAAATCAGTATTCTCTTTGCCAGATTTGTTACAAAATATTATATGGGGAACATTTTATTCAACTACCTTTGATAGAAATGATCACTTAGTACCTCTTTTGTTGCATACTACATATTAGAATTATAGAAGTATTACACCAGGCTCACTTCTCTGACAACTGAAAATTTTTTGCCAGCTTATCCAACATATTTGTTTACTTTCTTTTTTGCTAAAATAAATTATTTCCTGTATGCAAATAGACCTTAAAGGCCTCATATACAGGAAGTTTGACTTGTTAGAGAAATCTGAATCCTAAGGATAAACCCAACTTTAGTTAAAGCCACATCTCTGATCCCCTTCTCCATCCAGATCTTCTCCCCTGACACACACAAACATGATAAAAATAACCAATAGTTGGTAAATTTGATGAAATTATCCAAATATTCAATAAGAAATTCAGATGTTAGAAAAAATTTTGTTTTTATTAAATTCTGGTTAAGATCATCTTCTTATTCATCTTGACTAATTTGAAAGTTTGGGATTAACTAGAAAAAATACATTAATAATTATTATATTTTTTTAATTTTATATTTTTAGAATAAATTATAAGATGACTTGAGAGGAATAAATACACACAATTTGTTTAAACACATCTCATATGAAAATACTTGAGAAATCGTAAGGACTATACAGATGCAATGAATTATTACATGTTGAGTCTTTTTATTTTTAAATTGAATTCTGACAAAAAAAACTGTAGAAAGAATATTGTAGGTGTTAAAACTCTTCATTAAAAGATGACCTTATAGGCTAAAATTTGGTCATAAAGATTAGATCATGAATTAATTATGGTACTCTTTAAAGAATGAGGAAGAATGAGAAATTTTAAAAAAAATCAAGGAATTTAATACATTTTACTTTTAAGAAAGAAAGGAAGATTTTTACAATCATCTCTAGACTATTAAACTTCGAATTAGTTTGGGCATAATCACGAAGGAAGTTTAAAAAGGGAAAGAATGAGAAAAGCTAGAAGAAAACCTAAGGATGTTATAGGAATAAGTCTTATCAAACTAGTCTAATTTCTTTTATCACTGAGTTTATATGTTACTGATTTGAAAAATACAAAATAAAGATTTTTCTCCAGACTTTAGCAAATAATTTGACAAAGTCTCTGATTATATCCATGTTTAAAAGGTGGAGATTTATAAACCATATCCAGGAAATTTCAGTGTATTCTCAGGACCAAATCATTACGTGTTCCCCAGGGAAGAAACAGTTACAGATCCACAAAATCACATAACTGCACTCTATTTTCTTCTCTTACCTTTTCTGTTATTAGATCTCCTCTCAGTAGTAGGTGCAGCACCAGGCTGTGGAGACTTCACTCTTTCTTCAAAGGATTCTCTGCTCACATTTATTCAGCCCCAGGATTAATTTAAAAACTTATGGAGAAAGCTGTTCATATTTCCTAGGCCCTTGAAGTGTTGAAATTATTATTTCATTACTTCCTGACTACCAAAAAATTTACTGGTTTCTGTTCTCCAGGAGAGCTAAGTCAAATTACAGCTTGTAACAAGAGCCAGTAAATTCCTCCCATGGAAAAAGGGATTGGAAATCATGAGTTCATTTCTAAAGGGTGCTTTTCACTGTGAAATTTTAGTTCTTCTATTCCTTGTTGCTTTCACAGTTCTCCTGGGCCTCAAAAATGTGATTTTGTAATTTCCCTACCATTTTTCAGTTCTTAACATTAATTGCATTGACCTTCCGTCATAGGTGGAGATGGAAATTGGATTTCATTCTTAATAGTGAGAAAATTACTGTAATGCCTTTTGGTAAAAGTGAAATAAAGATTTTTTTATTTGACAATAACATCAAATATAAGTTGATAAGTGAAATGTAAAATATGTAAATACATATTTCTATGATTAAATTTTAAATTCACCAATTTATTTTCAGTAAAAGATCATGTATCATATTATATTACTAGCTTTCTTTTGAATTAAGCATAATTTCATGCAATATAACTGCATTTTATTTTAAAAATATAGAATAAGCATTGATATAAATAATATAAACAGAAACATTGAAAAATCTTCATGTATATTCTGGACAACTACTAGTTTTGCTTATTTATTAGTTTTAGTTATTCCATCTTTTGAATACTTGTAATACCTATTTTCATCTTATGTTTTCCTTAGGAGAAAATGCATATACAGTTGACCATTGAACAACACAGGTTTGACCTGCATCGGTCTACTTATAGGCAGAATTTTTCCATCAGGTATTCAGTCAGCACTTCACATCCTCTGGTTTTACATTCATGGGTTCAACCACAGATCAAAAACATTATTTTCAATCCGCCATTGGGAATCTATGGGTAAGGCAGGCCAACTACATGCATTGTTCTATGCTATTTTATACAGGGGACTTGAGCATTCTTGGATTTGGGCATCTTCTGGGTCTTGGAACCAATAGCCCATGGATACAGAGGGACTATAGTTCAGTTTTGAGAGTCAGAAGTTACACATGTATTTTCGACTGTGCAGAGAAATTAGTGCCCATTATTCCTGTGTTGTTCAAGGGTCAACTATATTAGGGTATATTAAACTTATTAGTAAATATCACTTGCCCATGTAAGAACATCAACTCTGTGAAGAAAATTTTGTGATTATAATTGATCATCTTATTTTTCCATTGTACAAATCAAATAATAATAGAGAATATCAAATAATAATGGAAAGAAGAGAAAACAAACATTTGCTGTTTACTATTTTTCACTTGCTAGACATTTTTGGTAGATAATGCCATTTGTCTTATGTTTTTGAAAAGTAGTTATTTTTTCTATTTTGTATATTCAGAAACTAATAATCAGAGAATTTAGGTAATTGTTCATGATAACACAACTATTAAGAGGTACAGTTTCTTTGGCTCTAAAATCTCCTCTACACAATACTCTGCTGTTCAAACAGTAGATACTCCAATGTGTTTGGTGGAAGAATAAAAGGATAAATGCTTGGATAGAGAAAGAAAGTCAAATTTATTGATCACCTATTATGTAGTTTAGAATAGCATCTTTAACATTCTGTTTACATTTAATTATTTATCTCACATTTGTTCTGGGGCAATATTTTTTTCCTGTGTTACAGAAGAAGAAACAGAGGTTCAGAGATTAAATTTTTTGTCCAGTGTAGGAGAGCTGCCATGTAATTTGGAAGAATTCTGGGCTGAGCTACTTGCCGAAAGTGAAAATCACCCTTTTAGATGTCACCTAACATATCTCTGTTGGAGTGCATTTCAAAGAAGTCAGTCTTAAACACTAAAATGTCACTTTTTTAAATCATTTAAATGTTCCATTTACAAGTTACTTCTTTAAATAGAGTAAAGTACCACTACCCATGATTGTTCTATAAATTTGTTAAGTGAAATTTCTTTATAGATAAATACAATATAGTTAGATAAGTTTTTTTAAGCTATTATACATTCTAAATTAGTGGTTCTTTTTCAAATTTATCTAGTTTCTTTTCAACACGTGTAAGTAATTGTAAGAATAAATTTGTTAGCAAAAATAACAAACTTGGAAATGCTGCTTCATCTTTTCTATTAGCCTACCAGAACCCTCCTTATTTTTCAGGCCTAAAGGTAAACATAATTTCCTCAGGAAAGCCTTTGTACCACTTTTCCTATTAAGACAGATCCCTTATTACACATATAGCTGTTTACTAAAAATATTTCTAATTAATTGCTCAATGCCTTTCATCTCCAGCGGGCCATAAGTTCTATGAGGGCAGAGACTACATCTGCTTTCTTTGCTTACTGCCTATCTCAAGTGACTCATTCATTTCCCAGTATTTAAAAACATTTTTTAAAAATGGTTGACTCACTCAATAAATTTTAATATCTCTAGCAGAGCTCTCTTTACATTCAAAGCATTATATATAAATATCTGCATCTATCTGTAATATTCTTGAGTTTTTCCATGTAAGACCAGACTGTAATATCTTTCTATATTTTACTGCCAGCATCTACTAGTAGAAAATTGAATGAATGCAAATTAACATACATCTAATTTTATCTAGTCATATAACATATATATTTATTCACAAAAGTACTCTATCCTCAAACTTTTTCTTAACCTTTCTACAGGACTAAAATAACATGCATAATGATAAAATAGACATTATAAGCATGATAAATTGTCCTTAGGTGCAGTTTAAATATCACCTCGTTAACATAAATAAAGAAATTTCTCTTAACAAATTCATAGAACAATCATGGGTAGTGGTACTTTACACTACTTAACTCTCTTTCAGAAATTACAAGGGTTTTAGGAGCTTTATGCCAGAAACAGAGACAAAGACCAAAAATAGATTTTTTTTATTATGAATCACAATATCATATCTACATATAACACATATATGATCAAATTGGATATTACTAACTAAGGTACTTTTAAAACACTTAAATACTGTAAGAATTTAGCTTGTTAAATTATTACTTTACAGAAGAAATGTGAAACTCAGATTTGTCAGAATTACAAATAAATTACAATCTTAACACAGATAAGTATAAAGAAAATGTTTGGAAGCCTTAGAAGAGAAACAATTAAGAGACAGTTATCTTGTCTCTAAGAATTTAAATTCTAGTAAATATAAACAAAATGTTTATCATCTATAAATCTCTAAATTTATTATTTTAAATTTAAGACATAGACATAATTTTATATTCTACTCTCAATTATTTTACTTCTTTAGTGTATCTAAAACATTCAGGTGAATTGTATAATAATTTCAGAAATAGGTACCATATTTTTTTCCGGGAAATTATTCTTAATATTCTGTAATATTTATGAAGATGAGAAACATAAGAACATACTGCAGACTCCATAACAGAACAGTTTCCTAGTGTGAGCTGGGTAGCAATCAACTAAGAGAGAATAAAGGTCTGTAGTAATGCATGCTGGTGATTATATTTTTTACACACATTTTTTTATCTGTGGAACTCATAACCAGGAAGGCTTTTGAATGTCAAAAATGTTGCAGCTAGTTACTTTGAATTGCACTATTTTCAAGCCCATAGAAGCCAGGTTTGTTTTTACTCAGGGAAATGCTATAACTGCTATTCTTGGTATCCTGATCTTAATGCTTGGAAAAAGAATAGAAGCAGACAATATGAAATGAGTAATCCTGAAAGAATCAAACATAATTCTGTCTGTGTTTTAGCATTTCTAATAATAGAACTTGTACTGCAGTTCCCTTTTATCAGCTACTTATAACTTTTTTGCCTAAGGAAAGCTTTAAATTAAAACTTATGAAGCAATAAATTTGAAAAACTACTTTGATTTTATATATTTTATTTAACAATATAGATTAAAAACATCTAATATTAAGAGACCCAAGTAAGAATATTTCTATTCAATTAATATGCTAATTAAGCATATATCATATAAACCAGGATAAATGGGTAGAAGAAACACTGGACTTTGAGCATGATTTTTGAAATGTGACCTTACGTTCAAATCCATTTAATACATTCAAATGCACTTAGATAGGAAATCTGAAGAATATTTCTTATCTAAAGTAAATTCAGAGTACGTAGCCTTATTAAACCAGCAGGATATGAATTATGGAATATTACTAAGAACTCTGATCTTGTCAAATACTATAAAGCAGAAATCCTGGGTTATATTTTTGGTATTGCCAACTTCTTGCTGATATATCGAATCAGATCACTTCCTTTTGCTTCTCTTTCCTATGTGTAAAGAAATATCGAGATTATTTCACTGGTATCTTGAATGCCAAAAGTATTCATTAATTCATTCATCATAATTCACATGCTACCTGGGTTCTAGATCCTTCTGCCCACTTGATATCTAGATATGACTGACTTAAATGGAAATTGCCATGCTTTAAAATTCCAGAATTTCCCCCAAGTATTTTGAAACGTTTTAGAGGATGGTAACAATGATTCATATTTTATGGTTCATTTACTTCTTTGGTTGATATGCATTCCTGCCATTCTATATATGCAAAATCTGACCTGTATAATGTCAACCTAGATTTGAAAATGAGCCAACCTCTTGCTTTTGAGGAATAATAAAGCAAAAGAAAATACCACCACACACACACACACACACACACACACACACACACACACACACACACACGCACCCCTTTCATCCAAGAAATACAATTATTAGATGTTATTAAGGGTTTCGGGAAAGATAGTAAGGTGAATGTGATATCCTAACAATATAAACACATTCAAACTAAATATTTGGAACCTTGTTTCATGAAGAGCCTATGGTCATTGAAGACTTTTAATATGTACTTAAATTTCAGTAGCTCGAATCTCACTGAATTGTTTCAAGCTTCTTTTTCTCTCCTTTTCAGTTCTTCTTTACCTTTCTCATCAAGAAACCAAATCTCTTATTTTATCTTGATGAGAATTGTGATTTTTTTTTTTTGGCTTCAGCGCACACATACTCCATTCGTCATGGTTTATATTTCTTACCTTCACTCCAGTACAGAAATTTGCTGCCATCTTTAAATGCTCACACATTTTGCCCCTCCTACATAAGTGCCAAACACCATGCTGGAATGTAGGACATATCATCATTTTCAAAGTAGAAACAATTAATTTTTGTACGTGTCAAGTACTTGAAAGAATAGGTAGGTGATTCACCATATTTACTCTGTGCTGAGGGAGGTAGTGGACTTATTAAAAGATTTTCTCTGTTGGGAACCAGAACCTTAGAAAATGTTTCATTGGAAAATAAGTGTGATTTAAAGAAAATTACTAAAATTAATAAGTACTCTTTATAGAAAGTGTGACAAACACTTGAAAACTTTAAAGCTGCATGCAAGGCTACAGATGTATTCTTAATTTCAACCCAGCCTAAATGATATACTTGTTAGAACTACATTTTGTTGTGCATGAACAACTTAATATCTGCTTTTCTATCTTAGGTCCTTTTATTCACTTTCTTTGCAGTTGTTTCCTAAGAACTTCAGGCAGTAAATTCATGGAGAAAGAGAGGTACTTGTTAGGATGTGGGGACAAAGCACTAACCACCAGAGGAATCGACAGTTGTGAAGTCGATGACTGACCACCCAGTTATCGCTGTGATACAGACTCTGAGTGCCTGAAGCAGATATCAGGTAGAAGCAGAAAGATGAAGTAGCACTTTTTTTCTTTCAGTCTAACAAACTTGTTCTTTTAAGGTGGTAAAACCTGTGTTCATCCCTGAGAAGAATTCTGATTTTGATACCATTGTCTTATAATTACTGAAAATTTCACTCATATTCAAGCATTATGATAGTTTTCAGACTTCCCTTTTGGAGTTGTCAATTTTAATTTGTTTCTTGTTTTCGAATAGTTTAATAGGAACTTGAGAGGCAATACTAGGATTTCCTAGCAAGATAATATTTGAGACTAGAAATAATCTTAAATAATTAAAAATATTATACATTATGTTAATGGTGAAATCAATAACGTAGTCAATGTAGAGGCAGCATAGATTATGAACTATCATAAAATATTAATTTAAAATTATAATAACAATAAAAGACCTTTAAATACCTGATAGATATTTTTTAGATGTATTCTCAAGCCTGTTTCTTCAACAGGAAAAGGGGATAAGTCTCCTCTAATCAGCCTGCTGGTGACATCTTACATATGTTATTGGATATGAAAAAAATACTTTGTAAAAAATGACACTGATAAATAGTATTGCTGTGGTCTGAATGTGTTTCTTCAAAATTTATATGTCTAAATCCTAAACCCAAAGATGATATGGGAAGGGGTGCTTTTGGAAGGTGGTTAGGACATGACTGAAGAGCTCTGATAATTAGAATTAGTGTCCTTATGAAAGAGACTCCAGTGAGCTAGCTTGTGCCTTTTGCTATTTGAGAATACAGTGAGAAGTCTGCACCTCAGTAGAGGGCCCTCAGCTGGCAACGCTGGTGCTTTGATCTTGGACTTCCACCCTCCAAAACTGTGAGAAATAAATTCTGTTGTTTATAAGCCACCTGGTCTGTGGTATTTTTGTTATAGCAGCCCAGTTGGCTAAGACAAGTGTTATTTGATTATCAATGAATTTATTCGGCCATGAATTCACTTATTCAACTTGAGTCCAACATTTGCTTCTAAGTGAAACTTTTGCAAAATTAAGTCAGATTTGAAGACATGTCATGGTTATAATTGAAAAAAGACCATCTAAAAATTAGTTGAAGGCCGAAGGGGGCTTTTCTCATTCCTTGGCCATCATTCCTTTATGATGGTATGTGGGCACAATTATAATTATGAAATAAATGTTACTCTGTAGTGATATAGATGTGAATCAGAGTGCTTTCATGCTAATTTGTAGTCTATTTTCCCCCTCCATGGTACTTCACTGAGGTAAGCTGAGATTTAGTATGCAAAGATGATTTCATAGATTTGGAACATCTACTATTGTCAGATATCTATTAAGCAGGAGATATTTTAATGGAAGAAGATTTTTTTCACTGGAATTAATACATATTTAATGCCTGTTTTATTTAATGCATATCTGGTTAATAATGAATTTTTTGCTCTTATTTCTAAAGTGATGATTAGCATTTTCATATAAGCTTTCTAGTTCTCATAGCTTTCTCATTCATATATCTTAATTAGTCTATAAATAAATTATTTTGGAAGTTTATTCTATATTTTAAAATATTTTAATGATTTTCCAGATAAACAAAAGCAGTGCTCTTAGAAAGCACTACCAAGTGATTAAAAAATTTGCATACAGTGATAATATGGGGAAACATGCCTACATGATATGCACCTCTTGAACAGTTTAAAATTCAAAAGCATGTCTAAATCAGGTCTTAGTAGGTGGCTAAGGTATTGCACTAGGCAAATGATATAGTGCAGTGTTGTAAATGTCCAGCTTCCCCTTAATGTAATCATCCATAGATTTCAATTTTGCAACTGAACCAAATAGTTGATTCCTCAGAGGTCTAATTTAGTCGAACCATAGAGTCATTTGTAGGTAATCAAGTATTGAATCTTGAATACAGCGTCGACTTTTCACAGGAACTTATGGTATTCTCCATAATTAGTGCACAGAAATATGCTAAAAGATTAGTAGAGTACCTCTGAAGGGTGTCTTAGAAAGGAAAAGTCTTCATGACCCATAGGTGTACACGTATACACACAAATATTTTTTGTATATACATATATATATATATATGTATTAAAAATAAATATAGTATTTATGGGCATTTTCTTTACATTTTAAAAGGAGTATTATTAAATGTTGAATCAGAATTTTGGCCTTAAAACTATTTTTACATTCATTCAAATTGTCTCAAAAATATACTATTTGTCTTTATAGAAACAGTATAAAGAAACCTATTTTATTTTCCTTTGCTAACCAATTTGCAACAATAAATGGTTCTCAGTTTGATAACTTATAAAATAGAGAGTTGTCATTTTACTTTGCTTATTGCAATTACTAATGGTAATAAACATTTTCATATGTATTCTGGCTAGGCAGATAATGATATTTGGATCTGTTGAATATATAGGTAAACTCCAATGACTTGTTTCATTTATTCATTTATTCATTCATTCATTCATTCAACAAGAGTTTATTAAATGTCCCAGTGAGCCAGGCAGTGCTCTCCCTGCTGGATTTACAACATTAAACCACCAAGGGAAAATTCTTATACTTAGGAAGCTATTCTGTATGTTATTCATATAGAAGAGAGAAGCAATGAACATGATAAATAAATGAAAATACGTGTTATGTAGTAAAAACTGCTAAGAAATGAAAGAATTTGGTTCATGGTGGTGACAGTGTAATTATACTTTGCAACTGAGTACTCAGGAAAGGCAACATAGAGAAGGTGATTCATGAGTTAATGACTGACATAGATGAGAGAGTTGGACACTCAGACAGATACCTGGTCTTCCAACCTAAGAGAAAAACTCAAAGACCCTAATTTGTACACTTGCTTAGTGAATTTAATCAACGGGTTAGGAGATCAAAATGGAGAGCGGGGTGAAGAAAGGAAGAGTGGTAGGAGTCAATGGGATACCAAGGAGTTTGTGGCAGATGAACAATCTCAGATGAAGGCAGAAAGAGGTGTATTTTCTGTACAAAATATAGACATTATAATAAAAGTTACTAAAAGTAGTTTTACATTTAATTGTCACCATGTACCTGGTGATTATACATAGTATCAATGATAAACTTTCTTCTTTTCCAAGGCAGACTACTGCTATCACTCTTTTTCAGATCAAAAAATTAATAAGGAAATCAGACCACTTAAGTTCTTAAAAACAATGTGAAGGACTTTGGGAGTTAGTTTGTATGAAATAGCTAATGGAGGATTTTTAGAAGAAGAGTGACATGATCTGTCTTATACTAAAAGCATGGCTCAAGATACTATGTGGAGAATGGAATGAAATGGCCAAGGATAGAAATAGATCAAATAGGGGCCATTGCAGAAATCTGGATTAAAGATGATAGTGGCTTAGAGTAAGGTGGTAAATAATGAGATAGGAAGTGGTGGTTTTAGTATATTTTGAAGATCAGAATTTATACAGGTGAGATTTTTGGCTGTTTTTTATTGTGGTAAATATACATAAAGTAAAATTTATCTTTTTAACTTTTTAACTGTACAATTCATTACCATTAAGTACAATCTCAGGGTTGTGCAATTATTACCACCATCTATGTCCAAAACTTTTTTCATCCTCAAACAGCTCTGTAACCATTAAACAATAACTCTTATTCCTGCCAACCAACCCCTGGTAATCTCTACTCTGCTACCTACCTCTACCTACCTGAATTTGCCTATTCTAAATACCTCATATAAGTAGACATATACAATATTTGTCTTTTTGTGTCTGGTTTATTTTAGTTAGGATAATACTTTCAAGGTTCATTCATGTTGTAGTATGTATCAAAACTAATTTTTATGACTGAATAATGTTCCAATATATGTAAATACTACATCTTGATTACCCATTCATCTGTTGATGGATGTGTAGGTTGTTTTCATCTTTTGACTATTATAAATAATGCTTCTGTGAACATTGGTATACAAGTAACTGAGTCCCTCCTTTCAATTCTTTTGTGTGTATACCCAGAAATGGCATTGCTGAATCTTATGATAATTCTGTTTAAGTTCTTGAGGAACTGCCAAAGTGTTTTTCATGATAGCAACATTGTTTTGCATTCCTACAAACAATGCAAAAATGTTTCTATTTCTGTACACCCTTGCCAACATTTATTATTTCTCATTTTTTGTTTGTTTTATAATAGCTTTCATAATGGGTTTAAAGTAACACCCGCCTGTGGTTTTGATTTTCATTTCCATAATCATTAGTGATGTTGAGCATCTTTTCATGTGCTTATTGGCCATTTTTATATCTTCTTTGGATAGATGTCTGTTTAAGTCCATTTTTGATTTGCAGTGTTTGTTTCTTGTTGAGTTTTTTAAGTTTTTTTAAATGTATTTTGAGTATTAATCTTTATCAGGTATTTTAATTGTAAATATTTTCTCCCATTCTATGGGTTGTCTTATCTCTCCCTTGATAGTATTCTTCGAAGCACAATTTTTTTAAAGTTCATGAACTTAAATTTATCTATTTTTGCTTTTGTTGCTTATGATTCTTGTGTCACACGTAAGAAATCATTGCCAAATCCAATGTCACAAAGTTTTTTTCTCTATGTTTTCTTCTAAGAGTTTTATAGTTTTACCTCTTATATTTAGTTCTTCTATTCACTGGTTGAGTTGCATACGTTGAACTATTTTTGCATTCCAGTAATAAATGCCCCCAATCATGGTGTATAAATTGCTGTTTAATTTAGTTTGCAATTATTTTACTGAAGATTTTTGCCTCAATATTCACAGGAGATATTGGCCTTATAGGGATTTTGACAAAGTGGATGTGGGTGAGAAGAGAGGGGTCAAAAAAGATTCCAGAGTTTGTGAATGGGGCAATTTAAAGAATGCATATGTCTGTTATTGAGATGGAGAAGTCATGAGATTGGGAGATTGAAGGAAGTTTTTAGATATCATGTTAAATTGCCTTTCAGGGAGGGAAGAGGAGATATTGAGTAGAGAGTTAGATAAATAACTGGAGGGCAGGAGAATAATACATGCTGGGATATAAATTTAGGGTCATAAGAATATATTACATTTTATGACATCCAAAACATGCTTTTCTCACAGCTTAATAGGTTTGAAATTAGAATGACTCCTATAATCAATCCATGGCATAGCATAGATTAATTGGCAGCACTTTATTCCTCTGACAGATACTTGAAATTATGATATATCTTAAAATGCATGGAATTTTAGATTTGAAGGTATAATGTAAATAGCATTTAAAGCCACAAGACTTAATGAAATCACCAAAGGAATAAGTGTAGATTTAAAACAAAACAAAATACGGGTAAAACTATAGATACTCCAGATATTAAGAGTCAAGAACATAAAAAAGAATAAACTAAGGAGATAGAGAAGGAGAAGCCACTGAGGTAGGGGAATAACAAGGAGAATGCAATATCCTAGAAGACAAAAAGTTCTTAACACTGACAAATCCTGTTGCTAAGTCATAGAGGGTGGAAATTAGCAATATAGAGGTTATAGGTGATAAGAATCTTTAATAATAATAACTATCAGGAACTTCTGAAAATGAAGGAATGAAGAGAAAGAAGAAAGAAGGAAAAGGAGGAGGAAGGAAGAGAAAAAAGGGGAATAAGAAATAAAGAGCAGAAAGAGGATGAAGAGGAAAGAAAAAAATCATATCTACAATTAGAATTTATGAATAGTGAATCTGAACTGGCAAACTAGTGATTGACTAAGGGTTAGTAGAAAGGAAATATAAAGAAGAGGCTGGGCAATAAGTCTGGTGGTCTTTGGGATAGCAGTTGAAATATATAGTATGTGTCCATTACGTGAACATGTGATAAGAGATCATTGGAGAGAAGACATGTATCATCAAAAAATGTGGATAAGAAAAGGGTGCTATGAGTATTCAGAATACTGGGAAATGCCCAATTTTTGCTGTTGAAATTAGCATGGACCACCAATAGGAAATTCATGAAAATATTAGGTTAGAACAGAAAGGGAGAGTTTCTTTTGTTCCCCGTGTGTATGTGTGTGTGTGTGATTTTGTTTTACATCATAGCTATTTTGAATCCATTCTGAGCGGATACAAACGCTTAGTAAATGGAATGGTTGGTTGGTACAAAGTTCTGCCAGATCATTTGTTACCTAATAGAACTTGTTTCATCCTCCATGAAGGATAAAATAAGTAAGAGTTTCTGATTGAAACAGCTTGGCTATTGTTAGTGTGGAGATCAGCAACAAAGCTTTGTCCTAGAGTAGGACAGTCTTAAATGAATCCTGAGAGTAAAAATAGGCCCTGTTCTTCTGAAAGAACTTTTGAAAGTAACTCTAACTCTGAGATCAGGGAAGCATATAGGTATTGGAGTTGTTGGGAGAGGTCTTGCTACCACAAGGGCTGAGTATGGCAACCTAAATGGATTTTGTTCATCTGACCAACATGTCTCAATATGATTTAATTTATGTTAACATATAAATGGCACCTAGTGCTATGAAACAACCAGTAAAACTTACAGCATTTTTTTTCTTAAAAATTATTTTTATTTAATAGTGATCGGTTTTAGATTGACTTTTTAAAGAAGTTTTCTGAGACCTATTTTCCTGTTATTTTTTCATCTTCTTATAAACAAGCCTAGTATATTAAAATTTAGGTTATCCAGTACGAATCATGGGTGACCTTTCCAATGTAAAATAATTATTTGATTTAAAAAATTTCAAATACCTTTTTAAAAAATATTAAACTCATCTGAGTTTAAAACACTAATTAATTTTCTGAAATTATAAGTGAATGATCAGGAACATATTAAGCAGCATAAATATGAATATAGTAAGTCTACCATCTTCCTGAAAATTAAATATTTCATTTTCTCCTTATTTTATGTTCTTTATTATTTGCTCTAATGTATTGAATGATTTGCCATATACATTTAACGTTCGAGTATCTTTAATTTTTGTCAAAAGGCCAATGCCATAATATTTGGTAATGTAATTTTTCCTCATAAATACCCATGGAATGGTGAATTATTCAAAAAAATATACATTAAAAAAAAAGGTTTGAAGGTTAAAATATACCAGAATGAAAAATTTGGAATCCCTATGGTTTTTATACTTTGAAATATTAAGAGTATACCCTATAGCATTTAATGTTCTTTTTATCAACTTAAGAGCTGAATAGAAGTCTGTCTGTGTTCTCCATTAGAATACCTAAAGAATTTTTCCCAATAACAGCAATATTGGTTTTCTATAATTTTGAAAATAAATTAAAAATAGAAAAGTTAATGTTTTGCTTCCCTTCATTTTACTAGGACAATAACCTAATTTTTAAATTTATTGGAGTGACATTGGTTAATGAGTTATGTAAGTTTCAAGTATAAAAATCTATAATACAGCATCTGTATATTGCATTATGTGCACACCACCCAAAGTCTACTCTCCTTCCATCAGCATATATTTGACCCCCTTTATTGACTTCAACGTCCCCCACTCCCTTCCCTTTGGTAACCATCATATTGTTGTCTGTGTCTGTGAGTTTTTGTTTATTTGCTTTGTTTAGTTTGTTGCTTTCTGTTGTAGATCCTTAATTTTTAAAAGAAAGAATCAGCAAAATGTAACTAATGAAACAATATCTTCCTTAAATGTAAAAAAAAGATGTAATTGTGCAGTGACTATCTAATTCAGCAATGCAAATGTTAATTAAAGCGATTAAGTAATAAAGAACTCAATTTCTTATTCAGACTTCCTAACTCTGAAGCCTGACTGACACCTACAGCTCTGACCTTTGGCAATGCACTGACCTCTCTCTATGCTTCAGTGTCTTCATCTCTAAAAAGGAGACTAGATTATTTGTTGTGAAAACTAAAGGAATTAATATCGGATGCTTAGAGGAGTGACCAGCACGTAGTAACTACTCAATATTCACTATTTTTATCTCCTAAATACTACACTTTTTAACAACAAAGCTCCACAAAATTATTTCTTGGTTTTATATTTAATATATAACCCAGTTAACATTTGCAATAAGATCTATTTGAACCTCAGAATTTATGCTTTGTTTGAGCTACACTTTAAGAGCAGTAGCGTAGCTATTGACCAACCTGAAAGGCAGGAAAAGCTGTAAGAAAAAGTCAAATACATGAAAAACCTATAAATTGGGTAATCCATTTCTGAATAATCTGTGTGGATATAGGTTGTGTTTGAGAAAAGACTTCAGCTCAGTGGATTTGGTGCTGCAACTAAGAAAAATATTTTGTAAAAGGCTCATGTTGGGCTTATTTATGGAATTATATTTAAAGTACACCTTTTGAATTGTGGCAGCATTTTGCTGTTAGAGCTTAGTACGAGGGAAATAAATATAGTTTTCTGAGAATCTCTTTAAAGGTAACATAATGACCTGGAGGATTTAAATATCCTTGCTCTAAACCACAAATATCCTATAGTAATTCCGTTAAATCAAAAAAAAAAAAAAAAAAGTGTATGTGTATGTATTTGTGTATTTGGATAGTCAGCCAGTTCTCTACAACAGATTTAAATGCAGTACCTGTTAGATAGCACTTATGGCAGCTGCATATGTATAAATTAAATGTTCTGATCTGTTCTATTTACCTTGTCAGTTTCCCAATAGAGCAACCTACTTAGCCTTTTCTCTGCTATCCCTATTTGAAGATTAACATATAGAATGAGAAAAAGAATGAAAAAGATTTGAGATTCTGCTCTATGGGTTGAAAGGGTAACTGTTAACATTGTGGAACTTTTGTTCCAACCTTGTTTTGTTTATTTAACATCTAATAAAGTATAAAAAGACTTTAAAAGAGCTAATCAGAATTCTCATTAAAAAGTATCTTTATACTTTTGTAATTAAAATTAATAAATTTTATTTTCATCTGTAGTTATATAAACTGTCAAAGACTTACTATAAATGAACATTTTTGTATTGAGCATATCTGGGTACTCCAAGTGAAACCTTTTAAATTTAATATAAAAGTTTATGATTTTATTTTTTTTAATGTTTATATATATATATATATATATATATATATATATATATATAGTACCACATGTTAAAATCACTACATATATATATGAACATGCATATAATATGCTACTTACATCATTTTATTTTTTGCTATAGTCACTTAACTATATGATTGCAATGTCATAAGTTACTATTTTAAATCTGATTTATTTCATAATTTTTTAAACTAATAATGTCCTTGTAAGGGCATTTTGTTTTATCTCATATTTTACTCTTAAAATAATGCTTTAATGAGTATTTTGCCATCATGATAAGAGAAATCTACGTATCATTATTTGCAGTGTGTGTGTGTGTGTGTGTGTGTGTGTGTGTGTGTGTGTGTGTGTGTACTTAAAGATTTCTTCCTTTGATTGTATGTATGGAAAGGTATATCCTAAGTGAATGCCAAATAAATAATGTCTTTCTTATGTATTAGGTTTTAGTGGTTTCATTTTTATGTAGTTCTTGCACTTTTATTAATCTACCTACCTTTATTGGCTAGGTAATAGTTACAGTAGACTCTATTTAAATGTTACTTTCATAATATCAAAAACATTCTTGGAGAATGTTATTAATTACTGGTCAATTAGGTAATAAAAAAATGTATGTAAAAAGTGTTTTGTAAACTTCAGTGTACTCTTTAAATGCTAGATATTATTGATGCTACTAAATATTTTTCTTTTTTTTCATCTGCAGTAATGAATGCATGCAATACTTAAATATTATTTCCTCTATGTAATTGGATCAAATGGAAAAGATATAGAACAGTAGTGAAAAGGAAGATAAGGTATTTGTAGCAAGGTTTATATTACTTATTCCATTGGAATATATACTTCTACATGTATGCCAGGTTAATGGTTTGTTTAATTTAGTTTCATCTGTCTTTTTTTGCTTTTTTATATGTAACACTTTTTTTAAGAAAAAAATATCAGTGGATTATTTGGGTTATATATTGCATTCAGAATTTTTGTTATAACTTACACTGTATCTATTTATCATTTTTGTTATTGATAGACAAAATACAAGTCATTGTGGGTATAGGTTGAATTTAATTAAAATAAAAAGGACATTAAATAATCTAAATATATTAACAATGAAATTTTACCTTGAGATTTGATTTGTAAAAAATTTTATCCTGAAAGAACTTTTAAATATTTATTCTCAAAATAAATAATGTTAAGCTTTTGCTGATATTAACGTATCAGCTAAAATAAGTCTTTAACAACTCTATTAACATCTAAATGTAAAAATTAGCTAATGTTTAGACAAAAATTCACTTTGTAGTAATATGATTCTGAAATAATAAAGCAGTAGAATATTTTTTAAACTCTTTATTTTAACTTTTTAGAAAATAGAGCTTCTATATGGCTCTCTGTCCTGTGTTGCAGCTCAGAAACTAGGCATATAACCTCTTAACAATATTAATTTTGCAAAATTACTGTTTTTATCTTTATATCGTTTTTTTTCTCCTTACCCAGGGGTGGCAAAGGCTACCCTCCTTAGAAAATAACTAAAGCTTAATGAATAAAAAAATTACAAAGTATAGCCCTCACTTTTAAAGTTTACTTGTGTGCTACCTTATCAATTATAGGTGAAGCAATTATTTCCCCTACTGCACTCTGTGAAATCAGGAGCATTTGCTATCTGAACTCTACATTGCAAAATGCTTATACCTAGACTAAGAAGGCAGATATGATAAATGGTTTTCAGAAAAGCTTTTTTTCCTAACTCAGCAATTTGAGATAATTTGAATTTGCTAAATTTTGTATTATTACAGCAATATATTGTAAACAGTGATATTATTTAAAGCTATTTATATTATGATGTCTGTCACATGCTTTTTCTAACTAATATTCTTGTCTTTAAGACCTGAGTCTGGTAAATAGAAAGTGCTCAATACATAATTTATGAATAAAATACTTAGATAAACCTTTGGAAATATTAGAAAAATACTATTGCCTTATTTCTTGAAATACCCATCTTTTATTTGTTATATCTGTGCTTTTCAGCTAGGTTTTTTAAATTACATGATATCATTTATATATGGGATATAAACCTAAATGCAAATGAATAGGACAAACAGAGACTCAAGGATATGGACTATAGATTAGTGATTATCAGAAGGTAGGGGGTTGGGGGAAGGAGAAGGTAGATGGGGTAAAGGTTGTCAAATACGTGATGACAGAAAGAAATCTAACTATGGGAGGTGAACACACAGTGTAAATATACATATGTATACATATGTGTGTGTGTGTGTGTATGTGTATAAAATGCGCCTTACTGTTAAAGTATATAGCTAGAACTTATTGGACTTTGTTAACCAATGTCAACATAAAAAATAAATAATTTTTTAAATTAAAATAGATATAATAACAAAAAGAAAAGTCTCAGAGCATATACTGATCACAGTCTTACAGAGATTATCCTATACAGATAGCCAATATAGATAGTCAATCAGTCATTGAACACCTTCTAATTTCCTTGACATACCTTTCTCAAGAGAGAAAAAAAGAAAGAAAACTAAATAAAATAAAAAGATCATGTGCATGCCAAAATATACTTTGTAATGAACTCATTGCCTCAGGCTGGCATTCCAATGAAGTCATAGCAGGCTAGAGCTAAAAATGCTATAGACTTCCTCCTCAGGAATTTGTTTGGCTACAGTGTGTAAACTGTGACTAACTAAAATTTAGATTTTTGTTTTGTAGGGGTGTAGGAAGCCTTTAAAGGAAATGTAAGCAAAAATATAAAAAGCTCAGATTTATGTTTCAGTCACTAAAACTGTATTGTGAAGAATTAATATAAGCGGTGTATAAAACTCTAGGAAGGAGGCCAATCATGGGAAAAATAAAAAGAAAATGAGGGCCTGACTGAGGCAGTTGTATTGGAAAGAATGGGGTGGATTTGAGAATGTCTCATTGGTAACAGGGGAAGTGAAAGCCTACTGTAAGCCCCAGGTCCTGGCTCTGTTTCTTATTTACATGTGAGCAAGAGCACACTGCATGGGGAAGAGGGCTGATGGGGTAGATGATAAAGTTCTACTTCAAGATGTTTGTAGAGTTTTCTCCATTGTAGACAATGTGAACAATGGTAAAAGTAAAAATAAAAAATAAAATTCACACACATACTCTTATTATCCATTTTTTATGTAAGTGTATTCACAAAATCACTTTGTAGGTATAGGAATATATTTTAAATAAAATTGTAATTATGGTATATAAATAGGCTTATAAACTGTTTTTTTTTTTCATTTAAATTGTATTAAAACATTGTATTATTAAGTTTGGGCTGCCAAAGCAAAATACCATGGACCAAATAACTTAACAAAAATTTATTTTCTCACAGTTCTGGAGGCTGAAAGTGTGAGGTCAGGTTGGCGTCATGGTCAGGTAGTGGTGAGAACTCTCTTCCTAACAGTAGACAGCTATCTTCTCACTGTATCCACACATTATGGAGCAAGCTTTCAGGTGTCTTTTCTTATAAGGGAACTAATCACATCACAGGGACCCATCCTCATGACCTCATCTAACCCTAATTAACTTCTCATATCCAAATACCATCACATTGAGGGTTAGAGCTTCAAAATACGAATTTGGGGGGAATACAAACATTCAGTTCATAACGAACATTTTAGTTGATAGATAATATGCCAAGTTGACTTATTAACTTTGAAGTCATTATAGGAAACTACATGACAAGAGATACTATTATACTGGTTTATACCTTATATCTTGCAATGTTTAGAAGCTAAAGGAGTGCAATTTGTACAGCAAAGTATATATATTTGTATAACAAAATACGTACACTAGAAGTAGGAACTTTTGTTTCTGTGAAACAAAATTAAAGGACTATATTGAAGTCAGGTACTTCTTAAACCTTGTTAGCCAAAGATAATGAGGAACATATTTGTAGTTAAACTAACCAAGTTTTATTAACCTGCTTCAGCAAGAGTGAAATAATACCAGAAGAACCATGTAGTGTTTCAAAAGGATGGTATTTGCAAGATGCAGGAGGAGGGCTAGAGTTAATCACAGGAGTATTTTTGTAGTTTCTCCTTAATTATCTTATCTGTATCTTATACTTTAGCACATTAGTAACTGACTAGAGTTTTTATTCTTATATACATAAATACTGCTTTGAGAATATGTCTTTATACATGTTGTGTAGACAGCTATTTATGTTACTAATCTATTGTTAATTTTAAATGTTCAGATAAGCCTAATACTTCTAAGTCTCAAATGTAATCAACATGTTCAGTATTCATGAATCACATATTCTAAAAGGGGAAAAAAGGCTTCTAGATTTATTTAGACATAATGCTGTTTTGAGACCATGTGTATTAACACAGGGAACATTTTAATCCCTTTAATGAAAGAATCTTGCCAGTGACAAAAATGGAGAAATGGGTTGGTAAAATTAAGATCTACAGATTTAACAGGAGAAATCACTTCATTCTATACACATATCATTCAATTTATAAGAAACTTTTTTATTCAAGGACCTTAATAACTGGGTATTAAATTACATTTCTTTATTCAAAGGGAAATAGAACCATTGGACTCAAAAGTCTAAAGAGCAGGATAAACAAACTGGTATATTGTTTATCCCTCTTATTAAATTTCTGTTTCTCAGAATTTAAGAGTATTTAATATTTCTTACCTCTTATACATACTATCAACTAAATATTCACATTTTAGAGACCTAGATTAAGGATTAACTAGTGTCACTTGGATACCTGGAGCCATAATTAAAAGCCAACAATACACTGAAACAATTTATTTTTTATTAAAACAAAACACATTAATTTCCAATAGAAAGGACTCAAGATCTTCCAGACCCAAACAAGAATTTATATAATAAGTTATAAGTTCATTGCTTGTTTTATAAGAATTTTTGGATTTCTCTTGTCACTATAAATTAGCTACCCTTATAATTACCATTATGCCTAAACAACAAGACAAATGGAAAATATATAAAACCACATTTTTTTCAGACACTGAAAAACAGGCAGCATGTAATTATATCAGATAGAGGGTAAACAAATATGGTGGGTCTTATGATCACCTCCACACTACTGGCTAGAGGCAGTTGATTAGGAAGGGAGAATCCAAAAAGAACATGTCAGTCATGTTAAATTAAGACAAACCAGAGTTCGAGGAAGTAGAGGTAGTCAGATTTTTGGGGGCAGAATATCTAAAAAAAGGGAGCTATTGAGATATACAAAGCAATTCCTTAAAATTTGGGGGTGAGTACTGATTTGTACTCATATAAACTGAAAGTCTGTAAGGACAGGGAAATGTGTCAAAAGCATAGTCTGAAAAAATTCCCTGAACTCACTGTAGTCTGAGAAGGACTTTGTGTTCGTACCAGGAAGAATAAAAACACCTTTGTAAGTCCTCAGAAGGGTCACATCTTAATAAATGGGTTAAATTGGTGGGAAAGTTAAAGACTACTCTGAAATAGATATAAAATATCATAAAAGCAACCTAAGAGATATAGTAGAATGAAAATTGACAGCCTTCTTGTGAAACCTTCTGCAAGAAAAAAAATAAATAGCATCTCTAAAAGTATTAAAAGAAAGGGGAAAAAAACTGTTAACCTAGAATTCTGTAACCAGAGATAATGTTCAAATATGAAGGTAAAATATAACTTTTAAGACCACAAAAACTGAGAGAATGAATTGTGAGAAGATTTGCACTTGATGTGAATAGAAGTTCTTCAGGTAGAAGAAGAAAGATACCATATAAGAATTGGGATTGTATTTCTGCATTCTTCTCTCGAAATTTGGTAGACAAGAAGTCAGTAAGTATAAAAAACACTTAAATCACAGTATGAGCAAATTGATCTACTTCACATTTTATAACTTTCCACTCAACAGCAACAGAATACATATTCTTTTCAAGATCACATGGACAATTGATGAACATAGACAATATTTCACTCCATAAAACAGTCTTAAGCTTAACAATACTTGAAATCATACAAAGTATATTCTCTGTCTAAAATGGAATTAAAGTAGAAATGAATAATGGAAAGATAGCTAAAAAGTTTCTACATAATTCAGAATTTAAAAACATTCTTAGAAATGACATCAGCGTCAAGAAGAATTTAAAAGGAAATTTAGAATTATTTGGAACTGAATTAAAATTAGAACAGGATATCAAAATATGTGAGCAGTGGTTAAAGCAGTGCATAGAAGGTTATTTATAGGGTTGAATGCTTATAGTAGTAAAGATGAAAAGTACAAAGTCACTGAGAATCTAAAGAATAAAGTAAGCTGAAAGTAAGCAAATGAAGGTAATAAAAATGTGAGCAAGAATCAGTGGCACAGAAAAAATAGAAACCATTGGTGCTTTTTAACATAGCATAAAGATTTTGAGATTCACCTATGTCGTAATAGAATTTTTTTCTCTTTTAATTGATGAGTAGTATTTCATGGTAAGGACGAAGCACAGTTTTGTTTTGTTTTGTTTTGTTTTATCCATTCACTAGTTTGTGGGCGTTTTGGTTATGACCATTTTTGGTAATTATGATAAAGCTCCTATGAACATTAATGTATAAGTTTTGTGTAAGTATGCATTTTCATTTTCTTTTGGGAACTACCTAGGAGCGTGATTGCTAGGTTATATATTAAGTGTATACATAACCAAACTGCCAAACTGTGATTTTAATTAGCATTAATCTAATGACAAATGTATCTGGACATCTTTAAATGTGCTTATTTGTTATTCATGTCTTCATGCACAAATTTTTTTCAAGATTTTTTTTTCTATTTTTAAAAATTCAGATAGTTTATCTTCTTATTTTTATTTCAAAGAATTCGTTGGATATGAGACCTCTATCAAATATATGTTTTGCAAATGTCACCTAGTTTGTGGTTCACCTCTGTATTTCTTAAGTGTCTTTAAAACAAACAAACATACAAAAGTGTTTATCATCGATAATGTTCAAGTTATCAATGTTCATTTTATCAATGTTCAGGTTATCAATGTTCAAGTTATCAATGTTCATTTTTTTAATTTTATAGCTCATTTTTAAGGGTATCTAAGAAATATTTCCTAACACAAGAACACAAATATTTTCTTTGTTTTCTTGGAAAAATTTTATGGTTTTAAGTTCTTATATTAGGCATATAATTCATGCCAAACTATGTTTTTGGACATGATGTGAGATAAGTTTTGAGGTTCATTTATTTATTTTCAAATTAATATAGTTAATTTAGAGCCATTAATGATATTTGTAGAAGATCAGTTTACCAGCCAATGTCTGGCCCTGGCCCTTCCTCCTCATACAATCCCATGGCTCCTACATTTTTCCTATATATGCTAGTGGTGCTAGATGGGGATCATCTTCAAAGAAGCTTGGTGGAACTGTTTGGGGTGATGGTAATGTTCAAAACCCTGATTTTGTGTACATCTGTCAAAACTTGTTGATTTGTACAAATAAAATGAATGAATTTGATTGTATGTAAATTAACTAAACTTGATTAAGCATCAAAAAAACCCTAAAGAACAAAAAACAGGTTCATGTTTTTATAAATGCCCAATTCTGAATATTATGAACTACTAAAGGAGGTAAACTAAGCATTGGTAGTCTGGTGCCACAATACCAATAATTAGAGAGAGGAATAGAAGAAATAATTAATGGCATACCATTATGTTTATATAAATTTTGTAGATTGTTTTTCATTTCTTCCTCCTTTTTCTCCTCTTTTACATTCTCTTCCTCCTATATTACATGTTTTTATGCTTCAATATTTTTGTGATCTATACTTTTTAATTAAAATGGGATATACATAAAACAATGTGAACAAATATTGAGTATGGCCCCGTGGATTTTCAAAAAGTGAACACACATGTGTAACATAACCCAGATTAAGAAATATGATTCACTAGTACCCGAGAATCTCCCTTGTGATCCAATTGTAGCTATTAAACCCTCTCCTGACTTCTAACAGAATTAATTCATGTTATCTTTGTTGTACTTTATATATTTGGGAACATAAAGTATGTATTCTTTTATGTGATGTTTTACTTGAGATATTCATTCATATCTTTACATGTACTTCTTTATTATTATTATTATTTTTATTATACACAGAGCCGGTTATATAATTTGCAGAGACCCTCATTCATAAATTAAGAATTTGAGTTGGTGACATCAGAATATTAAACCAGGCAAGCACAGAGCCTTTCTGAGTGAAGGGCTCTGTGTGACTTTACATGGTGGCACTCATGCGACCCTGGCTGTATAGTATGTCATTGTGTAAAGATAATACAATTTTTAAAAATCTATTCTGCTGACAAGCATCTGTGATGGTTTCAATTTATACTATAAGTAATGCTGCTGAGAATATTGTAATTCTTTTATTTTAGAGACAATTATGTAAGTGTACATTTATATTAGATATAGACTTGGAAATAGAATTTTAGCTAATGGGGTATGGATATATTCAGCTTTAGTCGATAAAGTCAAACAGTTTACCAAAATAGTGTTGCTAATTTACAATCTCACTAGGAGTACATAAGAGTTTCAGTTCTATATTATTACTAACACTTGATATTTTCTGTTTCTTTTTTTTAATTCAGTTTTAGTGGACAATTTGGTAGGAATGTGTGGTATTCCATTATAGTAACTTGTTTGCAAAACAAGCTACTGCAGCTCTGCCATCCATGAATGCATTCCTCTTTACAATGTAACTGTGGAAATCGTATGAAAAGTGTAATATATTAATATTGTATTATTTATTCTGCCAAACAATCACATATTCTTACAGCTCCTATAATTTTTATATTTGTTCTTTCTTTGAATCTTCCTGTTAGTGATTATTTACATCATCCAAAGTATTATTTCATAAGTTTTAAGTAAGATTGTATTTTATTCTCGTTACTAGCCATTGAACAAGGAAAGATCTAACTGGATTCTGTATTTGCATTCAAATGGGATTTATGATTTTTCTTTTTCTTCAGTGTCTACCTACATGACTGCTTCAGATTTTCTTTTCAGATGGTAGCCAGTTTAGAGTTCACTTCCCAGACCATTGGTTTTTAGATTTTTATCACCTCTTCAGGAGATAATTTATATTGTAAATCTTTCTAATATTTAAAAAATGTAAAATATGTGGAAAATTCTTATTTTCAGTATGTACTGATAACAGCAGTGGCCCTACATGAAATATGTCAGAAATTGAACTAAAGTACCTACTTAGAGTACCTACTTGCATTCAGACCCCGATCCATGAATTTTATTATAGTAATTTATTTTCTGGCTAAAGGTAGAAAGACATTAACTTATAATAATTGGGTAAAGTGGGAAGAGAGTGATCATATGGCTGGCATTTAAAAAAAATAGTATCTTATAGAAGTGGTTAATTATAAGAGATACAATTTACTAAGAGCTTATATGTACCCCTCTTTCCCCCCAAAAATCCTGATGATTCTTTATTAACCATGAAAGAGAGATGTTTGCATTTATACCTTATAGATGAAGAAATAGAAATTTAAAAAGTTTAAGTAATATCTCCAAGTTTCCTCAATTAATAATTAGCAGACAGAATATTTCTCAAATATTCTTGATTCCAAAATTAGACATTTTAAGTTTTATAATATATAATGAGATAGCATTTCTATCAGAGTACTGGCAAATGAACCCAATCTATAATACCAATATCCATCAAAGCAGGGTTTGTAAAATGTGTATATATTTATAATTAAAGGATTTCTAGTTTATAAAATAACTCAATATTTATATTGTTCATAGAACTTTCCAAAATCATGGATTTCATAATGAGAATGTCTTACTCATGTATCTATATCTCAAAAGAAGAAATATTTTAGGAGATTAGGAAGTGATTTGAAATTAAATTATGATCCTTTTTTTTCTGTTTTTCAGAACTGTAATGAGAGCAATATGCAGAATGAATGTTACCTCCAGAGATCAGTAAAAAAGACATGTGGTCTTATACTATTGAGTATAGCGCACAGCTTACGATGACTAATGTTTTTATACAGCCACCTGAAAGTACTAAAATATGAATTAAAATGGCTAATGTTTGATTTAATGTCACATTTCAGAGCTGAATGCATGACTTTAATTGAGTTGTGCTTAGTTATAGAAACCATAATCTACATCACTCAACAAGAGTAAAGTTAATGTAACACATCCTTTTCTTTCTTAAAATCAGTTTTGAAATGTGGGTGAAAGGACAATAACCCAAAATCTTCAAATCTTTTAGTTCCCCACAAAATGTTGTAGATATGAAAGCAAATGACTCTTTGAAATACTAACATGGGAAATACACTGTAATTGGGATTTGTTTCTTCTGTCATTCTCAGGGTTTTTTTATAGAGATTTAGAGAATATCTAATGTTAAAGAATTATAACATAGAATCTCATGAGGTCATCTAGTATAACATTTTACTCATCTAAATCAGTCTCAAAATGTAATCTACATGGCACATTTTCTACTCAACCTTAAACACATTACTCCAGCTACAGAAGTGATATCTCAGAAACCAAACTGACAACCTTCTTCTCTAACATATCTCGATGGTCTGTGGCCTTGCCAAAGGCCACTCAACTGTCAGACAAGAGTAATTATCAATAAGTCGCTAGATATAAATCCAAATAATTTTTTAACTGGTCTTATTTTTACTAGGCTATTTTATTTTTTGATTAATTGTCAAATGTTCATCAGACAGAAATTTCAGTATTATTCTATCATAGAGTGGTTCTGAACTAGAACAGAACTCCTTCTTGAATTTTTTTGGAAATCCTTAGGAGACTTGTTATTTGTCATAGTGCTTGTCATGCGTTAATGATATTTGGTGACCAGGGACCAAGCATGTCAGACAGATGCAAAAGGCAGAATATTCCTGTACGTGGAAGAACTGACCCATGATTCACACAATTTTTCATTGTCCCACTGGATATTCATTTAGATTAGCATAAATTACTAATAATTATTTGAGCCCTATCCTAACATATATAATTACAAAATATTTTTCCATGATTTAATATACACTGAATTCTGCACTCAATATAATAGAATACTATAGAATTGTAAAAATAATAGTAAACTCTATGAGGAAATATCTCCAATATTTATTTTATATGAAAAAGCTAGTTTTTGCACAGTTGACTCTTGAACAACACAGGGGTAACAGGCACTGACTCCCACACTTTTGAAAATCCATATATCACTTTTGACTCCCCCAAAACATAGTCGTCTCTTCGTATTCACAGGAAATTGGTTTCAGTTTACCCACAGATAGCAAAATCTGCAGATGCTCAAATCCCCTATCTAAGATGGTGTAGATTAGTGCATATAGTCAGCCCTTTGCATCTGCTGACTTCCAAATGTGGATCAAAAACAGTATAGGTATTTATTGAAAGAAATCTACATATAAGTAGACCCACACAGTTCAAACCCATGTTGTTCATGAATCAATGTTCCTGGATTTCATTTTGTGTTAAATAAGAACATATATTTATTTTATATACAGTATGAACATACACATATATGTATGCAAACATGCTGGAAGGATACACAAGAAACTAATATCAGATTACCTATGGACAGGCATGAGGGAGAACTAGGCAAAGGGATAACTGGGTATGAGAGAAAATAAACTGACGAATAAACGTGTACATATAGAATTATGGAAAATATGACTGCATTGCCTATTAAAATTAAGTAAAAACAGTATGCATCAAACCTATTTTTTAAAACTTGTTTTATGTTTTGTTGTCTTACTGGATTTTCTAAAAATAATAATAACTATCAGTCTTATGTCAGATTTCTCAGTAACACTGAACCCATAAGAGCAAGTTCTGTAGCATTTTTAATGAAAAATAACTCCAAAATGTTTGCTTATGCAGATAGTCTCTTACTTGCAAAGGCAACAGAAAGGAAATAGTCATAGATATTAAAAGGCATAAAAATATGATTTCTGAAAAAAGAAAAAACTTTGTGTCTCAGCTGTCCAAGAAGTAAAGCAAAACAGGAATTCAAAAGACAAAGACATAATTTAGATGAAATTTTGTTATTACATCACCTATTTATTCTAAGTTAATTCTAGAGACCCCCAAAAATGTGTTAGAAAGACAGTAAAGTAAGAAATCCAAATCATCTGAATTTTATACTTCATGTCTGGTTTAGAGAAGGTGACCTAGTAAGAAACTATTTAATTTTCTGTGCCTCAATTAATCTAAGAAAATAGATCATGACAACTACTCCACAGTTAAAATTTTAGAATATAATAAAGCATTTGTGAAAATACTTGAAAATCAGCTGGATAATTTCTGTAGCATCTTTACTTCATCCTATGTGTCCCTGCTCCCAATATATTTCTAACTCACTTTCTTTGCCTGATATAGAAAGTTTCAACCTCCCTACTGAGCAGAAATGCTCCTGCTTTGCAAAGCCCATCTCAAATTCTGTCTACCCAATTAATCATCCCTGATGTATTAGATATCATTGATGATTTATAATTGCCTTTTTTACATTATCTAAATTATGCCATCATATTATTGTACTAATTTACTATTAGTGTATATATAATTTGTTACTTCCTTTTAATTATCTCAGATGAGAAAGTGAGGCTCATGTAAAGTGTCATTGATATGGGAGAAAACATGATATCTCTTGAGAAAATAAAGTTTGAATTGTTTAAAGGGAATGCTTTCAATTTTGTTAAAATGTATCTGTGATACTCTTCTTAATAATTTATAGCCTTAATCTAATTGTGACAAAACATCAGATAAAACCAAATTGAGAGCCATTCATCAAAATATTTGACCAATATTCTTCAAAAGTGTCAAGATTATGAAAGACAAAACTGAATCATTTATAAACTGCAGAAAATTAAGAAGTAACAACTAAATACAATGTATCCTAGATAGAATCCTAGAAACATAATAGAACATTAGTAGAAAAATAGATAATATCTTAATAAAATCTCTAGTTTAGTGAATAGTATCATAAAAAAATTAATTTCATAATTTTGATCATTGTACCATGATTATATAAGATGTTATCATTAGGGGAATCAGGGTAGAAATTCTCTGTAGTATCTTTGAAACTCTTAAGTCTAAACTTATGTCAAAATAATAAATAACAGTTTATTAAGTTTGAAAACATACAATGAAGACTAATGCTTAATGTTTGCTATTAAATAGATGATGAAATTGGTTGTGAATTTTCCTTACACCTTTTATAGATTTTTCAAATAGGTGAATAATCAAAATGTGCAAAATAATACTGCACTCACCATTATCATGTACTCTTTTCCGTTAGAAAAAGATTGGCTGAACCACTTTCATATCCTATCTAGCATACATTGCATCTAGTTGTTTTGATGCTTGATTTTTTTTCTTTTACTCTTGCACTGTCCTTTTTATAATAATGGACTGTGCCAGTTGGCCTAAATACCTCTTCTTTAATTGAGAATGGGAGAAATACTGAAGGGATTACATTAGCATGATATTCATAATTGTACTATGGTAAATATATTTACAAATGATTTTTATTTGTTTTTATAAATTTTTATAATTTTTTAAAAAATTATTGTTTCAAAATTATAATTGCATAGCCTCTTAGTTTAATTATTTTTTTTAGATTTTCTTTTTTCACTTTACTAGAATACCATATCTATGTCTCTCTAATTTATTCTCACTCTGAAATTTTCCATCACTTTTCTCTGTCAATTTTGTGAATTTCCATACAGATTAATTATTTCTTGGTATACTGTCCATATTTTCCATCCTTTTCCCACTTCCTTTGGATAAGGCACAGACTTTCCTTGACGTAATCATGATTTCCATTCATTAAGTATGTTGATAGCTCACAGGATGACTTTTATCAATTTTTGTTAAATGTTAATGTTTGTACACTACTGTCCCTGGATGCATGGATATCTGAGCATTTGAGCTTCTGAACCTCTTTACAGCCATTTTACTCCTAAGGATTGTCAGATGTCTCTAATCTGTTCTGTTTATAATCATAAAATTTTAGTTTTACCGAGATAGTTTTTGTCATTCTTAAAAGTCATTTTTAGTTCCCCAGATATTGTACTCAGCACTTTACAAATTTGCATAAAAATTTATGCAGCTCTTTGTCTCTATTCTTTTGGAGAAGTCTGGTTTATATATATATATATATATATATATATATATATATATATATATATATACACACACACATATATATAATCAAATCTTGCTTGACATTTTGAAATTAAGCCAAATATTTATTTCCAGTATCCTCTTTCACCCCAAACCCACATCCTTTAAATTACGAAGAAATAAAAAAAGTAGATATCTGTACTCTCAACACTTTCATAGATTCTAAATATATACTCACATTTCTATTTTAATGAATGAATGATAGGCATTAGCAATAGTGAGGAACATTAATCTTGATATATACAGCCTCATATTTCAGTTAGAGAAAAGAAGATGTGGTAAAACATTTGAAGTAGAGGAAAACTTTACTTGTTTGGGCAATATGAAAACTCATACTTTGGAGTTTTAGAGAGGTGCTTATTGGTAGTAAAGAAAACTAGAGAAATAGACATTGTAAAATTTTAACATTTTTACTTCTCAAATATGTTAATCCCAGCACTATTTTATAATTTTAAAAATCATTGAGAACCCCAACAACTTTTGTTTATGGTGGGTTATGTCTATACATATTGTTACCATATTGGAAATTAAGGCAAAAGTTACAAATAGTTATTAGTGCATTTAAAAGTAACAATAATAAACACAGTAGAGTTAGCATAAATAACATTTTATTTTTTTAAAAAAAAAGCTGTATTTTCCAAAGCCAAAACTTAGTGTAAGGAGTGACATTATTTTACCTTTTAAAAAAATATTTTTAAAATTACTGGCTTAATAGAAAATAACTACATTCTCATATATGCTTCTGTATTTTATTTGTTACAGTATGTTTTGGTTGAAGTACTTGAAGAGAATTTGATCTCAGACATTTTTAGTTGAGAAAGGAAGGAGGAATACTGTAATAGATATTTCAAATAATTGTGTATATTTTTGATAATACATCAAAATTTGACAAGTATTTTCATAAAAGTTAATTACAATGTGAAATCTGAAACCATGTAAATTAACTTTTTGCATAGTTACATTAAAATATATTTATCTGTCTTGGATCTTGAATGAAACTTTTACCCAAGAATGATTCCAAACTTTGTGTCTTGGTTATTTGGAAAATATTGGTTCACTGAGTCCTTACTCAGATCTTTCAACTGGTGTCTCATTTATACAATATAAAACAAAATAACATTTATCTCAATACCAATCTCATCAGATAAACTTTTATGATTAGAAATAAGTGAAGCTTATAGTGGATACAAGTTTTAAAAAAATTTCTGTATATTTTTTTTTTTGCTTGAAAGCTTAAATTTTATCTTTGGGAAAACATATTGTTAATTGTTTTCCTTGAAGTGAACTTTAATGAAGTGAACTAAGTTAGCCTCACTTAGTTCATTTCTGAGAACTGTCTGCCATTTTTGAGAATCTTACTCAGGATTGAATAATGATAATTTTTCTGTTAGACATTCATCTAAATAAAAACTGTGTTCTATTAAAAAATCACATAAAAATAGTGTTCCATTAAAAAGCTTTTAATTTACTACACAACAAATATAATTGTACATATACTTTTTTTTTCTTGAGACAATCATCATACTTTGGTATGCAACAGAACTGTTGTATATGGACTTTCATATCATCACATAAAAATTACATACACTCAAGAACTGAGATTTAATAAAATTTATTTTACTGCTTCATTAAATAAATTCTAAGGGAAATTTATTTTTTGGCAAGTTTATGTGATAAGGAATATAGTGACTATTTATTCCACTTTGTCACTACTGCTATCCTTAATATTAAGGCATAAGCAGCTCATGTGTCCATGTCATTGAACCATCAGTATAAATGTCAGGGCAATGAAGAAGGTGGATACTATTTTTGTGTTATAATGGAAATAGTTTTGACTGCTCAGATCTCTTGAAAGACTCTTTGAGATCCCCAGAAGTCATACTTCGAGAACCACCATGATAAAGAAAATTTAACTTTATTGAATGAACAATGCAGGCCATTCAGTATTTTAAAGAGAGGAATTATGTTTCAAACATTGATTCTAAATTTTAAGAAAAAGACTTAGAACAATACCAAAATATACTCTTTTCAAATTAAATATAAAAGGTTTAGATTGGCAGCTAGCCAATTTCTCCTAAAACAATTTCAATAATACACTTACCCATGAAGACACAGAAAGCTAATACAATTCATAATAACACTGAAAATTAACAAAACAAGATACTATATTAGTTTGTTGAATGAATACAACTTTAATAAAAGGGAATTTTATTTCAACAGTGAATGTCATAAATCCATCAGTGTGTATTCAGACACTCACCATAAGAGAGAAGCCATTACCATGCCAGAGATGAAGGAACAAAAAAAATGAGATTACTGAAGCTAAATGAGACATGGATTTTTTTTTAAAAATTAAGTTTCTTGGGGTAACATTGGCTAATATAACATTGGTTATATAATTTTCAGGTATACATTATAATTTGACATCTGTGTATTCTACTCTGTTTACCATCCAAAGTCCAGTTTCCTTCAGCTACCATCTGGTCTTTGCTTCTAATTTCCATGGGCAGAAACCAATTTTAAGCTGATTATAAAAAGATTTGTGAATGGATATCAATAATGATAAAAAAGAAAAAGCCTAGAATTTAAGAAGAGTTTGGGAGGATTGTTCTCAGAACAAAAAGTAGAATTTCAGCAGTTGATTTATTTTTCCTTTACTGATAAAGTTCTTTCTGTGTACCCTTATTTCCACCTTCACTTTCCAAGTCATTAACTTGCGTTTGGTCAGGGTAGAATGATAGAGTACTGGAAAAGTAAAGACTGGCTTTTAAAGTCTTTATACAAGAATCTGAACCAAGAGTGAACCTAAAAATTCCTGATATCAGTAGTTATTAGGGACAAGATAAAGTCGATAACATCCTTAAATTCTGCCTTCCATCATTATCTATTTTTGTAATATTAAGTCATCAGGGGCTATGCTACATGAGTCTGTTCTTGATAACCAAACACTGACCATCCTCAAAGTTGGTTAAAGAAATATAACTGAATATATCAAAATAGTTTAAAAAATTTGGAAAACTTACCTTCAAAAAGAAAGCATATGCATTTTAGCTAGACAACAAAACAGCCTATTAGCTCCTGCTTTGCGCATTTAGCCAAGCAGGATGATTTTCTAATCAAAATACAAATAAAATTTTTCATTATTATAAAACTATGTTCAGGCATATTGTACTTTAATCTCAGATTAATTTTGCTGTGGCAGTCCTATTGCTTTGGCAGTTTTTATATACTGTTAAATATTTAATAGCTATTTCTAAAAGAATGGCTCCATGCAGTATCATGTTCTTTTCAGAATTTAGCTCCAATTGACTTTTGACAAGTAAACAAAAGAAACTTATCATAAAAAGAATTTAACACTTCAAAACTCTTTAAGATGAAATATTTTTTTCTGAGGTTGCACCTCCTTTGATGTAGTGCCATTATCAAAAATATTTTATCAACAAGGAATATTTAAAATTTTTATATTTATAACAACATATAGGTATTATTAAAATATTAGGATGAAACCAAAAGTAAACAAAAGTATAGCTATCTAAAAGCATCACTTAATATATCATTGTATTGCATTTACAAATCTTTCTATTGTAATTTTTAATTTACTTTTATTTTTCAATTTACTTTTATTTTCTTAATGGTAGCCTTATTGAGGACTATTTAAATCATATTCCATCACACTCATCTTAGTGTTTCCAAGACTCACAAAACATCTATGTCTTGAGAAAAACATAAAACAGAAATGCCAAGTGCCTAACTTTTTTCTTTGTTTTAATATAGGAGATAGAATTACCAGTGTAATAACCAGGTAAAGCACAAGTATATGCTCATTGAATGTCTCAGACTCACATGACCAGAATGGAGAGTGTTAAGGGTCTGACAAATGTCCTCCTGTCATTCACACAGCATCCCAATATATATGCCTCAAGACTTCACAATATATAGCTCTTTTACATAAGATTTTTGAGTTGATTTGTTTAAATAAAAATAAAATACATTTTGTAAAACTATCATGTAGCTGGACCCAGGCATATTTTGTGTTGGTGGTTGTAGGGAGAAAAGAAACTGAGGAGGTATATTTTGGGGATTCTTTACAGTTAATAGACCAATATTATTAGTGCCTAGAGTATATCACAGAGTTAAGCTCCTAGAGCTTCCCCTGGTCAATAGGAAATGTGGAGATTAAATGTCATTCATATTTATTCAGAGGAGACCTCTATTTGAAATGTGGTCAGTACCTGTTGGTAGAATAATCCTGGATATGTCATTTTTCAGTAACACTATTATCACCAGACAGGAGACCAGAAGTATTTTTAAAATTCCAATAATTAACACTTCTCTCATTTGAACAATAGAAGCTTTACTTCTTCGGTGAATGGGTCTGCCCTATAACTAGATATTACAACAGCTTCTTAATTAGAGAAAACCAGCTGATGCCCCTAACACATTGGAGAATTGTTGTTTCCAATTGTTGTTTCCCAACAATTAAAAGCTGTTCATCCACTTGAAGAATATTTACCAACATTCTTGCTACCATAGCACACTTGAACAACATGACACACATTCATATATTAATACAGCTATTTTGGAGAACAGGGTGTGTTGGGTGCCAGTGACAGTAAATGATTAGGATTCACTGAAGATTTAGTTTTGCCCATAAGTATACGCGCAAACACACCCTTGCACTTACATACCTGCAATATTCACAGGTAGCACTGGCTTGGTTTTCAATGATTCCAGTGCAAAATATTCATTTTTTATGGTGCCCTGGAGGTATTGTTATTTAACTATTTATCATCAGCTATTATCAAGCAGTTTTTCTTAGTTTTAGAAACAAAGGTGATAACAGCTAAATGGAAAACAATCATATTTTCCAAAAGAATTGAGAAAACATGTCATTCCTTTTTTTATTTCTTTCTCTCTTTTTTCAATAAAAACAAATCTATTGGAGTGTTTTAAAAAGCAGAAGAATTATTTCTATCTTCCTTAATCATTTTGACCACCAATTGTCTTAAAAAAAAAAAAAAAGAAAGAAAAAGAAATACAATAGAGAAATCTGCTTGGGTATACCATGCTGCTTTGCCCCCAAGACAAGCCATACATTTTAGTTAATTTTGAAGTTTTATTCTCAGTTCATTTTTCCCCCCACAGAAGCTTTCTAACAGAAAAAGAAATTTCATCAATTTGTTGCACGTGAGAGAGATTGAAACATAATTCAGAGCTAATTAATCACAAGAAATACATACTTGAGAAAAAATTTAGGCAAAATAATGAAAAGATGAAAACTCCGGCCCTATTTGCCATCACAATAAAACAGGGAAAGAAACCCAAATCAATATTTTTTAGTGACATTTGGGTGAACAGGAAGGAACTAGGTAGGCTATACATTTTAAAAATTCAGGACACATTCTTAAAGACAAGTTATGCTTTTCATTTAAAAAAAATTTATCCTTTTAATGGGAACTTGAAACTAAGAGTTTGAGGAAAATATATCTCTTATAAGGAAGTAATTTTATGCCTTATGTGAGAAATTTCAAGATAAAAATTAAAAGAACCTTTTGGTTATATTTGATATGTAGAACCCAATTAGAACCTGGACCCAAGGGGGGAAAATAGTTACAATCTTTGAGTGTAATGAAGAATTAGTTGTCACTGTGATTTTGTTTTGTGCAACTTCAAGTTTAGCTAGATTACTGGCATGTGTGCTACCTATCCCAACAGGATTTTTGCCTTATGAAAATTCTATTGACAGACACTAAAATCAAAAAAGACACATCCAGAGGAGCATTTCAGTTTTGAATCAGTTGTGAGCTACAGATGAGATGAGATAGAAATAACTGGAATAAATTACCATAGGTGAAGAAAAATATTACATTAAAAGTTTTAAATTACCCCCAAAACTTTAAACTCTCCATTATAAGAATTTGACATAATACCTTAGGGAGAATGATGATGTAGTTGCTCTTTATTGACCTTCTTTATCTAAATTGAGACTTGATGAATTTTCTAATATAAGAAAACTATCTCAATATTTTTTAAATATCTCTTGGGTCCTGTGGCAATTTAGTTTATAAGAAAACCTCTTTTTGGTGGGATAATTTAGTGGAGTAAGCAAATATAAAAATTGAGACTTACTATCCCTAGATTCTAGTCTTTGGGTAAGTTTATTAACTATTTAAATAAAAGACTAAATGGGATAATCAGGTTATTCTCTGAGGTTATTCTAAGCATAGAGCCATTTATTAATCATGGATTGTCATCAGGCTTACGTAAAAAAAAAATATATGCTCGGTAAAAGTCTCAAACTCACATGAGCAAAATGGAGGAAACATTGTGTTCAAAGGGGAGGCCATTGCAGTTAAAGAGACAGACTGAGAGAACGAAGGAGGGAGAGAGAGAGAGAATTGAGAATTAAATAATGGTACATAATTTTTTGTATAATTACTGATGAAAAATCAATAGTAGATTGCCACTTTGGGACCTGGTATTAACAGGAGATAGCCTTTCACTGAGCTGAAGAGTGAGAGAAGGCAAATATTGGGAACCATTAAGTAGCCAAGGTAATATAAATATTCTGTAGATTCCCATAAAATATTTTCAACAAACTGATTAGAATTTCAATTTAATATATAAGGGAAATATTGCTTGACACTTGGTATGGCCTGCAAATTCTAATTTCAATTATTACACTGTCAAAATTTTTAATTTTTAAATTTCTACATTTCTTTGCTGAATATGAGACATTACCACACCTCAAAGAGTGCTACCTCTAAAATGAAAAATAGAAGAGAGAATGGGCTATGTAATTAGCAAGTCAATTAAACTGTATGGTGATGTTGATGTAGCTTAACTTCCTTTGGAATGTATATTTATTTAGAAAAGTCATCTCAAAAAAGTTGTTAATAACATTTTATTATTGGAAGTAGAGTTTTAAAGGGGCTTCACTATAAATACATCACACAGAGACCTACCCTAATCTGCATGAAATGTCCAAAAAGATACCACAGCTTATCTACAGATGTCCCAGAGAAGGTAAGGCCCAGAAAGCTTTGTTTGGTATAGCATAGAATAAAAAGAAAAAGTAGGGTCTCTCATTGAACGTGAAGGGAATTCAAACTGTAGAACAAAGTATGATATATATATATGTGTGTGTATATGTGTGTGTATATATATATATATTCCAAAGAACTTTTTAATTTCTAATTTCTTCCCAGATATATTTCAATTAATGATGAATTTCTAATATAAATTCTACCATCATTCAGAACGAAGCCAAGTATATACATGGCACATAGTTTCTCAAGAGCTGTTAGTGACAGAAGACTACAGTCAGTCAATGGCTTTAGTATTCTGAGAGAAAACTATTTCAGCCCAGAATTCTATATCAAACCAACTTTGCAACCAACCATGTTTTAGGCGGTGCCTCAAAAAGTTTACCTATGGCTTACCAATTCTTCTTGGGAAGTTACTTTATAAATAAGTCAAATTCAAAAGAAAAGAAAGAAATAACAACATATGATATAGAAAGCAGTGTTACAATGCTGAAAAGCAGAGACTAGAAGGGGCAAGTTTACAGCTGTTGAGCAGATCTAGAGAGTAACTGATCTAGAGTGAAGCTAGACAACAGCAGGCTGTTGCAGGGAGGTCTCTGAACAAAAATCTTGAAGGATATTTGATTAAATGAAGAAGTTGAAAACAAAATAATAATTTTAAATAAGGGCAGAAAAAATATTGATGTAAAAATCTAGAGGAACAAAACAAAAATCAGTATAAGAAAGGAGAGGTAAATGTAATGATCTTTGGGATTTACAGTAAATATTTGTCAGTTCAAAACAATGAAGCCTGCAATGTGATTATAGAAGAAATTACAATTGTTATAAACTTTTATGACATATAAAAATACAGACATCTGTCATAAAAAGTGAGAGTTAATATTAGTCAACAGGTTAATGTATCATTGTTGAACAAAGGATATAAATGTTTTTTGCATTATTTTAAAGTCACAAAGATAACTGAGAAACAAATTTATTGTTCAAAGTGATAATGGTTGAATGGGAAGAAAATGTATATGAGCTTAACTATAATATACCATACGAATGATAATCATATTTTAAATTGATAAACCAGGAAAATAATTAACACATTATATAGAGTTGTGTTATCTAATGGGGTAGCCACTAGCCATATGTCGAAATTTAAATTTAAATCAATTAAAATAAATTTTGATTTTAGATCCTAAGAAACACTAGTCATATTTCAGGCGTTTAATAGCCACATGTGACTAGTGCCTATCATATTAGGTAGTACCACTATGATATCTATAATCACAGAATAACACATGCTATAATATGGATATGATTTAAGGACATTGTGCCAAACGAAATAAGCCAGTCACAAAAGGATAAATACTGTATGTTTCTCTTTATATGAGGCACTGAGAGTAGCCAAATTCATAGAGACAGAAAGTAGAATGGTGGTTGCCAGGGGCTGGAGGGAGGTAGGAATGAGAATTATCATATAATAGTTATAGGGGTTCCATTTTGCAAGATGAAAAGAATTCTAGAGATGTATGTTGGTGATGGTTTTTCAACAACCATCTAATACCACTTGAAATGGTTAAGATGGTACATTTTAACACAATTTAAAAACTAAAAATATTTTTAAAAGCTAACAATAGATAAATTTTTATTCTAGTTCTTAGCCACGTTCTAACAAGGAATATTAGTCATCGAGAGGCACATTTCTGAGAATTCTTCACTTAATAAAAATTCCAATTACTGTCCTCTCTATAGGGTAAAATAAAGCTTAAAATACTTGCTCAGAACTTAGGTCCAGTATTCAACTTGAATCTGGAAGAACAATCTCAATGAAATCAATATATAGCTTTAAACAATTAGGATCTTTAGATTTTATGAAACACATTATTGTAGAGGGTAGTGGGAAATCGATATAGAGACTCTCCTGACCTACAAGTGGGAAAAATGGATTTAGTAGTGGAAGATAATGAGGATGACCTGAAATTCTCTGTCCTCAATATGACATAAATAAAGGATCATAATTTCATGGGCATATATATGAGATAGAATAAGCTGCATTGCACAATGAAGTAAGAAAATATCTTTTGGTGGAGATCTTTGAAAATAGAATGAATATCTGTCTCCTCAGATTATTCAAATTTAGACCTAACTCATTGTCAGGTAAATGATTTTTTTTTTCTTGTATCTTACTCAGAATTAAGAGGAATTTATCAGAGCTTTGGCTCTGAAAATGTATAATAACCATATAATTAGCAATTTTATAATAACATATGCTTTAAAAAAAAAAACATTCAGAAATATCAGTTGATATTTTAAGGATCACCATAGTACTAAATCTTAATCCTGAAAACAAACTGTACTTTAAGCTATTCAAATCACATGTGTGACAGAATATTCACAATCAGCATGATTGTCCTAAATGGAATATAATATGTCTTTTTCTTTCAGAGAAAATGTACAGTGCACAATAGCTTGAATTGCTATTGCAGTAATATTCAGTCAAATACTTCCTCATCTACCATAAAATATTATAGAAACCATGAAATGAAGCTTGAAATGTAGGATAGAGGTCATACTGTTTATTTCCGCATTTCATTAATTTTAGTATGACTTCAAGATAAATATTAGATACTGGACAGAATATTGAATATGTTAGCTATAATAGTGTTGATTTGCAAAAATAGAAATAATGAAATCACCCATTTTTCATCAGCATACAGCATGCCAGTTTTTTGTGAAAAATAGATGAACAATTCATAATCTTTTTCTTCAATGAACTGATAAGGGATATCAACAGTAAACAATATTTAAAGCACTTTATATTAGTTGTCAAACACTGTATATTAGAAATAGTCTTAAAACTTATTTAATTTTATTAATTAATGTCACTGCAATAAATTTAATTTAAAGAAGAAAGAAATTTAGTATTTTAGAAACAACTCAGGTATGAGAGGGTTTTGGTAAAGAAAAGTAAAAAATTAGATGACACTGGATATGAGTTAACAGCAGTAGAGCAGTTAATTTCTAGGTAGAAAAAAAAATAAGGACATTCCAAAAGAGGAACAAAAAGGCATGGAAAGTGTCAGAAATAAAAAAGAGCACTGTGTACTTGTCAGTACTGAGCTAATCAAGAAGGGAAGGCTTCGGTGGTGAGATGCCCAGTTGAAAGAATGCATGAGGAGCTGACATGAGAATGAAACGGCAGGCACCAACGTTATTGCAGGAAGCACGAGCTTCTGTACGAGGGGACCACATGGATTTTATATATGTCAGAGAACAATAGTGACATTCTGCCACACATGCGTAATAAACAATAAGCTGAGTCATACTTGCATAAGTTAGGTGCAGGCACCTTACTACATGAATGTAACATTTTATATCCAGGGTCCTATCCCTAGCTGCAAGCCTAGGACAGCCAGACCTGGGACCCATTGTACTCATAAAATTGAAAATATAATTGCAGTACAGAAGGATACAATAAAACAATGATGGTAATAATAATACTTGTGTTAATTCATATAACAGATGTTTCTAGAATAACAGATGTTTCTAGAATGCCTATTCTATGTTATGCCCTTGTTGTAAGGACTAGGTATAATTTAATACATGTTTTTTAGGTATCTGGTACTATTTAAAACTGAGATTGTGTGGGGGGCTTTAAATAGTCTCTATATGTATCACATATATAGTATGCCATTTAATTCATGTAACAAATAATTTATATATCATGTTTTTCTATATGAAATACATATTATATCATTTAGTTTATTTAACAAAGAGTAACAGAATTTATTCTTGTTTTAAATGTGAAGAAACTGCTTTTCCAAAAAGTTAAATAATTAGCCTAAGATATCCCTCTCAGTAAGTTGTTGAGCCAGGATTCAAATCTGATATGTTTAACTCATTAAATGAGCATATAGCCACTGAGAATGATATTGAAGAAGTAGATAATTATTAAATTAAGGCTTCTAGTTTCCCATGAACCCAATGCAAGTGAAAACATAAAATATTCTTATCTATAATTTTATTTTTTGAAAAATATCATTTTTTGTAAAATTATGTTAATATGGTAGAATTTTACTCCAAATAAATGATGGATACGTTTGTATTACAAGTCAAGTAACAATTTATGATAATACTCTCAAGTAACATATTGCCATTATCAGTGTCATTTATGAATCCCATACATGTTCCTTAAATGGAAGCCAAGGGACTGTATTTCTATTAAGACTATAGATGTCTTTATTTACTTTTACAACAGGTCTTGCTTTAGCAGAAAGTGTCAAAGAAAAGATATGAATACTTTACAGAACTATGGTATTAGGTCACAAAAGTCACAGTGCTCCTTGTGTTCAAATCTCTTAATAATAAAAGCAAGACACTAACAAAGCTATAGAACCATCTTGAATGTGTCCATCTTATATATTTTTTTTCTGCTGTCTTAGTGAGAAGGATGGTAAAGTAGAAAAAGCTAGAATTATATGAAACTGATCAAATAAAAACTAAAAGCATTGCCTCGATAGTTACTTGAAAAGTTTATAATTGTATTGCCAAGCAAAAGAAATCAGACACAATCGGGGGCATATTGATGAAACAAGTTTTCTGGTAATGGTTGAGCTGTTTTATGACTTGAAGCAGTGGAAGTAGTTGAAACAGATTCTTTTAACAAAGATTCTTTAAACCTATACCATATCAGCCTTAAATTCCAATATTTTGAAGCAGCCCATGGAAAAAAGAAAAAAGTTCAAATCTGACATTTACTTTGCATAATTCATAATTCAATGTTGAGGATGTATCTATAGAGTTTAGTCAGTCATGTGCCTGGCTACAAAGGAAACCCCAAAAGTCATTCTGTTAAATTAATCTTCTAATTGGGAATCAGGCAGTTTCTCACCAAGATTTTTAGGTGAGCGATTTACAAAATATAGGAAGGCTTTCTGGTGATAGTAAGAAAAGAGAGAGAAATTACCACTATATTCAAAGCCATAAACACACTGCACTACTTTATTTATGTATTTAACATATTTACTGAGCTCCTATTGTCCATTATTCTTATGAGGAAATATAAGAATAATAGACATTATTGAAGGTGAGGAAAAGGAGCAGAGACTAGAAAGCATTTTCAGACAAATAGTTGACAAGAATTTCTCAAATCTAAGGAATGAGCTGGAGCTTGGAATTCAAGAAGTTAACCCAATTATCTCAACAGATTGTATAAAAGTTATCAAAAATCAACAACAAAAACAATTCTCAGGGCAGTCAGGGAGAAGAAAACAGTAACTTATAAAGGTAAATCCATTAGATTATCCTTGGACTTCTCAGTGCAAATGTTACAAGCCACAAAGGAATGGAATTAAATATTTAAACTATTAAGTGAAAGGAACTACCAGCCTACAATAATCTTCCAGCAAAGCTCTCCTTTAGATATAAAGGAGAAATTAAGACTTTTCCAGATATACAAAAATTGAGGGAATTCTGTACTAGGAGGCCTGCACTACAGGAAATACTGAAAGGGTTCAGTTCACCTAAAACAAAATGAAAAAAAATACATAATTAGGAGTAAAGTGACTGTCAGGCAAGTAGAAGCAGAGGACTGCAATCCTTACTAAGAACAGGGCATTATAAGATTAAATAATAAAAAGAGAATTGTTATAACAAGATAGTTCAGCATACATAAGGACAAATTGAGATAATGGATTGAAAGTGGGGATTCAAAGATCTAAATTTGCAAAGGGGAATGGAGATAAGGCATGCACAGAAGAAAATGGACAACTGTATGTAATATAGATTTATATTACAAACTATCCTTTACATATTTGTAATGGTAACCACATGCCAAAGATTCAGAACCAAAGTATATAACATAAAACAAGAAGAACCAAAGGCAAAACCCACTAAAGCCAACCAAAATGAAGACAACAGAAACACAAGGGCAAGGAAGCAATAGGAACACCGAGCTACCAGAAAGCAAAAGATAAAATGACTATCAGAAGACCTCATATTTCAATAATCACCTTAAATGTAAACTCACCAATAAAAAGGCACAGAGTTGCAGAATGGATCATAAAACAAAACCAACTGCTGCCTTCAGGAGACACATCTCAGCTCCAAAGACAAATATAGACTCAAAGTGAAAGAGTGAAAAATGATATTTCAAGCAAATGGCATTCAGAGAAAAGTGGGAGTAGTGGTACTAATATCAGATGAAATAGACTTAAAAATAAAAAGGGTAAGGAACGATACTGAGGGACACTTCATAATGATAAAGGGAATCATGCTCCAAGAAGACATAACACTTATTACCTATGCTCCCAATCAGGGAGCCTGAAATATTTAAATCAATTACTAACAGAACTAAAGGGAGAAACAGACCAAAACACCATCGTAGTAGGGAACTTAAATGCCTCACTGTTGGATATGGATGGATCATCCAATTAACATCCTTAAATAACACATTAGACCAACTGGACATAATTGACATTTACAGAGCCTTCCATCCCAAAACAGCTGCTTATACATTCTTCTCTAGTGCACATGGAACATTCTCAAGAATCAGTCACATACTGGGATACAGAGAAAGCCTCAAAAAATATAAGAGGGTTGAAATCAAACCAACCATATTCTCATATCATAATGCTTTGAAACTAGAGATCAACTGCAGAAAGAAATCAGGGAGTACCACAAGTACATGAACACAGGGGTCAAATAAAGAGGGGTAGGTGAAGGGTGAAGTAGGTAAAGGGGATCAAATATATGGTAGCTGAAGGAAACTGGACTTTGGATGGTAAACACACAATAGAATATAGATGTCAAATGATAATGTATACCTGGAAATTATATAATTATATTAAACAATGTTATCCCAATAAACAATAAAAAATTAAAATGAAAAAAGAAAAAATATGATTTAAAAATGACACATGAAAAATTTAGTGTTAAACAAATGGTACTGTCAAATGTGCAATGAAAGTTAAGAGAATTGAAATGATATGGAATAGAGAAGACATGGATTATTTTATGGAAAAGGAAGGGTATGTAATAGCTTTAAATGAAGGAGAAGCAGCAGATAAAATTTCCTAAATTTTCAGCATTCTTTCTCTCTCTCTCCCTCCTTCTTTCTTTATTTTTTCCTTTTTAATAAGAGATATACTGACCAGTCAGGAAGTTTGCTTGGAATAAGTGGAAAATTATTGGGTGACCAAAAAGAGGACATTTCAAAAGGAGAGGCAAGATTAACTACAGAATACTGATGAGAGGGTGATTTAAAAAGAGAAAGAAAAGCCAAGTACCCAAAGGAGTTGTTATCATAGAGATCACTGGTGACTTTGACAGAATAATTTCATTGTAATTGAGAAAAAGACCAATTAGAGGAGGCTGAAGAGTGAGTTATTTAGCTTCCAGCAGAGTTATAGACTAGATATTTAGAAAAGCCCTTATGCTCCAAAATATATAGGTTTTTAACCCCACAAAATTATTAAAATTTAAAATGTTCCAGCTGAACTAACAGAAAATTGAGGGAAATTACTAAAGGACTCATCAAAATAAACTAAGATCAGGAACAAGAATCCAGAGCAAAATCTGAGGGCAAGGGTATCCTGGTTAAAACATCAGTTCTGGGAATGTAGATTTTCAAGGATGTACAGTCTAAATCAACAGCTGAAACCATCTCTATTTTTTTTTAAGTCAGGGACATCACTAATTTGCTCTAACTAGAAAATGGAAATAAAAATTCCTTCTGAGAATAAGTAGTCTACTTTCACATGCTTCTGGGGGTAGAACATGTAGTATCCTCAAGGTCATGGAAACTACAAGCCAGTATATTAAATGGAGGTGTCCACAGATTGATAATTCCTAATGAAACCCAAAAGAATTAAACTCAGATTCCCTCAAGAGGAAAGCAATTTTAACATAACTCTGTATTTCAGTCCAATATTAAATATCACAAATAACATATTTGGATACAAAATATTCCAAATATTCACATACAAAATATAAAATAACTATATATTAAATATATTATTTTTTTAAATGCCAAGAAACTTTAAAGATATTTCCCAGAGATAGAGGAATCCAATAGAGGTGTTCATACTGTGCATCTAATAGAAATCATGATGTATAAAGTGTGTTAAATAGAAATGACAGGAATCCTCAGAAATTGACAAATCAGCTTTGTGCTGATGATTGGCTCAAACAAGTCACTTGAAAAGGCAGAGTTTAATTCTAGGAAAGTAAGACTTGAAAGATGATGGCTCCTAAGAGATAAGAGGCAGTAATTTTCTCTGTAATCATAACTGATTCAAATGTGAAAACAAAGGGGTGGGGTGTAGTTAAAGGAGAATTTTGCATGTTTCCAGAAATCTCTGAACAGTTCAGTTTCCATTAACAAACAGGACAGATTGGCACCAGTTGACAATAATAGTGCCTAGAAAGATAGGGCTCACACCAGAGGAAGGCAATATATTCTGAAAACATGGAGACATGCTAGTTTTAGATCAAGAATATAAAGGAAAAGAAGGGCTACTCTCTTGGAACAGACAATATATTAATGGAAAATGAACAAAATGAACACTTTGAAAGGAAGGCAACATCATTATTTGCATCCAGTAATCTCATGTGACAGTTAAATATATAAATCTTTTCTTTTTTAAATATAGAGTAGCTGAAGTTACTAATGACAGTTCAAAGTTACCTATAATCACAGAGAACTTTTAATAATTTCAAATATATGTGTTTTTATGTAGCATAGGGCTGGTTTTCATCTGTGCATTTTGGCTCTTGATTTCTGGTTCCAATTATTTTATAGTCACCACAGATACTAAACTCAGTGGTGTGTAAGTGAGTGCGTGCTATGGCCACATGTATTTTTAATACTTTTTTTTATTGTCTCAATAATTATTGGAGAGCAGAGATTAAAATATAAAATATGTTTTGAATACTATTTTTACTCTAAAAACTGTCAAACATTGCTTTTTATTTTTTTGGTGTAATAATTATTAAAATACATTTCACTCTGACGTTAGTTTAAATATATTTCTGAAGATTAACTGTGACATCTTTAGGTTTAAAACACAATTTGCTCCACTTTTTAAAATGAAATATGTATAAATTTCCTATCCCAAAATCTTATGTTAATAAAAAGATCTTAGAAATAACATAGATATTGTACAATTGATATATCAGTATTTAAATAGAGAACAAATTATTTAAGTATAACATTACACAATCAGTAACTAAATTTGATTTTGTGTCCAATCTGTATTTTATTACAGAGAATTAATACAAACTCAAAGCACTCATTAACATAGATTTGGCAAAGTGGGAAAAAATGAAAAATTAACCCTCTCTGTTATTTTTCCTTCCCTCTCTCCATTTCATTTTTTTCTTCCTACCTTTTTTCTTTCCTTTTTTCTTCCTTATCAAGAGAATCTGCTGCTAGACTGTCATTTTATTTTCTTTAATTCCATGCCCAACCTATAACCAAGCACAAATCCCTAATGTCGAAAAAAAAGTTCCTGGTAGTTTAAAACTACCAAGAATGAATTGAGGGGCATATGAATAAAGAGAATTTTAATACTCATGGCTACAAATTATTGAAAAACCTCTCAGAATGAGAGTCCCAAATTCACAGTACATATTTATCTCTCCAGTGATCCAAGACTTTCTGATTTCTATTTCTTTTGCCTTTTTATATTAAGGCATAATTTTGACTATTAAAATGCCCCCAATTTTTTTTAATTACTGAATTAATTTACATTTGTATATCTGTGATTATATACACATTAAAGTTTAGATGTTTAAAGCAGTGTGCAGGTATATAGTTTTACCTCATTGTTTTAAATTGTTTTTCCCAGAGGTATAATGATGGTTAGCATTTTTGTACATATATTTATTGTCTATTTGAATATTCTCTTCTGTGACATGTCTATGATTTTTAACAGGGTGTAAAATTGCAAGAGTATTTTATCTTTTTTTATTGACTTTTAGGTGTTATTAATATATTAATATGAATTTTCAGATATTTTCTTCCACTCCGTGACTTGCCTTTGAATGTTTCCATTACCAACATAATATAAAAAATAATTTATTTTTGTTTTATTCTTTAATATGTTTTACACACACTGCTCACATTTTTATTTAATTAATGTATTATTAAGCTTTCAGTATTGGGATTAGCAGGAAATAGATAATGTAATTTTTAACAAATTTTTATATATTCAACAATTATAGAGGTAATTATATAAAGTTATATATCATTGCTTTTATTTTTATCTATTTTTAGTTCAACAGTGTTTTGATTTTTACAAGAATCAATTAAAGGAAAATTATTCATAAAAGTTGTCTCTCTTACTTTACTTCAAGAACTGGGCTTCTTAATCCCTTGGCTATCTATCTATTTTCCTAGTCACTGTATTTCTTAAGAGTAAACTGGAGATATCTCTGAAATGAAAAGTCTGTGAGCTTTTAAAGCAGATGTTTTTTATTTAAGTTAAGAGGCAGAAAAGATTTGAAAAGTACTAATGGGAAATAGGGGTATCTCATTGCTGGCAGATTTATGATTTATGGTTTTCATTATGCTTTTACAATTAGAACAAAGATCTGAAATTTTGTATTTAAATTATTCTTTTATGAACAGATTTATTTGTAGATAAACTCCATAAAATAGTCATATTAATAATATTACACATAAAAAGGAATCAATATAAAATTCCCAGTTGAGGTTTGCTTTCATTCTGTTATGTTTTTATTTCCTTTCTTAAGAAGGCAGAATATACTAAAACAATTGAAAGTAAAAAATGGTATGCTTTTCTTACCTCAGCTAATTTTTTAATAAAATAACTGAAATATACAAACTATGCTCATAATTTGTCTATGAATAGTGATGGGAAGGCAGAATTATTATACTTCTTAGCAATACCATTTTTCTGGATGCTCCAGAAACTTCCTAGCAAATATAACTATTCAGCAATATTTATTTGATGCCTAATAATGTCAAGGTTATATGAGAGCCATAAAAATAAAAACGATAATTTCTATCTTTAAGAAAAAAATAATATCAAACTTAAAAGAATAAGGTTATACAAATTATAATATAGAGGGTGATATAAGAGAGATACAAACACCCATGCCAAAAGAAAAAGTACTGCAAGAAGATATATGTCCAGATTCCAAGAGGGCCACTAATAGGAGAAGCTATCTCAACATATTTAGAAAATAGAGGGGATTCTTTCAAAGGGGGAAGGCTTGACTCATTTTTGAAATTTTTGTTGTTTTAAGGCAGTTGGTCTTATAGGAGAAGATATTCTAGCCAAGGCAGAGGATGTGAAAAGTCACAAGAGTATGAACAGAGATAGAAATTTTAGAATTTTGCAATTTTAGTTTGGAGACAAACAAGGAATGAATTTGGGGAAATTATCTGTGGCCAGCCTGGATTTTAGCTTGAAAAAGACATGAATACCATTATGCAGGAATATAATGGGTTTATTTGGAATTTTAGTAAGATCACTATGGCCAGTTGTCAGTGACAGTCGCAGGTAATAAATAGATTGGTAAATTACCATAGAAGCTAAGAAGTCATCTTTCCAGTTCATGTCCTGGGTTTTCCACGTGGCAGGATTATCAACTCATTTGAAACTGTCCTGTTGACATTGCAGTTAAAAAAGTTTATGTGCCCCCTGAACAAAAGACAGATCCATCTGAAGTAATTTTAGTAGGTGTCAATACTCCCACCTAATTGCTATTCTTTGGAAACTATTCTCATTGGTCCATGCTGGTTTTTTTCTGGGGACCACTACACACAGGTACTTGAACAAGTGCCACATGTTGGAATAATGGACTTTAATAAAAAGCCTAACAAAATTACATAAAAATAACAGAAATAATGAGGGGGAAAAAAAACATAGAGAAACAGAGATACTGATAGGGCAACTGCAAATAGTGACCACAGTTTGAGAAAGAACAGTCATAAAAGGTAGAAGGGACGACTGAGGGAAGCCTATACTGACAAAATCAGCAATATACCTGACTTCTGCTTCTCTCTTACTTTTCGATTCAAAAGACAATACACTTAGCTTTACCTAAAATTCACTGGTTTACCACATGAATTTGTTTTTGTTCCATTGTCACAAAGTTTATTTTGCAGAAATTGCTAAGAGAAGAATACTTAATACAAATCCCCTTTGGAAAGGGAATAGATTAAAAGTGTGGCACATATATACAATGGAATATTATTATTCAAGCATAAAAAATAATGAAATCTTACTGTTTGCCACAACATGGATGGACCTAGAGGGCATTATGCTAAGTGAAATAAGTCAGACAGAGAAAGACAAATACTATATGATCTCACTTATATGTGGAATCTAAAGAACAAAATAAATAAACAGAACAGAAAACAGACTCACAGGTACAGAGAAGAAATTGAAGGTTGCTAGATAGGAGCAGGTATGGGGGACTGGGTGAAAAAAGTGAAGGGATTAAGAAGTACTAATTGGTTGTTACAGAATAGTCAAGGGAATGTAAAATACAGCATAGGGAATATAGTCAATACTATTGTAATTATATTGTATAATAACTATATAGTATTGTAATATAGTGCCAGGCATGTACTAGACTAATCAGGGGATCACTTCATAAATTATATAAATGTCTACCCACTATGCTATATACCTAAAACTAATATAAAATAATAATAAATGTCAACTGTAATTGAAAATTTCTTTTAAAAGGGGGGAAAAAGGTAAAGAAATACTAGGTTCTAAATCAGGAAGCTATAATGTATAGCATAGGAATATAGTCAATATTGTAATTATGTACGGTGTCAGGTGGTTATGAGACTTATCATGGTGATCATTTCTTTAGGTATATAAATGTTAAATAACTACAGTGTACATCTGAAACTAATATAATATTGTTTTAGCTGTATTTTAATTTAAAAAATGTAAGTGCAATGTAAGGATCAAGGATGTAAACTAGTACCTTTATACAAATAGATTGACTGTCATGGTATTGGGAAAGGAGATGATACAGAAAACCTGCAAAAGAATAAGAAATACTGCTATAGTTGAGATATGTGGACCTGGAAACCCAGGCTTATTCATCTTCGTATCTCAATACTTAACATTACTCTAGGCTCAAAAGGTCCATTGAATGAATGAACTGAGAGTGTTCATACTGAATGTACTCCAAGCAAGCACTTCATTGTTTTTATTGTTGTGTTGTAGGGGAAAGGAAATATAAAAAGAGTAAGTGCTGCAAGTTTGATGAAATTGGATTTGTTTAACCTGTTGTTCAAAACCAGACTTACAGTTTTTGTTTTGTTTTGTTTTGTTGTAAGTATTGCACATAATTTAAAATGGTCATTATCAAATAACTTTAGATTTCTAGAGAGTAAAGATGCTGCTATTTCCTAAAACAAAACCAAAACATGCTATTCTAACTTTTATATGCTCTTCAGGATTCAATCTCCATCTTTCTCATTCGACTCTGCCCCAGGAAACTTACCGTATATTAATTAAGTTGGCTGGTTCTCTTGCTTTCTGACTTCATAATGAGGGGGCCACCTCAGCCCACCCTTCTGCTCTTTCTCTTATCTTTTCATGCCTATGGAGGAATACACAACCTCTCTATTATTAGCTGAAAATTATTGCAATATCCTTTTGATTTGCCTACACCCTACAGAAATGTTTTTTTATAGTCTCTGCAAATTATCCAATTCTATTTTGACATTCATTTCTTGTCAAGACCCTGATGGATATGTATGAGTGATGATTGATATGTAATACACCTAATTTGACATCAATTTGGTAAATTATTCAGTATATTTATAATTGATCTGTTTTGAAACACATAAATAGAGCCATTAAAGTTTTGGTATTTTTCAATTTTAGGATCTCGTCTCATTTATTTATTTACAATCTTCATTTGATGGTTGGCAATCTATCAAAAGATATAGATACATATAATCCTAACATTGATTATGTGAGAAATCAATTGGTTGCTGTTGAGAATAGAAAATATACCTAGGTAGAAATAACTATGAAAGCAGTACCATTCAGTTTCATGAGTAGACATTTATAAATGAGTTTAATAGAAAAAATAAGATTTTTAAAATATTCCATATCCAATAAAGATGTGAGTTACAGCATTCCAGCATAGTGTTTTCAGGTTATCTATGTCATCAAATGCATAAAAATAGAACTTTATAAATTTATTTGTAAAAAGTATTTTAAAATATATTTATGAATTTATTTATAAAAACAAAATTATTTGCATTATAATTTTAAAGGGAAATTATCTTGGAAATTTTGGTACTTAGGCCAAAAAGTAAGTTTATTTAGATGATATAAAATAGGAGATATTTTGACAACACAATTATATATAATGTATATTTATTTATTATTTCTAAAGAAAATTAGAATTTAGATGTGTTATTCATTCTTTCACATTAGAAGATGTCTTATTAGATTTTTAAAAACAATTTAAACTTTTTAACTTAAGATAACTATAAATTATTTGTATAAATCTACATACACATAAGAAATAATAGAGACAACTCCTGTATCCTTTGTCTAATTTCTCCCACTGGTAATCACAAGAACTATAGTGCACTATCACAACCAGGATATTGACATTGATATAATCCTCATCTTATTCCTGATTTTTAGTTTAATTATACTTGCTTGTATATGTGTTTGTGTGTGAATCTAGTTTGTGTGTGTATGTGTGCAAATTATTTCAAAAATCATTATTGATACAGAATTTTTCTATTTTCAGTTATCAGACTTAATTTAGCATGAAAATTTTAGAGATGAAAAACTATTAGAATAAAAGTCTTTGAATGATTGACATTTAATTGAAATATTAAAAGCATATTATTTATTGAACATGCTTTAGTTTTCTTTTCAACTTACATAGCATCATAATGAATGTTTTAATTTAATTAACTGGTTAAATAGTAGTTTATTTCAGGATTTATATTTTTTGTAGAATTAGGAGTAAAGCTAATTGTAAAGTTGGGAAATAACTATAAAGTTATCTTTACCAAAATACTTGAGACTTCTGTATACTTATTAATAGAAAATTAATTCATTCCTCTCACACCCTGATCACTATTGAAATTAATAACAGACATATAAGAATCAAAGAGGACCCCCAATACCCTGAAACTTAGAAAAGTGTTTATCTGTATGCCAGAATCTTTTACTTATAGAAAGGAAAAATAGGAAATGTGCTGAGTTATAGCTACTTTTCCTGGAAAAAGATAGAGAAAAAGTTATAGATATACAAAGCCTCAATAGTGTCCCCCAAACTGTAAGGAGTAAGCCAATAGAAGCTATTACCTGTCTATGGATCACCAGGATTTAAAAGTAATTTTTCTTTGAAGGCAAAATATAATGCAGCAACTAATCTAAGGCAAACAGCAGCAACTGGATTGTCCTTGATTTGGCAGTACGACTATCCTAAAACAATGGAAATTCAGGTGGGCACAGGCACAACGTGTAATTGATGTGCCTGGACCAAAAAATCCAGGATGTGCAAAATTGGCTTCTACACAGTACACACAAACATAGTATCCTTCCACCAACCTAGAATGCTTGACAAACATCTGCTAAGACCACCTACAGCTCCAGCTCCCTTCATTATGATACAATGCTGAGATACTAAATTTATATCAACTAACCATTTAATCTAACATACATTGGATGGAATCAAATGTTAAGCAGGTGCAATGTGATGATGGTAAAAGGCTCATTTCCCTAGCTTTGGGAAGATAATAGTCATAAAAATCTCTGCTTATTTAAAGAGTAAATTTTAGAACAAAAATCAACAAAGTTCATGGAGCTCTTAAAGATTGTCCATCTTAAAACTCAGGAAATGTTTTAGTTCAGATTTGAAGAACAGGTAGAGGGAATAAGAGAAAAAATTGAAAGGTTAAGATGTTGTAAGATAAAAGGGTGATTGAGAAAGTAAGAACTGAATAATTAATACATGGAAAACACCCAGGTAATGATGATTTACAGAGTAAGCTGTGGGAGTGGATGACTTATGTAGATTGCAAGTGAAGTTCATTAGAGTTGAGAACAGGGATGCTAAAGACTCAGGTTTTGAGGTCATCAAAGATACGGTAATGAGAGTTAAGGTGACAGGTAAATTGAGAGCCAGAAACAAGAGAGTAAACTATAGGACAGCAGGTGGCAACAACAGAGACGGGGAAGAGGATTGTGCTAGAAATCATATACCCCAAATAGTGTTCATATTCAGGTGAAAAGAAAGGCATAGATTGATCTGTCAAATACACAGTAATGTGACTGGCATATTGTCGATATTTAATGTGTGGCAGCTAATGTGGTTCATGTCATAAGCAGGATATAAGTGGTAGTCTATTTTTCAGTATTGATTGATATATCTAGTTTTTATTCATTAAATGAAATTCTTTTTTCCTTAAGGGATTTTAATTTTATGTTGGAGCTGCCAAAGTAACATAAGAAGAATGAACTTAAACTAAATACAAGAATTTGTGGTTAATGCAGATCAAGTGCACATCTCTTTTGGAAAGTTATCTCATAGTACTTTCATTTCATAATTCCCCAAAGACTGATTAGTGAAGATCATAATCTGCAAAATGTACTACTTAGGAAAATGTTAAATACATTTTTAAAATACCAGCAATAGAGGTGAGATGATATTCTGTATTGCCTCAGTGGCACGTATCAGCTCTTCTAAGGAAAAGAAAAATCACAATATGACTCAGCTTGCTGATATATTTGCTATGCCACAAATAGAAGTTGTAATTGGCCTCAAAGATATGAATGAATTGATTTTAACACATTTCACACATTCTTGTGATATATATGGGGTATAACAATAATTCAACATATAATTATTATATTTTAAATTTGTGTTCCTGGGACAATAGCTGTTGTAAAACATTCCCCTATCCTGTGCCCCTCAAAAAGAGGTTAAAAATGTGGTGTTTTTTTGGTGCCAGTCTGCTGGGTTAATATTTTATCTTGACTTTTTTTACTGGTTGTATAACTTTAAGTGATTTACCTAATTTTTTTTGGCCTTTTTTTCAATTATAAAATGGGAATATTACGCTAATGTGGATGGAAAGGATCACTTTTCCCCTATATCTGGTATATACTACCAGTAGTAGTATGTAATATATAACACTGTGGTATATGATTTATAGTAATACTCAGTAAATGTTAAGATGCATTATATTGCTGCTATTATTACTATTTGGAAAAAAAGCTGGAATATCAAGAAGTTTGAGAAGATAATGATATCTCTCATACACTGAATACTAGATGCTAGGGACTTAACAAATATTATTTAATTTAATTTTTAAAATAACTATGTAAGTTTGGTACTATTATACTATTTTATAGATGTAAAAATTAAAGCTTACTGAATTCAGATCAAGTTGCTTCTAAATGCCATGCTTTTCCCCTTGTATCATTTGATCTTATCTCTTTCATTAAAACTTTTACCATAACTGATTGAAGTAATTCTATATAGAAAAATCATATTTTATTTCTTCTCTTCACTCATAATTCTTACTCTTGAGTATCTGATTCTATAAATTATATCATACTCTTAACTTTTAAAGAGAGAGTATAAAATAGGGATATTAACTTCAACTTTTAGTCAATCCAGTATGGAGACTAACTAAACATACAATTTAAAATACTATTTGATAGAAAATCTGGTGATTGGAATATCATATTTTTGGTGCTGCTTTTTTTGTATGGAAGCAATTGATATTTGATTTAAAACAAACGTGACTGTGCAAAGACGTTAATTTCTACTTTGTTAATTCTCTACAATATTAAATTTGTTTATATGAGCCAACTATAAATTTTATAGTGATCCATTAGATTTTAGAGATAAGATGATTCTAAAAAATTCTGTAAGATATCTGCATTACTCAATCCAAAGTATAACCTCCCAAATTCCTTTCATAATGTTTAGTTACATCAAGTTTAGTTACATCATGAAGCTATAATTAATATACTACATACTGATGTAACTAATTATTCATTCATAAATTAAGTTCAATTTAAACTTAATGTTAACAGTTATTTTTTATTATAGTTCAGGAATTGGTATAAGTACACAATCTTCTTTGAGACCTTTGTCTTCACATTTCTAAGAAAAGTCAGAGCATAGGATTAAAAGCCTAAACTTATCATATTTCTCTAAGCTCTTCAATAAAATTGGAAGTAACAAATTAAAGCCATTATACTCATCGTGTTTATGCCATTATTTTCGCTATCACAACCATTTTATGGTCACCGAATACTTGCTTTCTATAAGCAGTTATTGCCTCATCATAATGAAAGTCTCCATTATGATGTCACAGCCAAGTATTTGGACACAGGCTTTGGGCTGCTGTTGGCTATTATGGCCAAAGTTGGGAAGAAGAGATGGACATGTAGTGGGTAAGAACAAGAATAAACTGGAAGCTGCTGGCAAATCTCACTCTGCCTCCAGTAATGACACATTTCAGGTATAGTGCCTGCTGCTTCATTTACACATCCAAAATCTCAGGATTTTCTTTGTTGTTGTTGTTGTTCTTTTTCTTTCTTGTTCTTTTCTTTTCTTTCTCTCCCTCCTCCCCCACTTCCTGCTTTCCTTTTTTTCTTATTTCTTTCTTTATTTCTTTTTCTTTCTTTTTCTTTCTTTCTTTCTTTCTTTCTTTCTTTCTTTCTTTCTTTCTTTCTTTCTTTCTTTCTTTCTTTCTTTTTCTTTCTTTCTTTCTTTCTTTCTTTCTTTCTTTCTTTCTTTCTTTCTTTCTTTCTTTCTTTCTTTCTTTCTTTCTTTCTTTCTTTCTTTCTTTTCTTTCTTTTTCTTTT
>PVKZ01002502.1:0-218703 GCA_004027375.1 Macroglossus sobrinus
GACCCCAGGAGGAACAGACCCGCTGACTGGAACCTACACAACCGAGCTTTGTTACCCGGCCCTGGGAAAAGGGTTCCGTATTGAAGTAAGTTTGGAAAACGCTGTACCCATGTGCCGCTCGGAGAGTCACAGCTCAAGAGGTCCTGCAGGTAAGAGACCTGTGAACCTGCCCAACCAGAATGCCTAAGACTGCTCTGAGACTGCAAAACTCTTCCGTCCTGTGATTTTTGTGATTTATCATAAGAAATACAGGCATACCTTGTTTGATCACGCTTCGCTTTATTGTGCTTTGCATATAGTTTTTTTTTTTTTTAAACAATTTGAAGATAAGACCCTCCACCAGCAAAAAGAGTACGTCTTGCTGAAAGCTCAGGTGATGCTTAGCACTTTTTAGCAATACGATATGTATTTTTTATAGCTCGATGAATTTTTATGTAAGAGTATTTTTTTAACTAAGAGATGTGCAGTATTTTTACAGACAATGCTGTTGCACACTTAATGGACTACAATATAGTGCAAACATAACTTATTTGCATTGGGAAGCCAAAAAATTCCCGTGACTCGCTTGATTATAATATTCACTTTATTGGGGTGTTCTGCAATCGAGCCCATACCATACTGTCTGCAAGGTCTGCCTGTATACATTTGGTCTTCGTCCCTGTTTCTGGCTCAGAGGTCCTCAAACTCTTTGGAATTTTTTAAGTGCTGGGAGCAACAAAAGTGTTGTTGTTTGTTACGTTAATGAGTGGCTTTTGGATAGCTCCTGAGGATGGGGCCTGGTTGCCTGGAGAACAAGTCATCCCACCCAACCCGGGACCTCCTGGGAGGGGAGAGGCGCTGGAGATTGAATTTGTCACCGATGACCAAAGATTTCATCGATGGCGCCTATGTAAGGAAGCCTCCACGGAAACCCACAGGGATGGGGTTTGGAGAGCTTGGGGGTTAATGAACGTGAACGTGTGGAGATCTGGGAGAAATGGCATGCGTGAGGGGAAATGGGTGCTCCGTGCTCTTCCCCCATGCCTTTCCTTGTGCATGACTTCCATCTGGTTGTTTCTTAGTTAAAACTGGTAATCTAGTGAGCAAAATGTTTCCTGAGTTCTGTGAGCAAATAAACCGAGCCCGAGGAGGGGGTCTTGGGAACCTCTGATTTATATACCTGGTGGGTCAGAAGCACAGGTGACCTGAGCCTGCAGCTGGCGTCTAAAGTGGAGGCGAGGTGGCAGTCTTGTAGGGCTAAGCCCTTAACCTGTGGCATCTGATGCTATCGTCAGAACTGAGATGAAAGGTAGGACACCCAGCTGATGTCTGCGAGTTGTTCGTTGGTTTGAGTAAACGCCTTCCACACTGGAACTGGTACCAGACCTCAGTTAGTCCTATAACATCTATTAACATTCTACCGAGAGAATATTCCGAGGAACATCCTTACACACTGGGAAACCCTGGCCTATAGCATAAATTTCAGAATTCTGTGCTCCAGTTTCCAAGCTTTTTGACCACATGGTTCCAAGCTTCATCTCCTCCCATGCCTCTACATATACCCTCCGCTTTCACCAGACTTCCTGCCCTTCGTGATAACAGACTCCTGAGATCGGGGAACGCTGCCCTTTCCCACGCTGAGCCCCCTCCTCGTACTGGCCCTTTGCTGGGGTGACCTCCACCCCTCCTCGCTATCTGTGCAAGATCTTTCCACCCTCCAAGACTCAGCCTGGGGCCCTCCTCCTCCACAAAGCCTTCCAACGAATCTCCATCCTCGGAGCTCCTAATTTTGTTGATTGTCTGGTACATCCTTCTGGCCAAACAGGATGCGGTACCTTGTGGTCTCTCGTTGTATCTGTATAACAAGAGCTTATATCTGTACAACGAGAGCTACGGCTACAACGAGGTATGAGCTGTGTCGGTTCCTGGGGCTTGTATTATTGCCACTGTCATTGTGGTGGGCTTATGTCTTGTGTCCTCACCGACCCCTTGAAAACAGTGACCATGTGTCGGTTCTTTAAGCCCTCATTCCTGGTGCAGGGCCCTCTGCACAGTAAGTGTCCAGGAAGTAGTCGTCGGTTTGCTTAATGCCTTTTGGATCTTGAGGTTTTGATTTCTTCTCCAGCTGGTGCTGCTCAACCTTCTGGAACACAATGTTTGCAGACTCAGGGTCATTCTTGAGGGCAGAGAGCTGGTCAAGACCGCTGAATGTGACTCTCTAGGGCAACCACACAAAGGGAGGTCCAGGAGGAACACAGCCGCTGAGAGGGGCTTGGGAGGGGAAGAGCAGGCTGATGATGCGGCTTAAGGGAGTGAGAGGATTCTGGCTCCAGTCTCTGTCTCGAACTACTACCCGCTGCTCTCTGGGGACCTCGTCCCGGCAGCCAATAAAGAGGAGACTGGGTCTCGACTTTTCTCTATAGAAACACTGAGTCTCCACATTCCAATGCTTGCCTCACCTGCACGGGGTTGCCAGGGCTCCTGGTGCTTCCGGTTACTTCTGTGATGCCACCCAGTTCTCTACACTCAGAATATAAGGGGCAGTGATGCTATCAGAGGCAAACCTTTGAATCTGCTCTGAGTTGTTAAGGGAGCAAATTAATTCACACACTGTTCTCAGTCACAAGTAACATGTTATCTGTGTCCCAGCTCTGAGGCTGGGGTCCTGCCAGATCTCGCAGGTATTGGAGGGCTGTGGCTCTGTGCATCGGGACCACCTGCAGGCTGGTTAAAACACCTGTGGCCCCATCCCAGAGCTTCTGGTCAGCAGGTCTAGGGCAAAGCTGGAGACTTTAACAGCATCTCTAACAGCTCCCTGGTGGTGCTGATGCTGCTGCCCATCTGGGGACCACACGCTGAGAATCCTTGTTTTAGCATCACCTCTTTCGGGCTCCCCAAGCCCTGCCACCTGCAGCAAATGCCTCCCCACTGAAGTGGGCATTTTCAGTGATTTCAGCGGCTTTCATCATTCTGGGGATAGTTCGATTTCCATTTCAGTCTCCCATAATTCTTTTGGGGGATGGATGGACAAGGGAGAGTGAGAGGAAATTAGGTATAAAAAGATACCAGAGCTAAGTAAGTGGTAGAACCAGTATTTAAACCCTGGCCATTCTGATTACAAAACTCTGTCTTTTAACCACTCTGCTATGTTCTCTTGGAAACCTTTTAATAAAGAACTTATTGTTAGGTTGAGGACACCAGCTGTTTCCAGCCTCTTTCTGGCAGTGTGCCGGGGAGATGGTTCAAGTAAATCAGGGCCTGACATAGAACAGACATCTAACACATTCTCACAGAAGGACAGCCTATAGCACAGAGGTTAGAAGCACACGCTCTAGGTCAGGATACCTGGGTTTGAGTCCTGGCTCTGCCACTTATGAGCTATGTGACTTTGGGCAAGTTAGTTAAGCTCTCTGTCACCTCCTCTCCTCATCTGTGAAATGGGAACAGCCATAGTCCTTCAGGTTTACGATGGAGATTAACTGAAGGGTTTCTGTATGTACTATGACCGCTCCGGGCTCGTAAGAGGCACTCAGTAAATATGAGCCATGATTCCTGGTTCCATGCTTTTGTGCAAACTAAGTAGAAAGAGTGTCGTAAGGACGAATCGTAGCGGCTCAGACCTCAGAGATCATTCCGAAGCCTCCTTTCCACTGAATGTGAGAGTTAGGAGTCTTACTTCTTGGCTTCTGATCTTGTCTAAAACTCCCTCCTCGGTTGCGTGAGCTGGGCCAAGTTACCTCAGCTTTTTCGTCTGTTAAATGCGGATAATAGTTATCTACTTAGGATACTTTTGAGGATGCTATGAGTGAGACTGTATGTTATGGCATTAGAGCAGTGCCTGGTGTGTATGCATCCCATACCCGTTAGCCGGTATTCAGATGTTGTTCCAAAGCACATCACCTGTGAAGCCCGTGCAGCATCGCACAGGTGAATAAGAAGCCCATGGGAGAATAGAGCCTGACCGCCCAGGGTCTTGTGCTCATTTGTCATGGCAACCCGGCCCGTGTTTTACGTTTCTTAGGCAGGCCTTCTCTCCAAGTCCCAGAGGCCCTGGCAGAATCGTGTTTTGAACTGATGTGCCAAATGCCTCATCATGGGTTTCTTCTTGTCTTGCAACTGATACATTTTTTATAAAGCATCATCTCCAGTTTCCTTTCAAGCTACAGAGAGGATATCCTTTTTCTGTCAGTTGCAGAATGATTTTTTTTTCCCCTTCAAAGTAAAGCATTAACTCCCAGAATCCTATAAATAGGTTCAATGTCTATATTAATGGGACGACAAGGAGGTACACATTATTGAAGTAACAAGCTGAAGTTTTCACTGGCGGTTATGTGGTCTTGCAGAAGCCTGTGTTATAAGAGTTCACATTGATATTTCAGGTATTCCTAACAGTGTCCAAGTGGTGAGCATTACAAATATGTGGATATGTAGACCACTGAGCCTTTTTCTTCCTTTACCTTTCGTTATTAGTTTTGAAAATGATACATGTTCACTTTAGAAAAAATTTTAAATCATATATAATTCTACTACCCAGAGATAACCGCTGTTAACAACTTTTCCATTCTTTTTTTTCTGTGCATGCATATAAATATTTCTTTTACAAAATTGATCAGGCTGATAGTTAATTAACACATTGTCTATAACTTTTTACTGCTGCCAGTGGCTGTTGGTATGTATTTTTTGGACATGCTGCAATTCATCAGTGTTTGTAGCTACTCACAATAGCTAATCTAACTTTGTAAAAATAAATGTGTTTCTGAAATAAAAAAATGTGATCAGGCTGAACATGCTATTTAGCAGTAAACATATCATGAACATTTCTCCATGCCATTAAAAATTCTTCTGTTATTACTTTTTATTAAATAATATTTTTTGTTTTTCAATTACAGTTGGCATACAATATTATATTAGTTTCGAGTGTACAACGTAGTGATTAGACATCTGTAAAACTCACGAAGTGATCACCCCAATAAATCTAGTACCACCTGACACTGTACATAGTTATAACAATATTATTGACTATATTCCTTATGCTATACTTTACATCTCTTCACATGACTATTTTGTAACTACTATTTTGAACTTCTTAATCCCTTCCCCGTTTTTCACTAATCCTTCGACCCCCACAATCCCAATCTGATAACCCTCAAAATGTTCTCTGTATCTAGGAGTTTATTTCTGTTTTATTTGTTTATTTTATTCTTCAGATTCCATATGTACGTGAAATCATGGCATTTGTCTTTCTCTATCTGACTTACTTCACTCAGCACAATACCCTCTAGGTTTGTCATGAAATATCTTTTTCCATTCCTTTACTTTCAGTCTGTGTGTGTCTTCTAATATGAAGTGAGTCTCTTGTAGGCAGCATATGTAAAGGTCTTTTTTTTTAATCCATTCAGCCAGCCTATAACCATTGTATGCATGTGTGTGTGTGTGTGTGTATACATATATGTGTATATATGTATATATATACACATATATATTTATATATGATTATGTATAATTTACCACTCCTCATGCTTATTATAAATATTAATTTAAAAGTTTTCAAAAACATTTTTCTAGTATTTTTATTTCTTTTACTTAAATCCTTGAACATCTGGAATTAATTGCCACATAGAGAGTGAAGTAGAAAGGTCTATTATTATTTTTTAGTAACTGCTTTATTGAGATATAATTCACATCCTGTGCCCCTTTAAAGTGTGTGATTCAGTGGATTTTTATAACACATTCACAGATCTGTGCAGCCATCACCGCTATCTAATTTTAGAACATTTTCATCATTTCCCAAAAGAAACCCTGTACCCGTTAGCAGTCACTCCCCATGACTTCTCCCTCTCCCGGCCAAGGCAGTTATTAATTGCTTTTTGTCTTTATTTGCCTATTCTGGGCATTTCGTATAAATAGAATCACAGAATATGTGGCCTTTGTGTTTTGTTTCTCTCACATAGCATAATGTTTTCAAGCTCATCCACGTTAGCATGTATCAGTACCTTGTTGCTTTTTATTGCTGTATAACATTTCCTTGCATGGATAGATCACATTTCGTTTATCCATTCTTCAGTTGATAGGTATTCAGGTTGCTTCCAACTTTTGGCTGTCATGAATAATGCTACTCTGAACATCGTGTACAAGTCTTTGTGTGCAAATATGTTTTCAGTTCTTGGGTATACACCTAGGAGTGTAATTGCTAGGTCATGTGGTAATCTATGTTTAACTTTTTGAGGAGCTGTCTATCTTTTCCAAAGAGCCTGTGCCCTTTTCATAAGCTTATCAGCCTTTTATAGATCTTTGGAGAAAAAGCTGTTCGAATATTTTGCTTATTCTTAAGTTGGGTTATTTGTCTTTTTATTTTTGAGATGTAAAAGTTCTTTATATTCTGTATACTTTATCAGATATATAATTTGCAAATCCTTTCTGACCTTCTCTGAGTTGTCTTTTCACTTTCTTCGTGTCTTTTGAAGCACAAAAGTTTTTAATTTCTATGATGTCCGGTTCATCTGTTTTTCTTTTTTCACGTGTGCTTTTGTTGTCATATCTAAGAAACCGCTGCCTGACCCAAGAGTATGGAAATTTACTTTTATGTTTTCTTCTGAGAGTTTTATAGTTTTATCTCTTATACTTAAAGCTATGATCCATTTTGAATTAATTTTTGTATGTGCGTGAACTTATTTTTAAAAGTGGCGAGGCAGCTTTTCTCAACGCTTTGTTAAACAATTCATCCTTTCCCATCAATTAAAATGGCACCTGTAGTACCAACAGGTAACTGTTTCCATTATCCATTCTCTCCCTCCTCCTGGTAGTAATAGAATGAAAAGTCCTACTAGGCAGGTAGCCATTCAGCTAGAGACCATATTTCCTTGTTTCCTTTGTTTCTAGGTGTAGCCAATGGGATGTAAGCAGAAGTGATATATGCAAATTCAAGGTCAGGTTTTCATAAGGAAATTGCTCCCCTTTTGCTATCCTTTCCCCGCTTCCCTCGGGCTTACATACGGATGTATGCTGGTGAGCCAGCTCTGAACACATGAATGTGGGTGTCTCCTGGGGCCACAGGGTGGCCATAATAACGAGATGGATGCAACTGGGTTTCCAGATGACCTCATGGAACAGAGCAGCCCAGCACTACCGTGGGCCACCCACCCACCCAATTCTGAGCTCTTCTGAGTTAGAGAGGAAATTCATATTTAATTTGAGCTACTTTATTTTGGGGCTTCTTTGTTATTACAATACCTCTAATGTATGCTGTATGTTTATACTGACAAATTTTTCCTTAAATTTCCATTCTGCTTTTTTTTTTTAACCTGTCTATTCTTGTACCAAAACCACAGTTTTAACTTTTGTAGTTTTGTAAAATATTTAAATGTGGGAAGAAGGGGAAGGCAGTAAGTCCCACTCACAATTTTTAAAGTATTCCTTGGGCTTTTCTCCTGTATTCGATCTTTCAGATGAATTCAGACTAATTTTGTCACCTTTCACCACCTCTTCCTTCTCATCTCTTAACTTCCTGGGTGCTTTCCAGTTAAAAGCCGTTTCTTGGTCTTTGAGAGTTTCGTTCCTATTCTGAAGCTGTTTGTGACGATGTGAGCCTAGGTGTGATCGAGGTGCGTTTCGGATCCCACCTCCTCAGATGGTCAGTAGCCAGTGTCCAGGGGTTTGTCTGATATTTAGAATATGCCCCCTCCACCAGGACTGGTGAGCCAGTGCCACAGAAACGCAGAAAGGGACAGACCAACTGTGGTGACTGCTCCCAGGCACACAGAGATGGAGGCGGGTAGGGAAAACGCACATGATACAAACCATAGGGAAAAAAAACCCCCGATGTTAACGAGAGTCCAAGCCGCCCGCAGCTGCAGGTCCGTGTTACAGGGAGTGTTGGTGACAGGTGGCGTGGAGGGAGGTGGCACTGCTCCACCCTGGTGAAACGTCTGTCCCAAGGATGATGCAGTGTGAGAGCATTCATCCCAAGAGGGGCATGGGTTGGCGTGGGGCTCGTTAGCTGAGTCTCTCTCGATCTTCCCCCTCCAGTGGTTGGGCACGCATCGCTTTTGGAGGGTGCCTGATTCGCTTATACGCAGAGAAAGTGCCACCTGTTACAGTGTGTTGTCTTTCTCCCTCCATTGCTGGAACAGAGCAGAAAGTCCTCTTACCAGAAAATGATATAAGCATTCCCTCACTTCATTGAACCAATTTGGGACGCTCGATTTCCTTCCTAAAATTGATTTTTCTCTCCCTGTGCACATCGAGGGCCCTCTACGTTGTGAATCTGTTGTGGCATCATGGCGAAGAGAAGCCACAGCTGCCAGTTGAGGGAGCTGTGTTCTGACCAGCCCCCCGCCCCTGGTCCCCCCATTCAACACGCAGGCATCAGCTTCGTTTTTGGAACGTGTTTTAAAGGAATTATCTAACGTTGCTTAGTTTCAAAGTTTAGGTTTAAAATGCCCTCCAATTTCCAGCACTCACAGATAAAAATGGCAAAAATAGGGGAGCACAATTAAAAAGGTCCCCGAGAATCCAGTCCGTCTGGAACATCAGTGTGTGTAAAAGCACAGTGTGCCGCGGGGTGTCCCACCCGAGCGCCCTTTCTGGATCATTCTTTGGCTTTTCCCTTGATTCCTTTACATTCTTTCAATTTCCCCGATAACAAAATGCTCGTAAGTAAATAATAAGCAAACACACACATATATGTATATAATATATGTATATATGTATTTTACAGGGGTGATTAATTTCATGCTTTTGAGGTTACAAAATACAGAAGGCATTGATTTGTGTAAATTCAAAGTGTTGCTCGAAATCCGTAGCTACACCCAGGATCTCCTTGGTGAATTCACTGGCACAATTTTGCCACCATGTTTGGAGTGGCAATATAAGGACAAGGCAAGTGCACGTAGCAGTTAACACTTCTCGTCCGTCCCAGTCCCCTCTGGCTGGGGAAGATGAGATGGTGGGGGTGGTGGTGGGGTGTCCTGAAAATGTATTCCCCCGGGGCCTGAAATCTTAATGCCTTTACAGGTAAGATCCCTAACATCACGAGGCTTAGATTCCAGAGGGAAAAAAGGGTGATAAACCAACACATACATAAGCAAGACCATTTCAGAGAGTGGCTAATGACATGAGGGACAAAAAGGCCGTGACTCGATGGGGATTGGTGGCTACTTATGAGCTGAGAGTGACAAATCCCTTTGTGGCAGTGAAATTTGGCTGAGACCGGAATTACGCGGAATGAGAGGTGCTTCAAATCTTGACTTCCTCTAGTGTGGGACCGAGCTGCCCAGCTGAAGTTCCCTTCTCCAGTTCAGGAACGCAGGGTGCCTTCCATGCTGGTGTCCCCCTGCCGCCCGCCCCCCGAGGGTCATGCACTGTGTGTGACTGCAGGAGTGAGCTACATGACGGCTGCACCGCCCCCCAGCACAGTGCCAGGCGCACCCTGAGTGTTCAGCCAGTGCTTGTCGAGTGAACAAATGGGGTAACCTCTGAACCCGAACTCGTGTGTCATCCTTCTCCAAATTGCTCCTCCCCAAGTTCCCAATCTTGGTGAGTGTGTAAAGAGTACCCACACGGCTCCCCAGCCGGAGAGGTGTGTACCGGCTCTGCCATTTCCTGCCTCTTCCCTAAAGCTGCATTCCTCTCCTCCACCCCAGGCTGGGCGTCACCAGCTCCTGTTGGCGCTCTCTTTCTTACGTTTCTTGGGCATTTGGGGTTTTGTCTTTGTGGGTGCTAGCTGTCCCTAGCTATTCCAACAGCTTCTTAATGGACTCCTTGCTTCAGGCTTGTCCCTCTCCAGTGACTGTGCCATCCCTCAGCCAGATGGAGCAGTATCGCGTAGGGATCTGTCCAAACCTCTTAGGATGCGTTCGTGGTCCCCCACGCCCTTCCAGCTTCTTGAGATGGTCCATGAGACCGAGGGGCTGACCACTCTTTCTCTTGCATCCCAGCCTGGTAGGGCCTGCAGGAGGGGAGGTGATGGGGGCCTGTGTGTGAGCTTTCACTCCACGAGAACACAAACAGTCCCCTTTCTGGGGGAGCCCCCTGTGGTGGAAGCGGGTCCCCTCACGCTGGACAGGAGAGCCCTTTAGGGCTGTCAGCCAGTTGATATATTAAGCGTAGGTCCTCGCTAGTGTGTGGGAGCAAGGGCATCGCAAGGGCCATGGGCCTTCTAACAGATAATATCATGGCACACAGGGCCACACGAAGCCTGGGGGGCATTGTGGCAGGAGGCGCAGGCTCGTGCCTGGCTCCCGCCTGGCTCCCGGCTTCCAAGAGGTACAGGTATGGGAGATCCTGGCTATAGTTTAGATTTTTTTTTTTTTTAAGCAGTCACCTGGTCACCTTCTCTCCTGCAGTCCAGCTGCTTTCTTGTGTAGCTGTGACTCCTTCCCACCCCACGCCACCACTCCACAGGGCTGTGGAAATGCGGGCCCTGGCAGATCACAAAGCCTGGGGGTGCTCTAGGCAGGGGCTGGGAAGGCCCATGGGATGGGGCAGGGGCCCAGTGAAGAGTAGCGTCCTCCTGTGTTCAGAGAGGAGAATAGAGCAATTATGTTTTAACGGCCACTTCACATTCGAGAAGATTGATTTGTCCTTCTGATGTGTTGTTTCCATAGAAGCAGGGCTTAACCTTTTAAGTGAAGATGATGAAGCTACCTAATTCATTTAAAATTAAGCTTCAAGCATATCAGTGCTCAATGCTCAAGTGTTACCGAGGGACTTGCCAGGGCCGCCAATCTGACTGCCAGGTAGCATCTGTGACTTTCTGCCTCTGACGATGCTCTTTCTGCTAGCAATCCAGTTTATTTTATGTTTTTAAAAATAAATTTACTTCATAAGGAGATAAAACTTCCTGTGTAGGATCACCAGGCAATTAATAAACACCTTTTAATTAATGGCTGGCATTGACTCCTCTTCATAAACACATGACGGACACACAGGCATGAGACAGGCACATTCAATTAAAGCAATTTATTGTCTGCTTCCAGAATGGACATAAAGGGCATCTCGGGGGCTGATAGCACAACACAGTGTTACACACCATTTCCACAACTAGCCTTGCGTTGAACTTTTTTTTTTTAAAGAACATAGTCATTTTTAAAAATCTAAATATTTACATATTAATAAAACATATATACAGAAGATCAAGATAATATTCATAGATATGGAACTTTTTTTTTTTTTTGCTAAGAAAGCCTATAAAAAGGATTTCTGAATAAAGTCCGAACAGTAGTCACGGTAAGTAAACACAAAGACAACTCTAATTTACGAAATATGACTTCATCATGAGTATTTCCCAGTGCACACCTGTGAGCCGAACAGCCCCGACCCCCTCAGTGGTGAAAACCCCAAGCTGTCGCCCAGCCTCGGAAGGAAGTGCTTCAAAGTTTCCTGGGGTGTGTTTAAGAGATGCCACAGCTGTAAGGTGAATGTTTCTACCTTTATTAGCAACATAGTCATCTTATTTTAATAGAGTTGAAAGGTCACTAATTAATCTTTTCAATTCCCTTGAGAAGTATTTCCTTCTGAGAGAAGGCAGACAACTTTTAAAACCTACGCTGCAGGAAAAACGAAAGCCTTGGTTCACAGTACTCTATTTGACATTCCCTGGTTTCAGGGAAGGGAGCACGAGCTGGCCTCAAACGCAAAAGGCTAACTGAGGATGTGATGGCAATAATCGCTCTGAATCTCCCTGGTAGCTTCACAAAGAAGACAAATAGAAACACACACATGCATGAGATGTAGCTATCTAGCAACTGGACAGATTCCTCAAGCCACACCTAGAACGAGCTTTGTCACCTAACAGGGATGCCTCCTGTCACCTTTGGTTGACAAGCTGGTCCTCAATGGAAAACTGCGTATCCAGAGCTCCCGTCCTAGCTCAGGCTTAGCTGTTCAGTGTGATGTGGCACAAGTTCTTTGGACAGGGGAGTGAGGCCTTTAGGTGCGAGGCCTGGCTGGGACACCGGCGGGTTACCTGGCCCTGGGCAACCACGAACCTCACTCTTCAGCTGGCTCACCTGCAGAATGAGGGGGTGGGACTAAAGGATGTGACAATAACTCTGCGCTCTAACGCTCTATGACTCCATAAAGTGCGTGCTAGGGAAATGCTCTAAACAGTAGCACAGCAATTTCCCCCCACCCCCGGGGCCTGGTGTTTCTAGTCCAATTTCTTTGAAGCCAAATTTTGGCCTTTGGGCCAAGTGGGAAAGATTCAAGGTAATTGTTGCTTAATGTGATAAATGAGGTATAAATGCATTGTTTCTCAATAAAATAGTATTTTAAATTTACCGTCTTATTAGAAAAAGGAATCCAGACGTCAATATTTCTATAAAACAAATACATGGCATGATATCTCTTTAAATTAAATCCAGATGTTCATTTGTTGGCTTTATATTAAGTGGAGTGTAAGTGTATTAGGAGCCAAATAAAATACAAAAAGTTAAATACGTTTGTGGCTGGTTGCCACACGATGCCAAAAACACAGAACCATCCGCTCAGTGAAAACCATCTGCTAAAAATAATTGCTAGGTAATCATGCAGGTAACTGGCTACTTGGAGTGGCTCACCTTTTAACGAGTCATTCTGTCACTCTGTTGACACCACCTCCGTGAAAGGTTTTTCTTTCCTAAGAATTCATATATCGTTTGTACCTCTTCAGGTACAAATGGTGATTTTGGGGTAGGGGGGGACTGATGTCACAAATGATTTCACCTAGTAGATCAGAACTATCCTGTCTCCCAAAGCATCTTCTTCATCTTTTAAGCTGATGACGGTTTAATTAATTTTGGCCTTCAGAACTGCTCCCTCGCTCCCGGAAAGAGCCCTTCTCCTTTATGTGGCATCTAAGCGATGAAAGTTAAAATAAATATGCTCCAAAACTCCATATATTCACATTGAAGTTATAAAAACAAAACAAAACAAAACAACAACAACAAAAAAAAAAAACAGGGAAGAGAGAGCTGCTGCTTTTTAATGGACAGTGGGCTCGCTGGATCAGACGTTGGACTTGAAAGGGGATAAATCAACTCTAAAAATGATTTAAAAAAAAGAATCTTACACCAAATTGGAGGCTTGATCGTCACAGATTACAAAGGTAGTATATGAGAACTGTTCAAACAGGACGGGCACACTCCACAGAACACCCAAACTTTGCAGTGACCTGGAATGCTAACGCGAGTCTCTGAGGACAGTCACACAGAAGAGGCGCGTGTGCTAACGAGCATGGTCCCTAAGCGCAAGTCTAGGCCGTGAAATCGGGCTCTGTGTCTTCTGTGTTTTCTCTCCGGGTGTCAAATATGTTACCTACAACAGAGACAAGAAAATGAAGGGGGCCACTTCTCTAAAGGGGCGTCGCACACTTTGCTAGGACATAGCCAGAGGTAGATGGATGTTTTGGATTGGTGAAGCACGCCGTTGGTGAGGTGTCTGCATTTCATACTGAAATCACTGATGGTTAGCCAAGGCTCTAGTTGTGCTAAGTGAACATTTCAGCCATTAGAAATTTGTAATGATTTTTACAGGAAAACCCAAGAATGTGTGCCACTATTAGAGTATGTCCATATTTTATCCAGCCATAGAAAATGGCTAAGTATAGTATGATTTACCTTGAAGACAAATACCATGCAGCTATTAAAATAATGTGCGCCAAAAAATTGTAATAAAATGGATAATGCTTGTTAGGTTAAAAAAAAACAACTCGAGAAATAAAATTTTATATATTTGATCTCCATTGTGCAAATCAAATCAATACAGAGAAAAATCTGGGGGGGAAAAAAAACACCCAACAATGGTTGTCTCCGGGTGGTAAAATTAATTCACATTTTCTTCCTTACACTTTATTAAATTTTTAAAAGTATGTCAAAGAATGCCAATTTATGACAAGAAATGCTAAGCCCAGATGAGCTCTGCAGTACTCCCATTTCAGATTCAAAAGCCTCCTTATTCCATTTTAGAAAGCATGGTTACGATTTTATTTTCTCTATACTTTTTTTCCCCCCACCACAAATTGTTCCCCAATCCTGGGTGGTTTTGCATCGCTATGGGAGGGCTCTCGGCGCTGCAGCGTCGCAGCAGCGTCGCAGCCTCTGCCCGTCACACTGGCCTGGCGCTCTCGGAGGGCGGGCGCTTGTTCACCAGAACCTAAGCCAGTGCCGATTCCTGGGCGATGCTCAACTACGCTCACTGACCGGTCGAGGGAAACCAAGTTAAGAAAACGTGCGAATCTATTTCTGTTAAAACTGAACACATGGAAGTTTGCTTATATGTAAAGGATCGAAACAAATGTCGTTTGACTGCCAGGCCCGAATTCTGACCTGCTCCATCCTGGGTCAAGCGTTCATACCTCTCCCCGACTCTTGCACATGAATTTGGAAGGAAGAAAGACCTTAAAAAGCTAATAAAAGCATTGTAAAATCTTTAAAAAGGACCAACGGTTGCCAGCTTAAATGCAGTAAGGATGCTCTGGCCTAGTGAGTCTCGAATCCCAGGATGGAGCTCCTTCTGCAGGACAGGTGGGGTCCCCCTCAAACCGTCTCCTTGGGACGCAGGCGAGGAGGGAGGCATTAGTGGTGGCCTTGCATTCAGAGAAGCCACCAGACTGGGGTTTCACTTCAGCGGCAGTTGAGAGCCAGGCTAGTCTAATCGAGAGCGTTTCATTTTATTACTGAAAAATTTGGGTACCGATCTATGGTTTCTTTCCTCCTTTTCTAAATGATAAACTGTCTTATTTCTCATGCTGTTTAGGATTTTGTGTCAAATATCAGAGGTCTAGTGAGAAGACCTGCAGGGGTGCTCCTGTGCTGGGCTTGTCAGGACCCCGGCCTTGGGCAGCACCGAGGGAGAGTCCTAGGGGCTATCACTTCCATGGACTTCGGGGGCACTTGCGCCGGACATGCTAACGGAGACTGCGAGACACTGAAACGGAGCCCTAAGGGGATTGATTAGTACAGCCATTGACTCTTAGGGTCTTTAAGAAACATGCAGAGACAAGCTGGCTTTGGCTTTGGCTTAGGGACGAGAGAGCTATGCGCTGTACTGGCCAGAGGGTCGAGAGGCCTGGGCCCTGTCTGGCCAGGCCACCGACCAGCTGTGAGACCTTGAGCAAGTCATTTAGTGTTTCTGGGCCTCAGGCTTTTTTTACCTGTAAAATAAAAGGACTGGATAAAAAGAAGGAATGGGACTAGATGATCTCTAATGTTCCTTCTTTCTTAGATTCCTCAAAATCCTTTTCAGTTCCAGGAGGTTGTTCTACCCCTCACCGCCACCTCCCACCCCCTGTATGCATTTTTCTCTTCTGAAGCCTCTCTTTGCCTCCATCTTCAGATGGGAAAATGCAAAGGGGCACTGTTTTCGAGTAATCATAACTTAAAAAAAAGCCCACCATGTTGGATGACAGCGTGGACGGGTGGTGCAAAGGCCCGGGGCCCCGGGCTGGGGGAGGAGCTGTGGGTAGCACAGGCAGAGCAGCATGGAGCGGGGTCCCCCAAAGGGCACCAGTCTGTTAGTTTGTCATGTTTCACGCTGCCACTGGGAGTGGGCTGGGGTGATAAGAACACGGCTAATGTGAGTCGTCTGCTATGCGGAGGAGGACAGGATGGGAAGGAACAATAGAGATCATGCATTTCAATTCTCTTGATTCATAAATGTGGAAACACAGCCAAACAAGAAGAGAAATCTCTTTTACATAATGACTACATACAGTACGAACTTGATATAAGCAGGCTCTTTCTGCACCGTGCGACTCATTTCATTTATTTATCCATCGCTCTGTTGCTTAGTTACTCAGGGACAAAAAAACACTATCATTTACACAGGTGAGCTTTGTCATTGCTCTGAAGTTCAGTAACAATATGTCTGTCCCGCATCTGTGAATTCTGCTTTAGTGGCCATCTCAGAGTACTTGCTACCGATGAATACGTGACCTAGTCAAGTGAGTGCCCACACAGAGAGCTACTCCATTCGTATTTGCTGAATTGCATTTAAATCTCACCAGCCTAAGTCTAGAGAACACACTGAGTTGAGCTTTTTCACTTCGGGAGTTTTGGGGGCATTGGGGTTTTGTGGGCAGGGCATCTTCAGGGATTCTCTTGAACGGAGGGAATAAATCGTTTGCCACATGCTCACTGATCAGACACCTGCCCCTCCGGCTCTCAGGTGTGAACCAACGCAGAGGCACGAGGCCTGGGTCAGAAGTATCACTCGAGGGTCAAATAACGTGAAGCCAGAGTTATGTCTATGGCTGAACCTTGTAGCAGACGCTTCATTGGAAGGTTGCACTCGGCCATTCTGGTTATGACATGAGCACTGCGCCACCCATGCTAGAGAGACTGGCTTAGTCACTCAGTTAGAGCAGTGCTCATGAAGTGCCCGTTCCATGAAGAGCAAGGGCTGAGTGGGGGAGGAGGGAGAGGACAGAATGGACCTGAATTTCATCTGAAAACTGGCGGTCCCTGTTCTAAAAAGAAATGTCATTTCCTGTTAAATTATTTTTTAATGGCCAAAGGTTTTGGGAGGCAACATATTGTGTGATCCTGAGTTCTCAGGACTCGCTGTCCTGAGGTTGTGAAGAATATAAAACAAGAGTGTGAGAAAAATGTAACTTTTCACATTCAGTGTGGGAAACATCTGAACACAGGGCGTTGAGAGCCTTGGATTACTAGGGTCTGGGTCTGTTACGCTCGCGTTTTGCTTGAGCTTTTTTGCATCTCTGATGTTAAAGACATTTTCATTGCAAATGCTTTCGTGCGCTGTATTTTCTAGTGGGTGATGAAAATGCAAATGTGCTTTACCTGTTGGTGGCAGAGAAATGCCGTCCAGTCTCTCATCGCCGTCAGCTACCTCTGCTGGTCACAAACATAAAACACAAATCTCATTAGTTTCGGGGAGCACATCCACTCTACCGAGCACAATCGTACCATTTAAAAACTCCAGTATGCGTAATAGTTTTCATCTTTCGTTTCCCTTTTCAGCTCTAGTCGGTTCACATTACAAATTTTAGTACCAATTTTTAAATAAAATGTTTTTAAAGATGACAAAATCAATCCCTGTATTAAAAATTATTTCTACCTGATGAACCTTATTCTGTCAATCACTGATTATTACAGTTCATGTTCACGTATTTATATAGACTTAAATATCTGGCCAGAATTTGGGGTGAACTGTTTAAATGTGATCATGGAGGTCAGTGAATTCCTATGGTAGAATTTTGCTGGTCATCCCCAGAATCATTTCTATGGGGTAGGCTTAGGAAATCTCAAGAATGAATCTTTCTTTGGAGAAAACTGGAAATTCAGATTCTTGAGCTGTTAATGTAAGTTGGCATCAATTCAGTCATAGAGAAAATCAGAAGGAATAAGCATTTCTTCAAAAAAAATTTGTCACGTCTATGTTTAAAGTGCAAACGTTTGCTCATCTCTGGATATTTCAATCTCCTTAAGAGCTGTCCAAAGGGAAGATCCTTCCTTCTGCCACAGGAAACCTTGCTCTAAATATGTAAAAGAAGGTACTATATGTCTCCTGAGAACTGAGGGGCTTGTCAGTGTCCCCAGCTTGCTGTGGACAGGTCAGAACACTTCACTGTGGCTATACAGATCATTTCGGTGGTGCTCCTATGTCCCGGGGCTAGTGGCTCCGGGGGAAGGTTCCTGCCTGTGTGCGGGCGAGGCCAGTCCAGTGAGGGCTGCCATTTGCACCACACTGAAACGCTCAGTTGGTGGGATGCTACGTCCTTGTTTCTGTTGCTGTTGCTTTAAGCACAATCAGGGTCCAAAGGTTTCCGCTCTGGTCCACCCTCTCACACCTTGTCCTCAGATTGCTACCCACTGACATCAGTGAAAGACCTACTGTGTGCTGACCTGCCCAGTCCACCACAAAGAGAACACACGGAGGTGAGGCAGAAGAGTCAAGACCGATTTTGGTTGGAGAAGAGTAGAAACCACTCAAAGTGATGTCGTAGATGAATATTTAATAACAAAACATTCAAGTCAATCAGTAAGATAAATAGCAAGAATAAAATTTTGTAAATAGGTTCATAGACGAAATAGAGGACATACTAAAATGCTAACACTGTTTCTTCCAGGACGAAAGGCTTATAGGTATTTAAAATTTTGTCCTTTAGGTTTAAAAAATTATTCTATTTAAAAAACAACAAACTTGTTATTTTTATATTTAGAAGACATAATTTTCTTCCAGTTGGTTTGAGTGAATTTGAATAGATATGATGAACTACGCAGTAGTTCTTTCATTGTGTAGGGTTTAAAAAATTCTTAAATAATTGTGGCATCTAGTCCTTAGAAAACCCCGCAAGGTAGGTCTGTTATTATGCTCATTTTAACAAATGAGAAACTGAGAAATAGGTTAAAAAATTTACCTAAGGGAGTATATAGCCCCTAAGTGACTCTGCCAAAGATATGAATCAGGCAAATGCCTGGGTTCTTAATCTCTTTGCTATTAATCGTACAAACACTTATCTCATATTTCACTATGAGCTGATTTTTAAATCTTCAAGTTTTAGCTCATTTGATACTTCATAGCTGCCTTCACTTTACATATATAATTGCTTTTATTTAGTTCTAACAAAAATTGGTTTTAGGTATAAGTTGATCTTCCCTTTGTAATTCAGTTAACCTCACTTTAAAAACGGGCTAGTGCAATTACTTGTTTTAGTAAGAACGGTATATATACAACCAGAAATAGACATATAAAGTAGCACGTGCTAGCTGTACGAACGGGGCCCAGCCCAGTATCGTAGATGAAGAACATGACCGTGCTGTTTAAATTCAGTCATAACATCTCTCTGTAACAACAAGCTCACAATCTTTCTCCCCCGGTGACAGGCAAGGTGTGAAATTGGGGAAAAGATCGAGCAAGTCCAATAAAAATTTAATGGCAGTGACAGCTTTACTCTTAGATCCAACGCATACACAAAATTGCAATTTCAGCTCTGAGGAAATAATCTAATGGAAATGATAAAAATCCACACCAGGAAGGGAATCATTCCAGTTATAGAAAAAAAAATTTATTACATGTGATGAGAGCCCCAAATGAATTTCTAGCTGCATTCATATAACCACCTTTCAGATCTGTGTGGGGAACCTCCTTTTTCCAGAGGCTTCCTTAGCCAGTGAGTTAATTAGCTTGCCCAGGTGGAGACTGTACCTAATGCCAGAAACTGAGCCAAATATGATAAATAAGGTTGAAATTGTGGAATATCTCTGAGATATTGTTCATATTATCATTTTGAATGAAAACAATCAAGACAAAAAGCAGGAGAGCAAGCAAGATCACCGAGACTTCGCTCAGTTCCTATCAGCGTGACAGTGGAAACACAAGCGGCTCCAGCTTGCATTTGCTGGGGTCCCGCTTTTGTGCCGCTTGGGGAAAATGAAGTGTAGCAGGATGTGACAAAACTGGGAGACAGAAACTATTTGGCAGGTCACCGCTGACGTGCTGTCATTCTGGTCTGCTTTGATCTGTATGCCACGATGGATTTTGTCTTGCAGACACCTTCCGCTTCTCAGATGCTAACAGAACCTGATAGCGAGGCAGAGAAGTGCCAAGGTGCCGATGCCAAGCATCTAGGCAGGTCATCTAAGCCCAGTGGTGAAAATGTCCAAAATCAAGTATGATGACAACTACAGCACAGGGCAGGGGCGTTCTGAACGCGCGTCAGGCCCCCGCCGGAAGGGGTCAAGTCCCAGTCCATAGAAACAGGTGCGCGCGTGTGGGAGTGCGCATGCGTCCCGTGAATTACTAATATGGATGCGGAGATGGTTAAGAACTATGTCCACTGGCCAGTCCGTGCGTGGGAAGGAGAAAGAGGAATGCAGAGGAAAGCCCCCACTGTGTGTGCACGTGTGTTTGTTGTGAGGAAGAAGGGATGGGAATGGAGACCAGAACGCCTACTAACTGATCTCAGCATCTGACATAGGAAACAAAAAAAGGTGCGTTGGTGTATAAAATGTATAGTGCGGGGAAACAAATTTTAAACCAAACTTCCCATTTCAGTCACGTGGCCTAGTGCCGGGAACTCTTTCTGTGTCTCTGAGAAGAGGCCTCTCCAGTATGCTCAGCAGACACTCAAGTCTTCTCCCCACTCTCTGTCTTCTGCGGTTAAAGGACACGCTTCAGACGTCACCTTTCCAGGTCGCCTGTGATCATCTGCTCAGCCAGAGGCACATGCTCTGTGCACAAAGCCCTCTCCTTCCTTCTTCCAGGTCATCTGGATTTGCCATTCTTTCCCTCAAGCTCCCAGGGAGCTGACTATTTGAGAGTCTGGATGGCTACTGTTAGGGAAAAGGGCTTGTAAGTTGTCACACACTGGAAATCCACCTGGTTCCCCCGTGCCCGTGTGTCCCATTGTTGCGTCAAGGGCATTGCCAGGCTGTGCCGGGAGCTCTCCCCAAGGCCATCAGCCGTGCTCCCCCACAGGCTTGCTCACAGTGACCCCTGCTCACCGTAAGTTCACGTACAGAGATCTGTTAGCGACACGGCCTCACGCATCTGCACCGCGGTTCTCGTGGACCCCGCGACATCCGGGCCTGTAGCATCTCAGCAAATAAGGTACATCTTCCAGACCCTCACACTCCAGCCACAGAAGCACAGAAGGCTCCTACCCGGCCAGGTGTCCTAAGGTTCGATCAGGATTGACAAATATGTATGGAGGTTTGTGGCCTCCTAGAGATGATGATTCTTATGTGACGGCAGAAAGCTGTCCTCAAAGAGAGACCACTGGTGAACTAACCCACTGTCATTTTGGGGAGGTGGGACTTTAAATGACTGAAGAGTCATAATTCAACACGCATTCGCTTTTCCTGGAAGATAACTCCAGAATCACCAAATCCAGATTTATAATGTTTAAAAAATACACACACACACACACACACACACACACACACACAAAATAAATATTTGACTTAAAATCCCTTTGCATTTCACGTGCTGTTTCTGGTAGGCTGATGACTGTTATTATTTCACCCGAAGCAGCTATAAAGTCACACAGATCCAAACAAAAATCAATAGGCAATAGACACAAATTGCGAAAGAGAAACCCGGTTTCGGACCTACGACACGTACACCCGCAGATGAGATTAGCCATCTTTCTCCTTTGTGCTGTTAAAAGTGAATGGCCTGACGTATCTATTACTATTTCATCTTCGGGTGAATTTCAAACTTCATTGGACTAAGACTTTAAAATCCCGAACCACAGCACATTTTACAGTGCGTCTCCTTCAGAAGACGAGACAATGGAGCACCCGGAGCACTGCGCTTTGCAATGCCTGGGAGGTCAATAAATGCCTTCGACTGCTTTCTTGCGGCTTGTTCATACCTGAGCCTCTTTTTAACCTTCTTCTGGCCAGTTTAATTTGATCCTGCAGAATCTGGACCCAGTCTCTTGGGCCGGGGAGTTTATCCACATGGTTAGCAGTACAGTACTTTTCTGTGAAGACTGAAAGAAAATGGGAAATGGTAAGGGCTTTCACAAATAAAATAGGTCAAGCAGACGCAGGATTATATCACAAGAAGAAAAGTATGAGGCTAAAAGATATCAATGCTGCAGCAGATAGCTTCAATATTCATATTACATTCCTTTGGTGAAGGTGGGGATTGGCTGGGCCCTGGTTACTGTGCTTCCAAATGAAACCAGCTATCAATATTTAGTAATTTTTACCAAAAGTGCCTTTTCTGCTTGCTCCATGTCCATGTGTATGAGACTAATGGGCAGAGAAGGGAATGCTTCCTACGTGTGTCCACTGGCCCCCTGACAAAATTCAGCAAGTGTGTTAAAGTGTTTCACGTTTTTGTTGTCAATTCAAAATCTAACGTGAAATTACACAGAAAGATCATGTTCTCATGGCGATTCCTACTGACTCAAGCGGCATAAAGAGAGTGCGGTTGTGTCTTAGGGAACATTACACTTCTACTCTGAGTCAAGCTCTTGCATATTGAATTAGGTCCTGGGAAGGAGCTACCTGTTAAGCACGAAAGAAGCTATGGAGTCACGTGACAGGACACCAGGGAGGCTGGACAGTTGCTACTGCAGCGCAGGGGAGGGCGTGAACACACATATAGGCGCTGGCGCCCCTGTTACATGTGCCACTCCCGAGTACTTTTAGACTCGGCCTTTTGTGACTTGCTCTCCGTAAGGTCAAGAGCAAGGATGCAGTCACATCGCCACACAATGGCCTTGGTGATTTTAATGTTTGAAGACTTCTTTTAAAAAGAAATGGCAGAGGAAAATGCCGACAGGTTCAGCTGTATAAAACTGTCAAACTTCTGCTGAATGAAAAGTAAACATTTCGTCAGGAGGAGAAAAGCTAACTGCACTCACTGTGACCAAAAAGGGTCAGTGTCTCCCGGCGTATAAAGAGCTCTTCCAAATAAAAGAGCAACTTCTAAAGTCTCTATCGATGAAGAACAAACTGTGTTTAACAAAAAAAAAAAAAATTAGGAAAAATGTTCAACTAAGCCCCCAAATTGCAAAACACACTTTATACCTACTAAATTAGAAACACAAAGTTAACATGTTAATACTTAATATCAATAAAATTGTGGGGACCTGGCACATCCAGACGTCGCTCTTGGCAGAAACTGGCAAACGCCTTTTGGGAAATAAGATGGTGATAAGGAAGGGTTGGTGTGAAACGGTCATACCTTTGGATTGGGAACCTTACTCTTAGAATTTATCCTGAGAAAATAACGTGAGAGCGTAAACAGTGCAGGTGTATGCGCAGAGTGTGTGGCAGCAGTGGGGGGTGGGGGACGTGAGGCCGGAAGGGCAGAGGGTCCTTTGGGGAAGCTACCACGATCGTCTGGGTTGGGGTCGTGTTCGTGGAGCGGGCGGGGTGACCAGAGCAGTATGTAGACGGCTCTGTATGTAGCAGTATGTAGAATCACGTGACTTGGTAAACACAGAAGGGAAAGGGGGGATGCATTCGGCTTGGTTTGGGACAAGCGAGTTTGGGGTGTCCGTGGAGCACCCACAGGGAGATGGCTAGTGGATATTTCCACAGAAGCCTGTACAGTTCAGAAAAGGGGCCCAGACCGAAGTTACCAGTTTGAGGGGCACAAATGTGGTAATTAAAATGAGAGAGAAACTGATGACCAGGGAGAACTTTCTGAGTGGACAGAGCGCTGGGCCCGTCACAGAGCCAGAGAGAACCCCAATGTTTAAAGGGAGGTTAAGGCCCAAGGGTCCCCGAGGGAGACCGGGCTGGGCTGCAGCCAGGGGACCTGGGAGGGGTCTAGAAAAGGACAGAGAGTGGTGCTGATGAAGAGGGGGGACCCACAGTCTGTGCAGAAGGAGGGCCAGGAAGGGAGGCCATCAAAGGCGGTGACCACAGAGGACACTCCAAAACGATCAGATTCAGTGGGGGAAGGGAAAGAGGCTAGAAGGGGAGGAGGGCTGAGGGACGGGGAGCTGAGTGGTTACAGGCGAGGGAGCAGCAGTGTTGTGGGAGCAGGCAGGATCCCAGATGAGGAAGGAGGCGGTCAAAGGAACCACCCAGAGGAGCGGGAGGTGACAGGTCGGGACAGTAATGGAGGGGTTAATCATGGAAAGGGGCAAAGTTCTTCCTCTCTGTCAGGAGAGAGGAAGACAAGGCAGGTTGAGACGTGGTTGTGGGTTGGAGCAGTCAGTCCTGAGCGCTCACCGCACTCTGCAGTGCGGGCAGTGGAGAGTGTGGGGGGCCCGAACGGCCTCTGGGGAGAACAGGAGCAGGAAAGTAGCAGACCGAGGATGTGAGGGTGCCAGGCCGGGCTGTGGCAGCGGCGACAGTCTGCAGGGGCAGGCCCTTCATTCTGTGGCACCTGGCAGCCCCTCCTCAGGTGCCACATCCGGTGCAGACACCAGATGGTGGAGTTGTTCTTGGGTTGGGATTTTGCTGGACAGTTTTGGCAGAAGGACAAGGACACAAAGCTCTTGATGAAGATGTTGGTGAAGCTGCCACCTGCGATGAGTTACAACTTTCTTCACGCCCAGATCTGGGAAAGAAGTGAGGCCAGAACAAAGCTCACTGCCTAGGAAAAATCTATAGAGAACAGAGAACAGAAATGTCAACAGGCTTGGCAAGGAGGTGCCACGGAGGGACAGCGATGGCGAGTGGAACGCTGGGGTGTAAACGGGGACGGCAGAAAGGTCCTGGATGAGAACGCTATGGTGTGGCTGGCGTGGGGCTGATGTGCGGTGGGGTGAACGGCGCGCAGTGCGTTGGACAGTGGAGCTGCCCAAGACGGCAGTGGACGTGGGGGCTGGAAGAAGACGCATAGCTGTGCTAAGAGCATTAGTGGAAAGGACCCATCCTAGGCCCAGATGAGCAGAGGCGGCGTGATGCTTAGGAAGCAGGATTAAAGATCGGGGAAAATACCACTCAGGCTGCCTCGCCTGTGACTCCAGGCTGGGCGAGTGAGCAGGCTCCACCTGGGCCACCTGCAGAGGACACAGGACCCCACCTATTTTGTCTCCCTCGAAGCACCGACGACAGTGCCTTGAACTGAGGAAGGACTCAGACATTTGATGAGCAGACAAACATTTTCCAGTTTTGTTTCTAACGGAAGCAAATAACGTAGTTCACCAATGTAGACGAATTGGGGAGAAAGGCCTAAGTGAATTAGTAGGAAGTCTTAATTAATAGAATGTAGTTCAGGAAACAAGGTTCTATTACGTTCAAATGCCCACAATAATGTTTACTCATCAAGAGAACTGCCAAAAGGTTCTCGAAGTCCCTGTTTTAATGAATAGAAAAAAGTATTGGTATTTAGCACCCCATTCGTTTATATGAAAATGTGTACCACAGAAACAACTTAGCAGGCAAACGTCCCCCTCCTTGTAATATTATTTATACAAGCAATTTCCAAAGCACCTAACTCCCCTTTCCTTAGGTTGTGTGAAATGCAGGTGTCCAAATTAGCATCCACTAGAAAGTAGTGGTTCCAGATTAACAAAGTAGATTTGGGTTATGCCCACATCAAAATGACTCCCAGCTGTGTGTGTCAGCAACCAGGTTTAGCAGAACCAAAGGGAAGGTTCTGGAATATTTTCCCCTACTCTGTGAGGGGCTTCCAATCAGATCTTTCTAATCTTGTCTTTGGCTCAAATATTCTGTCACTTACTGAAAAAGCAACAATTTCTGGTTATTCTTTTATTCTTTCAGTTAAAACATATTCCTTTTCAATAAAAAGAAGCCAGAGAAGTCTCTGACTCCTGACTCTGTGTCTTGAGACCACCGAAAACACAGCATTGGTCTTCTCGAAAAATACCTACACAAATATTTCCACTGGGCCTATTATTGACACTGTTTTGCGGATCACCTTCACACTTAAGAGAGACTCTTAACTCGACTCTATCTACTGAAGACGAAATCTTATTCTCTTACATGTGCAGATGAGGCCTGAGAACGAGGCCAAAAGATTGTCACTGCATTGATCTGAAAACGATCAATATGCTGTGTGAATAGAGGTATTCAGTAAGCAGAATATATTTTTGCTATCTGGACCTACAGCTAAAGGTCAAGCTGTTATCCTGGTACAAGTTCCATTAGGAGTGATGATGTAAAAAGAGGTACTGCATTAACGCACTGGGCTTCCTACTATGTTAACAGTGGGTCATTAGGAATCATAGTCGAACAGTTCGCATTCATCCTTAGGATGCAATGGATCCTAAAAAGAAATTTCCATCCTTTTCTATCTTAATACATTAAGGGGAAGTGAGGGCTAATGTGGAACAAGTCCAAGTAATCTGAACAAGTTGATGAAGGCCAACAGTTAAACTAAATAAAAAGAGTTAAAGCATCTACACTGCTTAATCTAATCTGAGGTCCCGAGGCACAGAGAGTATGTTAAGTCACTGGGGAGATGTCAACTGTTCGACGTGCTCTGTACGTGAATAATGGCTCTTCTCAGAAGCTTGCATTCCTTTGAACCGTGCCCTTTAATTGTAGATAAATAATGAACAAGCCAGTGGTGGCTGAGCAGACCCTTCCCTAGGAACGTGGCAGTATATGTAATCCGAGGGTGGCGTGTCTGGATTTGACTTGCGGAGAACGGAGAGGATTGGTCGGGTTCCCGAAGCAGCTCCCTGCTCGCGTGGTAGTTCCTGGAGGCCCCTTTGGGTGGATTCTTCGGGCTCACGATGCTGGGAAAAGCAGGACGTGGATTTTTAAAGGGAGTCACTGGATCGCACAGACACATGAAGGAGTAGACAGCAGAGCTTTAACTCGAGGATGCATTTAAATCTTCGCACGAGGTGGAGACTCTGGCCAGCAGTGAGAGTCTAACTCCTGATCTGATGATGGTTTTAACTTCCGGTCAAAGACGAGTGGACGTCAGGGTCGCCATCGAGCAGAGCGGAAAGTCGGGTCCTCGTTAGGTCTGCCAGGCTCCCGGAGGTCGAGAGGGGCCAGGGACGAGGGCGAGAGAGAGTGTCCTCAGTGGGGTTCTGGGGACGACTTGGGGTCGGGGTGTGCAGAGGAGAGGGCCCCCTGGGACCAGACGCAGGGGGAGGAGGAGGCGGAGGCAGCCGGGTTCCTGCAGGCGGCTCGCTCTCCACCTCCCCATGCCTGCGTGAAAGCCAGCCCCTCGTATGTTTCCCTCTTTTCCTTTACTCTTTACAGCAATTGTTTGAAACTTTCCATGCGCCAAGCACTTTGTATCTATCTCGTTGAACCTCTGCTGTAACCCGATGGAGCGGGTATCATGATCCTGCATTACAGAGGACACACCGAAGTACGGGCAGGGTACATCAGTGGCCCCAGACGGCACGGACAACAGGCGCTCTTTTCCACAGAAGTGACTTAATTTTTAACTTAACGTTACAGATGAGCACAGGGATTTTGTAGACGAAAAATGACTGAATTCTGACTATAAGCCCATTGATGGCTAAGGACCTTTTCCATGTGGAAGAGGTGGATGCTGGTGCGACTTTCAGCTACAAAAAAAACAGAAGCACGGCGGGCAGTAGGGGAGAGAGGACCAGGCGCGGTCTGCGGGATCACCTTTCCCCTCCAGTCCAGGGGCCAGTGGGCCTGTGGCGAGGAAGGGAGAGGGAGACTGGGCCTGGGTAAGAGGGTGTATAGGTGTTTTCGGCTCTGAGATTGTTGAGTCTGGCCCGAATTTTATATGGTTCTCATAGAGTTTATGTTTTCTTTGATGGTGCTTCATTCCCCACTTCCGTGGAGAGAGCTGAAACCTATACACTGTAGGATTGACATGCATTCTAATAACTGATTAATATAACAATAAATGTGGCAGTGAAGGCACTATGAGAGACAGGACAGGGCTAGCACAGGCTGCCAACGGCACGGGGCCTTAGGATGCTCCCCATCTTGATGCAGCTGTTACCGGGCTGGGGACTGGCTCCCAGCTGTGCAGGTTCAGACATCCGATGTTATCAGACCCCCAGGGGATTCAGGCCTGAGAAGAAAGCTCACGATAACTCAACCTACAAGAGATTGATCAATCCACTAGGATGACAAGTATCGTGTAACAGGGGTGATGATCTTTCTAGCTTCTGAAACATCTGGTGTCACAACCCAGGACTCCCAGTTTTCGGAATCAAGGTGCCGGAATGAAGAATTTAAAAGAAGGCCGCTCGATGAGCATGGCAATGAACCAGATGTGGCCGGGTGGCGTGGGGCTGGCCAAGCGTGAGGACGCCTGTGGGCACTGGAGCTAAGGGAAACCAAGTCACAGACTGTACAGAAGGATGAGCAAGGCCGTCTCCCGTCCTAGCCAGGAGAGCAAGCAGTGGGAGGGCGAGTAGGCAAGGCCGCAGTGTCACGACCTGAGTCGCCCTCACGCACCTTGTCAAACCAGAATCGTGAAGCTCAGTGGAGAACCTGCTGGGTGAGGCGGGTATGCAGAGAGCAGCAGGGCGCTGGAGAGATGGACGGTGTGGCTGGTGAGGGGGGACGGGGTGTGTGGGAGGCTGGAGAGCAGCCTCACAGGACAGCTGCTTCCTAACGGAATGTGAGTGACATTGTTTCTTGAAGGGAACATTTTAAGAGGTTGGAGCATAACCTGATTCTTATCAGCGACCTATCAGGGACCACCATACCGTGATGCCCCTGACCTCACAGCACCGAGTGGGAACGACAAGTCTCCTCTGTGCCTTCCTGTCACGGCCTCTACACGCACACGGCACATCGAGGCGCACACACTCAAAGACGACCTTTTGAGGTGCGATTCCTTCAGCGTATGGTTTATGTCACTTGTTTATGTTAATTCTTATTAAGACCGATGCCAGTGGATGAGTTTTCTGACCCTGTACACAAAATGAGCTTCTTCACATCTAGCACTTTAACCCCTCTTCTCCATGAGCGTGCATATATTCAAGACATATCTACCCAGCACCTGTCACGTGCCGGATTGTGCTAGGTCCCCTGGCCTCAGGAGGACGCAGGCAAACGCAGCCGAGAGGACAGAGGGGAGCTGCTGTTAAGGAGGGAGCTACAGGATGCCCAGAGAGGGGCGTGTACCCCGCTCCTGGTGCTGGTGGTCGAGGAAGGCTACATGAAGAGAGGGGAAAGAAAGTGGAGAACATTCCAGACCCAGGGAAGAGCACTGCAGACCTAGATAGCCCTGAGGCGTGGGTGCTGGGAGGAGTTGTCGCCATATCTGGGAAGCTCCTGGAAGGGAAGCGAGGAGCAGGGCCTGGGCCTGCCTGGGGAGGTTAGAACTGAGGCCTCTGTGTAAAGCTCGGAGCCTGGAGGTGACATGGGGAACCACCTGCCCCCCAGTACGGGGAGCTCCGCCTGGTCTTTGGAAGGAGGAAAAGAAAGTTTCCTTGGAAAGTTCTAGTGCTTGGCCTGGACCTCGCATAGTTTTGAACTTGAAATGACACTGCCTGTACAAAAGAACATAGACATTGCTGCCGACAGAAAGAAACACAGGATGACTCTGAAGGGATTCTCCCGGAACCGGGGCCCGGTGGGGTCTCACGGCGGCCGATGAGCTCACGTGTAGAAACAGCGCAACGTATGGGGACCGGTCCACCATGGCATGAGTCCGCCGACCCACGGAAAGCAGAATCAAACCCCGCGGATGAAAGGCAATGGAACAGCAAAGGAAGTATATTTAAAATGATGATGTTAAAGAAGGACTTCAATCATTAAGAAAACATAGAGGCCGATTGACAAAGAACCAAAAAGAACTTAAAGAAATTAAATATGTAGTAACTGGAATTTAAAAATTCAAGGGACAGGTTCATCGACAGATGAATATCACTGAATAGAAAAGGGGGTAGAGCTGAAGAACCACAAAGACTGTAGCACCAGGAGATGCAGGGGTGGGAAATACACAGACACGTTAAGAGATATAAAGACTAGACTAAAAAGGTCCCGTTAAACACTAATCGATGTTTCATAGGGAGAAAACTGAAAAAAAAAGAAGGAAAGGTACAATTTAAAGACAATGGATGGAAAATTTCCAGAATCAGTGAGTCATAAACTGTCAGTTTCAAGCAGCACAGCAACCAAGCAGAGTAATAGGAATAAAGATGTGCCCAGACAGGAAGTACAGAAACTGGGGAACCCCAAAGGCAAAGGGGTCTTAAAGGCAACGAGCGAGAAAAGGCAGATTGTCTACATCAAAACAACACACTGAGAGCAGGTTCACGACAGCACGGAATCTGGACGACAGTGGAATATTTTCAAATTAGTCTGGACAAAAGTTCTCTATCTAGATTAAATTACCCAACCGAATGCCACATTATTCAATGGTGAGGGTGACACAGAGACATGTTCAAGACAAAAATGGAACGAACATACCACAGAGACCTTCGTTGGAAGACTCACGAAAGGTCGTACTTGAGGAAGAGGAGGACCGAGAGCAGAGGACTGGGGAAGGGCGAGAGAGGAGGACGCGGCCGTGACCGAGGAGATGCAGGAAAAACAGACATCATTACAACGCCAAATTCACGGAAACTGTGTAGTTTTGGCTCAGAGGTAGATAAAAATACCAAGTGTCCACATGTGAAATGGGAGCTCGGTATATGACAGAAGTGAAATTACAGTTTGTGTGAAGAAAAAAATAAAAAGGTGGTGTTAGAATGAGTGACCACCCATAGAGAAAGACAAATGAAGTCCCTCCCTCACTTTAGGCAAAAGTAAATTCCAAGGGGATGAAAGATGTAAACAGAAAAGATAAAACTTTAAAATTCTGTTGGAAGAAAATTAAGAGAGCTACCATCATATTATCAGGGTATGGGGAATTTCTTAAAATAGGCACAAAGCATAAAATAACTTACGTGATTATCTAAACTTTGGCCTGCTAAAAGAGATCATATGCAACATTTTTGCAAGTTGAGAAATAAAAGCAAATATTTATAACAAACAGAACTGAAAAAAAGAATTAAAATAAGTCAATAAGAACACAACCACCAATTGGAAATGGATGGAAATTCATAGAGAAAACAACCAAATAGTAAAAAATATGAAATGATGGTCAACCTCACTGATAATCAGGGAACCCAGCACTGAGGTGCCACCTGAGACCAATCTGACTGGCACAACTTAAAGTCTGTTAATACCAGATGTTGGTAAGAATGAGGAAAAATAGGATTTCTTAAACATTGCTGGTGAATTGATGCATGTCACTGGTCACTTTTGAGAGCCACTTGGCAACACGTGCTGAAGCTGATGATGCTTACATCTGGGACTCGTTTCCACTCCCGGGTGCATCCCCTAGAGAAATTGTCACTCGTGAGCCCAGGGAACATGAAGGTGGCTGCTGCCATAGGTGATTTTGAGAAAGGAGAAGCAACCTGTCTCTTCATAGGAGACTGGAGAAAGAAACTGCTTTACTTATATTACGGTTAGCAGTTAAATGAACAAGTGAGGTAAATCCTGGAGAAAACAAAGACACAAAGTTGCAAAAATGCAGTATGAGGCTGTGTATGTAGATTCATAAATGTGGTTTATGGATAACACATGTCAGCAGCAAAACAGAAAAACACAGATGGGAAAGATTCCCATCACGTTCAGGTTACTCCAGAGCAGGAGGGAGAGAGAAAAGAGAAGAGAAACATTTTGATTTAAAAAAAAACAATAAAGGAGAAGAGTATGAAATAAATGGAACATCTCTTAAATCTCACTGGGAAGGTGGAGAGAAAACGCATCTTGGAAAATGTTTCAGGGTGAAGAGGAATATGATTATTTCCACGTCTGACCTTAAGACAACTGCTAATCGTCTCTGAACAAGTCAGAAAATCTCTCCTAGGATGATGCTGTGACAACGTCGATACTGACCAATGTCAACTGTACTCCTTACATATACTCTCTGCTGGGATGAGCACCGAAAGCTGTCTTTACAAGGGAGCTGGGAGCGACCAGGGGAAGACATGAGGCCATCATCCTTCAGCTCCCAGCTGACATGTGACCTCCTCAGGCAAGGCCACCCTGAGTTTGTCAACCAGGGTTTATTATTTGTAAATAATGACGTCGCGTGATCATCTAGATTATAAACCCAGCGAGGGCAGAGATGCCAGCTCTCTCGTCTGTCGCTGGCACATGACAGGCGGCACAGGTGTACGGTTCGTGAAAGGACAAACTCGAGGACCTTTTCTTTCTCTGCTCTGTGGCTTCACTTGAAAGAACCGAAAGAAGAATGTCTTCGGTAAATAGCCACAGGTCTTGAAATATACTGAGCCTCAAAATTCATTTCAGATTTGACTGAACAGTAAGATTTACCAGAGTTCAACTAAAGCACCCCCAAATTAAATCTTTAAATTGATATTAAAGTTAAGGAAATACAGTAATGTACACAAGGATGTATTTATTGATGAAATTAGGCTATCCCACTGATCTATGTCTGTAGAAGGCTGCAGGGCAGTCAGCCGGTCAAGCAAGAAAAAGGTAGAAGCTGACCATGATGACCATCGAGCACTCTTGTCTCTTAGTGCCAAGCCTTGCGACTGTCACTCTTGCTTGTTGTGATGAAAAGGGACTTAAATATCCATAAAATTGATTTCCAGCCACATTTATTTTATTCTATGGGATTACTTCTGAGAATCTGGATGGAAATGACTAAATTGTAGAATTTCCGAACTGGAAGAGACTTTAAAATTTAGCCAACCCATACCTTTAAAATGCTTTTTTCAAGAGGAGGTAAATGTTTCAAGATCTTACATGGGAGTCTGGAGTAAATCCACACCCACAATGCTCCTTTCATTATTCCTGACCTGGTGGGATTTTGAGGTTTGAACAAGCTTGTTTAAGCACAGTGATCCTCAAAGATTTGAGGCCAGACTTGTCTGGAGGGAAGCGACTCCCCTTGTCTGACTTTGTTTGTTTTTTGCTACTAAGGCATCCCTGTCTAAAAGGAAGTGCCTTCAGTGGTCTCTCAGATTAAACAAGGTTCATTTTAATTTATTTCGATTTAAGGAAGCCCACAGCAGAGCTCATTTATAATGCAGCTATTAGGAAAATGATGGATGCCCTCCTTTGGGGAGCTGAGCTACAACATGCGTTTGTCTGTTTGGTATATTTCAAGAGAATAAATTATATCTGCTCAATATTAAGATCTGGGCGATAACAAGCTTCGATGTAATGGCGTCTCACTGTTTACCCCTTTTTTTTGGCAAAGAGACATGTTTCAAAATCATAGATGTATAGCAAGGCTACTTGGAAGGCATTTTGGAACGAGGACGACTCACTGGTTTCACAGATCAGGAACTGAGACTCAAGCGACATATAATTTTCAAGGCCGGGACTCGTCGGCTCCCAGAGCGGGGCGAGTGGCCTGGGAGCGCGTGCACGCGCCCGCTGCCCTGTGCCCAGCACCGCCGCCCAGCACACGCCCGTGTCCTCCTGTTCTTCATGCAGGCGGATGAGAAAGGGCCGTTCTTCTCTCGGCTTTCAAAGCTAGAGTTTCTTGGCGTGAGAATTTTCAAAGTCACTCTGTGAGGGAGGCGCTCACCCGCCAGCCAGGAGGTCTGGAGTGACCCTCGGGAGCAGAGTAAGCTAGGACACGCTCAGGAGCTCAGGTCCCCCCGGCCCGCACAGCCACCCACATGCAGAGGCGGTCGGGGCTGGAGGCGCAGAGCCGTGAGTCAGGGGAGCCGCGGTGGTGGTGGGGGGTCTCGCCCACGGGGATTGGGTCATCGGGGTGGCACGCTCGCCCCGTCCCTGCCACCGCTGACCTCTGGCTCTTGCGTAGAGGACACAAGGGGAAGATTCCGGGACACAGGACAGGGGCAATGCCTCAGAGTAGCAGTTTATCACCTTTCATCGTGCACACTGTGTAGGTTGCTCTTTAACAATTAACAATAATCAATGCTTTCAGAGCCCCCTGAATACAAATTGGGTTTTCCATTTGGGATCCCCTTGGCGTTCCGATGGCCGAGATCTATACCCTCCTTGAACCGTGTACCTCCTGATCTGCCGGTTGCTGTTGTTTCTTCCGATCTTCACACTTCTATTCTACCTTCTTGAATTTCAGCTGCCTTTTTCCAACGTGCCATGGAGAAGCTGTGTGGTTATCTTGTTATTTTTGCCCTGTATGCGTCCAACCTAGTCGAGCTGAGTCTTGATTTTTAAGAAACCATCTTTTTCAGTGAAGATAAACTGCCTGGTTGCTTCCATCCCTCTTTCCTTCCTTCCTGTGTTTATTGATTGTTAGTTATGTGCGTGGCACTGTTTGACATGCCAAAGAATATGCCAGTCAAATAGAGAATGTGGACTCTGCCCTGGAGGAGCTTGCAGTCTTGCTGGGAAGATAAGCTGTCCAAACACAAATAGGATGACCACATATTCTGATTTGCCTGGGACAGTTCAAAATGCCTCTTTCCCCTGTGAAATGATTAACAGCGTCGTTTTCACTTTCAAATGTGTCCCAGTTTGGGATGCAAAGGATATAGTCCTTCTCCACATAAACCCCGAATAGCAAAGCACAGGGTTAAGGTTTATTGCTGGACTATTAAGGATAACACGCACGATAAGAACTGAGTGAAAGGGGAAATCAGCGAAGGCTGGGGCATCTGGAGAGTCTCGTGGTAGAGGTGACGAGACTTGGTTTCGACCGTAAAGAATGAATTGGATCTGTCTGCAGAGCGAGAGGAGGGAAGAGCCCTGGAGCCTTGGGGAGCACGGCGTAACTCAAAGCCCGAGAAGAGTCTGTGATGCCCGAGGGACGGTGTCAGCTGGGCCGCCTCACCTGGGAGGGGCCCTGGGAGCCACAGATGCCAGGAGAGAGAGATTAAGTTATGAGAAGTCTGGAAAAGGCCAGAGTTTGGACATGATTTAAGAGGCAGAGGAGCTAGGGAGGACAATGTCACAAAATCTTATTCTGCAAGTGTTACCTGGCTGTTAGCACACGGTATGAACGAGCAGGGCAAACTGAGGTGCAGCGAGGCTATTTAGAGTGTTTTATGGTGACGGATGTTTAAACAGACTCATCGTGGTGACCACTTTGCAATACACACAAATATCAAATCGTTACGCTGTATACCCGAAGCTAATATAATACGTCGATGATATCTTAAGAAAAGTTTTTTGCAGAACTTCTGGGACAAGGTGATGCACAACCAGACTAGGATGGTGTGAGAGAAGGTGACGGGCAATGCGTGAGTGAGGGAGGGAGGTCAGAGAGAGCCCACAGGGCTGGGGTAAGTGGGATTAGTGGCCAAGGAGAAAAAAAAGGCATTGATGGTGATCCTGAGCCTTCGAACTTGCGGAGGAGGAGAATGTTGACATTTCTGTCAAAAATAATGTGGTTGTTATTTAAAATAAAGGGGGCGTTAACGTTAGGAGCCCTGTGTCGCCATTCAGGTGATAGAATTTGTGCGTAAGTTGGACCACACTGGACTCTAGACAAAGGCCAAGCCTCAAGCCCTGCGTGAACTTGGAATGCTCTGCGATGAACTTGGAATGCCCTGCGTGAACTTGGAATGCCCTGTGTAAACTTGGAATGCCCTGCACGTCTGAGTCCCCGCTGCCAGCTATCCGTCTGAATTTCCAAGCAGGGTCTGCCCCCACCTAGCTGTCCATGGCCACACTGATTCAAAGTGGTGCGCGTGGTCACGAAGAGGTGGGGGGAGGGGCGCACTTAAAACAACCAAGATGGCATTCACTCTGGGAGGAGGGGAGGCGAAGGTTCTGAGAAGTGCCAGGAGTCGGCCATGGGGAGGGGTCCAAGTCCAACTGAGAGCCAGAGGCGAGAAGGAACCTGGAAACGGCCACCGTAACAGAAGCTCTGACTGCAGGGAGGGCAGTCAGGGGAAGACCTGACTAGTTCCTAGAGACACGTCTCGCTCTTCTAGGTGCTTCTAGAGGGACAGGTGCAGCCATGCACGCTCTTAGATGTTGTCAAGGCAGCCAGAACTGATGGAGCTTTCAGTTCAATATTAAATGATGGCCTGTGGATTTTCAAGGGGTTTTCTTCTTAGCTGACACATATCCTTACTTTTCTTGTGGGTTTACCATTAGTCCATAGTAGTACGGTGACTACAAATGTTCCATGATAATTTGCATCCACACTTTTAGGGCAGAAATATAAGCACATTTCAATTCTTGAGTCTCTCAGGCTTTTGAGGCATTCCTTGTAGGAGACAGTCCAAACCTGTGGCATTGAAACATTTGCCAGATTACTGGCACCAGCTACAGGTCTAGGAGGAAAGCCGTGAGAAATGTAATTTGGCCAGTTCTGGACATATTATACGGTTCTGCTTCCCTACAATGCAAAAGGAAATAGGAGAGACGTGGCATCACCTTAAGATGCCGGTGAGCCACTCAGCTCGGCCGAACGATGCGGGGACTTACAGGGGAAGGAGACGCTGCTTTCTGTGTTCAGGGCCAAGCCCCGCACCTGTGCTGCCATCGTGCAAATCACACAGGTGGCCCTGCCCCAGGGCACTGTGCCTGCTGTGGCCAGAAAACCGTCACAGTAAATACACACATCGACAGTATCCACACGGAAAGGTCGCCCACCGTGTGCGAGGCACAGTCACATTGCAGTGGCCCCGTCTGTGCTACGGAAACGTCTCTCTGGACAGGAGACGTTTGTCAACCATAATGGTGTCGTTAAAATGCAGGTTTTGTAAGAATGCAGTAACTGGGAGTTAGAGTTGAATTCTTGCAAGTTAACCCACAATCGGTTCCCGTCCATTATATGACAGGCTAAAGAAGGATCAATAAGAGCCATCACCTTCTTCTTAACAAATTTCTCCATATTTCCATTTGCTCCTTATGCAGCAAGAAGATGGATCCGTAATTTTGAGGAGGATAAAATTCCTGTTTTTGAGCTTAGAGAAGACCAGTTTGACAAAGCAGAGACAGTCTTTCAACTCGCTGTGGCCCCAGCCTCACAGGTTCTGATTCGTTAGGTCTGGGACGGGGACGAGGGAGCGTTAAGAAGCCACTTTAAGCAGCATCATTCTGGCCGAAAGCCCCTGGGAGGCGGGGAACTATATTTGAGTCCATTTCATTGGCATCTATATTTACAAGTTTAACACTTGAAGATAAACAGGTGGGTAAGGACTCCCGGTCCGTCACTTAGAATAAATAGACTTTATTAAACTTATTCTATGGTTAGCCTCTTCCATTTCCTTTGCATCTGATACACTGCTCATTCTTCAAGGTCTAGCTCAGCTGTCACCTATTCTTGAGGCTTTCTCTTAAGAGAAACGAGCACCTGACATTTCCTTCATCCTACCTGGGAGTCTGGTTCTGTGTTACGGCTCACTGTTGGCATGTCACAGATCACGTACTCCTTTAGGTCAGCGGCCACACCTCACCTTGCTCATCTTTATGCCCCCAGCTCCCGACTCACAGTGGGCAGGCAATAAGCATCAGCGTTGTGAACAGAAATTTCAAGCTGATGGTTTCAGTTTGCGAGGTCCACAAAAATTCTGTGAACGCTCTGGCGTTCTCACGAGTCACACGGTATCGGAAAAGCATCGTGGCCTTGTCTTCCATACCACACTGTTTGGTGAAGGAAGGTGGCTGAACAGGGGGCTCGAATGTGCAGTCGGGGAGACGGCCGGGAGCGGGTGAGAATGCAGAGTCCGTTTCCTTCCCAATAAGGCTGAGTGGAAAACCACGGGGCGTTTGTTTGGCGATCCACCTGTCAGGGCTGTGCCAACGTCTAGAACGCCTTCCGTCCACCCTGGTGAAGTTGGCAGTGACCCCGTCACGTCCTGGTAAGGCACGGCGGGCGTGTCTGAAACCAGGACCCTCGTGTGACACAACAGAACACATCATTTGAAGGCCCGAGGTTCAGAGGATGAGGGCCGTGGGCCCCTACTCTCTTCTCTTCTGCTCCGGGAGAGAAGCAGGACAGCCTTCAGAAGGCGGGGTGCGCTTAAGGAGCAGTGGAAGGAGACCGTTTCACGGGAGGGCTGTCCCATGCCGCTCCTGCAGGTCATGCCTCGTTAGGATCGGGAGCTGGATGGCACTGCTTTTCAAGGTGGCCTGGAAACGACCCACGTCGGTCACCTGCAGGCGCTTGCTCTAAAGTCAGATTCCTGGTACTACTTTACATCTGTGGGATCCAGCTCTGGGGACAGGACCCACACATCTGGATTTTGAACCAACAGCTCAGGTAATTCTGACGCACATTCGAGTAAGAGAGCCACTGTGAAAGGGGCTGAACTTATAACGCTCTTCATATCGAATGGCCAAGATTCGACATCCCCTATCTGTCACCAGGCCGCCATAAAAAGTGAGGAGACACAAATAACAACGATTAGGTAATTGCTACAAACAGAGCTGAGAGACAAACTATATACCTCATGTCATTACGTAGTTGTCATACATTACTTTGTTGTTACGTATCATGCAAGCTGTTTCAAGCTGATCTTATATGTAAAAATATGGACGGAGAAGTTGCCAATGATTATACATTCTCCAAAAGGATCCTTGAATGAAAGCATTCATCGATGGGTGCCAAACACTTAAACTAGCATCTAATCTACATCTAATCTACACCCTCGGAGAGACTGCTCACGTGCAAGGTGACTTTCAAGCACTTCCTCGGCAGGCCTCTGTCCTGGATGAGTCTCAGGAGTGTCTCTGTCCCTTGGGAAGAAGTCACACCTCTGTTCTGCAGCCTGGTTCTCACTGTCTTCAATGGAAGCCCTGCCCTTGAGGCTAGCAAATAAACTGGGATACAGCTATACTTGACCCCCAAATTCACTGAGTATGCTTTGCAAACACAGCAATCCACTGGTCACTTTAAATAGTTAGGATGCCAGCCTTCTTAGTGGAATTTATAGGGAATCCCAAATGCTAAATTGTAAGATAGAAACTTAAAGTTGGGACTTCTTTCTCTCTCTCTCTCTTTTCAAATATTCCTCATAAAAGGAATGAGGTGTGCCAGGCAGCGGCTCTGGGGTTGGGGGCGGAGGGCCTGGGCTTAGAGCCATCCTGGCTCTCCCACTCACCAGCTGTTTAAGTTAAGTAAGTTTCCTTAATTTCTCACAGCCTCAATTTTCCCTCCTTTAAGTGAGAATAAAATCATCAACATTGTAAGGGCATTCAAATACAAGCTGATATTTCAGCTTTGTTCTTACAGAGGGTTCTGAGAAAACCCAGACGTTTTCAAGAAATAAAGAATAAATCAGATGTAAATTATACCCCCGGCCCTTTAAGTCTATGTGAGATCAAACAGAAAATGGCTATTCAATTTTCTTGGTTAAATTCCAAGAAAATGAATGATGATGATGTACATTAACAATGGAAAACAAAGGTATTCTTACTCAACAAATATACAGACCCTGCAAGTCTCTAGAGCTGCTGGAGAGAATTCAGAGGTTTTGGTGGTCAGTTCAGCACAGCCTGTGAAAGGGGGGTGTCAAATACACCTTCTCATCTAATAAGAAGCACCGCTCAGTTTTTGGGGTGCCACCAACCAAGGAGTGTTGCCTCCTGGATCTGTTCTAATCCCTGGAGTCTGTCTTGACAGACTGTCGTCCTGACTGCCCCCCAGGAGGGCAGCAGTGTGCATGGCAAGCATGTGTTGCCTGGAGTAAAATTAAGAGTAGTCGACCAGTTCTCACTTTGCAGGCATATGTGACTTCCCTCGAATGCAAGAGGATGGAAGAACCTAGTATAATAAAACTTTCTCAGCTAATCACTACGAAGCTGAATTAAAACATCACGGCCCAGGTCCTAACAGTGGCTTTGCTGCAACTACATTTTCTGAAGAGCATTCCGAGATCCGACGATTCTGTCACTAGTCAGACGGCTCTCACTGAGTCACCCTCCTGGGTCTCCTGGTGTGTGTGACAGCAAGACCCAGATGGCCTTCAGCGGGCACAGCATCGAGGGAGGAGGGCATAACGGGGCGCTAGCCTCCACTCTGCGTGAAATCAACTCTGAATCGAATCCAAGACACTACGCTATCCTCAGCACTGAGACCTAAGACCACACCCTGCTTCTCGGAGTCAAACTCCCAAGTGTCCAGGTGTGTTTCTAACTAAGGATCCTTGGGTCGTACCTACAAATGGGTTTTTAATGAGTTGTCCGTAAGTGTGAGCTACCATAAAACAGATATGACTATGAAAAATGGGATTTCTACAAAGAAGCTTCTATTTTATTTTCAAGATACTGTCATGGGGATTGTTAATTATCACTACAAAGAGCTTTGTTAATAATCACACAATGGACTTTCCTTTTTCAGTCAATTCCTGTTCCTATTTATAAGCATTTTATAGGTTTTTATCTACCTTTTCCCCATTGTTGTCTTAATCAACCTAATCACTTTGAATAAAATCCAGACCCCGCTGTTATTTTATAAAATCAACCAGCCTTTGTATATTCCTAGGTTGTAGAGCTTTTCACGTTAATGGAGTATTGGTGCACCATCCCTTAAAGGACAGAGAAAGACTAAATATTTAATATCTGGTAGACAGCAGAAACATGAGTAGCCTTGCCACTATTGTGTAGAAAGAAGCCATTTTATCACTTTCCCAGGAAAGCTCAAAGGACCTGGGTTAGGGAAATAAATTTCTCTTTTTTTTGGTCTCTACCAGTAGCAAGAAAAACAGGATACTGTTATTCTAAAAGACTTTCAATTCATAGCTAATTCCAAATACCACTTTAATTGCAGTATGTGGGTTAATAAACTTTTAATGAGTGGAAGTCTGAGGAGTAAAGGAAGAGAGTATTAGGAAATGAAAAGAAGTGTATTCAAATTTATGTTCAAATTTGGCTTCAGTTTTTTTTTTACTATCACTGGCATTTTATTAACTGGAAAGAAATTTGACACTGATCATTCCAAAGGGGCTGTGACAAGACAGGGGGATGGATGTGTGTTAGACCCATCAGGGCGACAAATTAAGACCAAAGACAAGATGAGAAATAAACACCTATGTCTATTCACTCATCCAACGTATATTTAGGGAAATCCTATTCTGTGTAAAATTCTCAGTAAAATATAACAGGCAATAAAAAATGTTTAGGACAAAGCTTGTCCTCAAGGTGCTTATGAGAAATGATCAATAAATCAGGAAAAGCGTTGGCTGACCAGTACGAAGAGAATGTTCTTATAAGAAAGACAAACCTGATACCACATTCATACTTTAAATAAAGGTTATAGGAAAGTACACAAGAACCTCTGAAGAGTGGAATTATGGAGGCCTTTCACTTTTCTATACTTTTTATATGGTTTGGAATTTTTACAAGCATAAAATAAAAATGTCTATGAATAAACACGGCAAGAAAACAAGTGAATATACAATATTTGTTAATATCGGTTGTTTGTGGCTTATTGGGTAGATTTCTGTCTTATAGTTATTTTGTTGTTCTGAAAGAATTTTAATGCAGATTTAATTCAACAGAATAAGAAGTGTATAGAAAATCTGAGTTCTTTCATTCGAATAATCTGCTTTATTATGTGCTGGGAGCAGAAGACTAATTGCCATATTTATATCTAGCAAAAGAGCAGGGCCATGAAGAATTTAAGCGTCGTCCCTATTTCTGTGTGTAATATACTTTTTCAGACTATTGTATAATGTCCAGTCTTGACTGAAAACAGTAGAATAAACCCATATCGGCCTACTTGTAATGAAGTATTTCAGTACCATCTATTATTAGGGTAACTCGTCTCTTGTTATTAAATTGGAACATGGTCATTTATGGTTCCCCAGTTTCTAGACACTTTCATAATCTTAATATACTGTCTTGAAGAAAAGAAAATTAAAAACAAATCCTGGCTGCTTTTCAGTGTGTTTAAAAGCTTCAGCCGCGAAAAGCGCCATCAGCCTTGACCTTCCTGTCTCCGGAAGGCCCAGCCATATTTAATCAGAAGGGGACCCTTCTTCACTTCAGCAAGTCCTAGTTACATCATGGACCATTTTTCAAATTCTGTAAGCTTGTTTTTAGTGTCACTTCAGGCTGAATCATTCTTTTCAGAAATGACACCGACTGTGATTTCTCTGTAGCTTTTCTTATTTAGTACAACTCAGCTGTCGCTTTGCGCGAAAAAAAATTTCTGCTGGAGAATGAAACATTCTCTGCTAATGAAGGCTTGTGTCCCCCTGGCCATGAGCAAAGGGTGTCTGGTCCTTGCTGACGCCATTTAAAAAGCATATTATTCTGTAAAGTGAATCGTGGGCTTCCGAGTACCCTTTAAAGCACTATTAAGTTCATGTGCTCCCTCTGCAGGATAACGGGGCCCAGGGTGGCAGGGACACTCTGCGTCCGGCCCTTGACCTCGAGCCCAAAACACAGGAACTGAGGTGGCGAGGAGCTTCCTGGTCAGCGACGCTAAGTGACTGAGGGCCTGATCCACAATTTCATCTTTACGGAGCTGCGTTTACATTTGAGAATTCATTTATATTCTTTTTGAAAACGACACTTACGTACTTCGAGTCCCTATCACAACATTTGTCAGAGTCTAAGTAAGGACGTTTCAGAATGAAGAGATCGGTCTGGGATGTGACACTGGACATAAATGAAGATCTACATGCAGATGACCTGCCCGGCCACGGTAATGCTGTGGCCAGTCCAGACTCAGGGTCCTAGGCGTTCTGGGGGAGGGACCCGTGGTCTCTGCACGTGACTGGCACAACTGCATGTCACGGAGACAGGGGAGCAGAGGCGGCTGGGCGTGTCTGGGGATGCCCAGGGTTGGGCTTCACAGTGGGTTCGCTTACATTTAAAACATCTTTAGAAGCAATGACCTGCTAAAGCAACGGCTGACCTATGGAGAGAACTGTTTAACTTTATTATTATTATTATTTTTTAAAACGCATCATAGCTTTATTCTTATTTATGACTACAAATTCAAGTCAAAATCATATTTTGATGAAATTCTTAGTTCGAAATTACTGAGAGGAAAAAACACCTTCCCTTTTAAAATCAATTCAGAAAAACATCTTTTTGGTTCTGCAGCAGATCAAATTGGCTCTTAAATTATGCTATTGACACATGAACATCACCTCGTAATCCCGAATTCTAGTGGTATTTGGGGTGGTGAGTTACTACAGAGCCCACACCCAAAAGCCCTGGGTAAACTGCCAACGGCCAGTTACATGAGCTTCTACTCAGAGCCTTTACTACGATTTCAGCGGCACCTCTATGGAATGAAGCACAGCTCGACAGAGAACCCGTAAAATGAAATGATGCACACCAACCTTTTATTGCACCCACAATATTTTGGTCTAGTCCTTTCCGGTTGTCATTGAGTCCTCTTTTCCTCTTCCCATTGGGTAAGGAGTTAGCCAAAGTCTTGTCATCAAAAAACGCACACACCAGTTTTCTAAACAGAAGGCTTCCTGAGCGCGTGTAGTTTGACAATATAGAGTCCAGCTGAGATTTAGGCATGAACACATCAAAGCCTTCAGCAAGTTGCACTTCTGGCTACCAAAAGAACATAAATATTTCATTAAAAGCAAGATTTGAAGCATGTGACTTTGGGCATATGTGCGACAAAACAAACAAACAAACAAAAAAACAAAAAAATAACAAAAAACAACAAACATCACTAGGAACATCCACAGCCTGCAAAACATACAGTCTCAGCTTTGTGTGCCAGCATTTGCCATTTACAAAACCAGCTACTGGTTAGAATTCACAGAACAAGGTGCGCCCATGCCGATGTTGTCTCGTCATCACTGCTTGGAAGCAGTCAAGAGAAAGCTGGATAATCGCAAAATTATATAATTTTAAAACTCGAGGAGACCTTGGGTGAAACACCCTCACTTTTTAAATGAAGGAACTCAGGCCCAAATGACTTCAAAATAGCTTAAATCTAATCAGGACATTACGATGGACAGATCACTTTCTCCTTCATTAAACAATTTCATTTCATTTGTCTGAGGACAGAAACACGGGATTCTCCCGCAGGTCTCATGCTCTTTGTACGAGGCCAGTGGTTTTTAGCTGTGGAGCTGTATTTTTCTCTCTAGTGAAAACTTCTGTAAATTAACGCATAAAATAAAGATGACGAGAAGGTGCCCCGGACAAGGTTAAATCCACCCCGAACCCTGCTTAGAGGAGGAATCTGAAGTTATACCCCAGACCACCCCCTGGCAAACCAAGGCACAGCCCCTCCCTGCCATGGATTTCAGGACTGGGACGCAGGATGGGACCTATAAGGAGCCTTTCGGCTTGGACCCCACCGTATACGCCCACACACTGATAACACACTCTCTGTCATCATGCTGTGGACGTTTGCGACTCGCCTTTCCATCTTTCCACCCAGCTCATGTCATTTTCTTTCCAAAGCTTGTCCTAACTCCTTCTGAAGCGGGCGGCTGGGCGCTCTCGGTCACCGCTCTTTATTTGACATGCTTATTTGATTGTATTTGTCATCCTGCATTGTCATTATCGCTTAGACTGCAGCCCTTCCCGACGCCTGGCACTCAGACTTTGTATCTCTAGGGCCTGGCACATAGTAGGCACTCAATAAATCCTTGCCGAACAGATAGAAGTACTTAGTCATAACCTAAATCGCCATTTACTGTTGATCGTAACATGACTTTAAAATAATAACTTTGATGGGAAGAAACACAATTGGTAAACTTTTAATTAGGGAGAAAAGGTCAGAAGGAAACCTCACTTAGGGAAGATGTGCGATCAAAGCTTCTTCTTGGTTATCATGTTCATCACTCTGCAAACCTGGCATTACCCTTTAGAGAATGGGAATTATTATTTTGTTTGTCCTGTTGCATCCCCGAATGCCTAGCACACTATGTTCGGAGTGAGGTGGCTCAGAGGAGCCCTTAAATTACTCGAACGGTATGGGGAGGAGTCTGGACACTGTCCCTCCCCGGCGGAATTCTCGACTGGCTGGTGTAGAAAGTCATCTCATTTCTCTGCTTCTCTGTGCCATTCAGCCTGTGGTCTCTGAACGCTTGGTAAATATCACTATGAAAACAGGTTGTCCCTGGCTTCTGCATCTCGCCACCGGTAAAGGTCGGCGGAGGAGGCTGGTGAGAGCCAGGGGCTGTCCCCTCAGCTCCCAGAGCGGAAGCTGGCACACGTCGGGCTCTCGCTACACGCTTGCTGAGCGAGTCGACGCAGAAATATTAGGATTGAGAGGATTTTACTGTCATAATCTAAGATGAAGTTTTTTTTTTTATTCGTTACCAGGTTTTATTTTGCACATCCTATATCTATCTGCATTGAGACCTTTTCTTCTAAATGAACTGATCACAGAGTTTTGCTAAGTGCTTCTATATTATGTGAAAGGCATAAAAAAAAGAGTCGCTGTCTACGGAAGCAGCTGCTCACAGCTACTTGAGGGTCTAGGGAGGCGGAGAAGCTTTTTAAATAAAATGTGCAAGAGAGGAAAGGGAAAGACACCGACCTGTCTCATTCACATATCTCTGCTGGGTTCTCACACCATCACACAGGTGCTCAGCACCCGGCCACCTGCCCGGAGATGGCCAGAACCTCCCCTTGGACTTCTCTCATAGGACCTGGGACCCCGATCTGAACTAGCCACCAGGCAAAACTAGCCACGCCCTCCTCACACACCCACAGTATTTCCTATGAGCTGCATTTACGGCCCTCTTCACACTGGATTTGTTGAGTCAGTTGGTTGTACTTCTCGTCAGGATGTGCACTACTTTGTATTCAGGGTGCCAAACGCCCAGTTGGTGCCCAATAGATATTTGTCAGAATATACACAACGTGATGTAGGAGCTCATTCGAGATGGCCGGTATTGACTCAGAGAGCTTTGGTCCCTGTGTAAATGAGGGAGTGGGTCTGAAAGTCTGCGTGCAGTGGTTCGGTATGGGTCTGCAACAGGACCCGTGCTGACTCAAGGAGCTGAGTTCCCAGAGGACAGGGACCTACGACACGTTATTTATTGAGCACCCTCTGTGTGTAAGGAGTTTAAAGCAGGCTCAGCAGCTGAGACATGTACCTACCACACAACGTGAAAGTGATAAACGCTACAGCAGAGGTGCAGAGCCTTAGGCTGCACGTGGCTGGAGAGGGGGGAAGGTTCCGGACAGGTAGGGCAGCATTTCCTCAGGACCCCGAGGCAGGATTTCAGAGACAGAGATGCAGTTGCTGTTTCCGACATCTGCTGTGATGCCTGAAACTAAATTTCTATGGGTTGCTGGGGTTTCTGTGGAGCCGAGACCCGCTGTGGAATTGTAACAGAATCTCCACTTCTGAGATGCTATCCTGAAGCGGAAGCTGTTGGTGCTCCCTGCTCCACTTTCCAGTGCCAGAATAAACATGATTGTGAAGCATTCTTTCTGGATCACGGGACACAGACTGGCCCGGCTATGCATGCCCCTTATGAGGAAGTCAGTTTCATTAGTGGAGGCAGCCGCCAGCAGCAGCGAGAGCAAAGGTGACCAATCTCTGTCCCCTGCTCACTCTTCGTGTCCTTTCTCTTGGGCAGATGTCTTAGCTGATAGTGAGTAGGCACTAACATCACATCTACAAGGTGCCATAACGCAAACCAGTTCCTTATAGAACAGAGAGGGCAGCTTTACTTTCAGAGATAGAAAGTAAAAACATAACAGGTTAATCTCAAATTATCCTTATGAAACCTTTTTACTTATTCCGTCTTATAAATATGACCATGTGGATTATCACCACATAATGATCTACAACCTGGTACATAAATTTAAAAACGGGTTAAACCTCTTTACTTGTGTCACCGAGTATCATTTTGCTCACGGTCTCCAGTTTGGATGAGAACTCTCGGCTTCCTGGCAGCGGCTCTGATAGAAACCAGCTCTGTTCCAAATGAACAGCATTTCACAAACTCGATTGCCTTTGACAGTCACTGTTTGATACTTGCGTGAAAACAGATAGCTAGTGTGCTAATTACAGATTTTATTGATGACTGGAGTAATAATATAGTCCATAAATTCCATCGAATACTGAGGGTCTTTAAATGATGACATCCAAAGCATGGGGCGGAATGTACGATACACAGTCGTCGTGAGAGCTACGAGCCTGGTTCCCGCTACGAACTTGGGTTGTCCTGCGTGCCTTGTCTGTTTTAGGCCCCACGGGCCGCGTCCTCCTCATGCAGGCGTCTAGCCTCTCGCTGGGTGGGGTTAAGGCGGAGCCTGCACGTGGTCTCTGGGCCCTGGCCTGTCTCCCCTCCACTGCGCCGTGGGCTCCCTTTACTCAGAAGTACAGCTGGCCCTGGAACAGCAGGGTCTGAACCGCACGGCTCCACTTACAAGGGGGCTTTTCCAGTGAACACCTGTACTGGTCTCAGTTCTCGGCCGGGAGTCCGCGGGTGCAGGGGGCTGACCGTGTGCAGAGGTCTACGCCATCGCATACAGGGGACCTCAGCACCGGCAGACTTTTGTATCCATAGGGGACCAATACCTGGCGGATGCTGAGGGATATTGGTTTCGGAGAATCAAAAATTATACACGGACTTTCAACTGCACGGGGGTCAGTGACTCCCACCTGCCACGGTGTCTGGAGGTCCACTGTGGTTGGGGGTCAGGACCGAGCTGCAGGGGGAAGGCCCCTAGCCAGGGAAATTCGAAGATTTTCTCCCTTAAGTTCCAATTATCATATCATGTGACTCCCCTGTATAATCTAAGGGAAAATATTCAAAACAGTTGGAAAGAGATCAGACAACTTAACCACAGAGGGGACATTTCTGATGCCGGCTATTTTACATAAGGGACTGTCGACACGGAGTTTTAGTTAAGGTGTGTGGTCCTACACATGGATAGTCATACTGGACGCCAGCCCCGGATGTACGATTGTAAATTAATCAATGATGCACAAGAGTCTGTAGACCTGACTGGCTAGCTAGTCCAGTTTCAGACTGGTTTAAGACTGAAACCTAGAAGAGAACTACAGATAAAGAGGCAGGGTTTTGCTGAATAAGACTAACTGATTTTGGAACGAAAACATATAACAGAATTTATAAGAATGACAAAAGCCTGTGAATTTAGTCTTTCTGTTCACGATACTATCATATACATTGACCTCTATTCTCATTTAGTTCTTATTGAGCGGTATATTAGATACGTTTTAGGAAAATGAAATGTAGTTTTTAAGAGAATTTTAAAAACACAGAACCCCCTCTAACTGATTTTATTTTGCTCACAAATGTGATCTGCTTCTGTCTGGGAAAAACTAATTGTTTCCTGTAACTCAGGTCCGCTCCAGGTGGGCTGAGCAAGAACTGTTGTGACCCGTGTAGTACACGTTATTCCAAGATCATGGCCCATGGGCGGGGTGGGCTCAAGAACATCCTAGGCTGGGAGGCAGGCTTGCTCTAGTTGGTCCAGTTCCCACAGCTGTTAACAGCTCGCAACAGGTGTGACAGGGGACGCGGCAGAGCTGAGAACCGCAGCGGCGATGCTCCGCGGTGGGCTCCTACGTTGGGATTAATCCTGGAAGGTGCCCGCTCTGCAAAAGTTCTGTCCGAAAGTACGCGCGGTCTATATGCTAGCTTGTATTTGATTCTGGATAGGATAAAATTACAAGAAGCCATTAAAGAGCCAATCCTTTCCGGATTTTTTTGACAAAATGTTGGCGGAACTTAGAATTTAGAACTTAAGAATTCTTAGAACGTAAGAATTTAACGTTAGCAGAGACAGTTACAGCTGGGCCCCTTGGAAATTTCTTCTCGCATTTCCACAACGAGACCCTCCAAAGTCTTTCAGAGATATCTGAAATGTTTTCCTTTCTCAGGTGGCAAATGAATGACTCTAGGGCTGCAGCTGGATTTATGCTAATGTTGAATACATGAGATTTTAACAACTGCAAGCTACTTCTTCCACCATAACTCATGGAAACTACGCCTCCCAGATGTCCAGCTCTGAGGGCCGGGCCGTCCAGGCAGAGGGGAGGTCCTGCTCTCAGGCCGCGCTGGTGCTGGCTTAGGGCCTATGACAGTGTAATCATCGTTTCTGTGTTCCCTCACATGCTCCTGGAAGGGCAAGGGCTTTTCATTCATTTCAGTGCATCTGGGAAATGATGCTATAATTAGCACTATTTTCTGCTTACGATATTCCAGGCCCTAGATGAACACACGTGACATGGGGGTTTTACACCTCATTCTCAACCTATGAAGTGACTATCGTTATCCCCAATTTGCAGATGTGAAAACTAAGGTTTCGGGAGATTAGATTACTTTTGAAGGTCCTCCAGCAAGGATCTGAACCCAGGCAGTCTGTGCTAGAACTCACGTTAATAAGCATATTCTGCCTTGATTGCAGTGTTCCAACGACTAAATTTAAAAATAGCTTGCTTGACTAATTTGCTCTACTAGTTCCCAGTGGGTCATTGTATTTATTGGGTTAAGGAGAAGTTAGGAAAACAGATCCTGAATTCAGAAGCTATTTATGTTGAAAGCGCCAATACATTTTAAATTATTTACTTGAAGAATGCCACAAATTAAGTATTAACGGAAGTATCTAAAATTGATGGAGGTCCATAGATTTATTTTCTGATAACTTTTGTGTATCTAGGATCACTGGAAAATATTCATAATCATTATAATAAATAGAAAAACATTTTTTACCTTGTAAAAACACTTTAAAAAACTGATCTTAGTGTTTCACCAAAGCCAAAAACTCACCAAACGAGCAGCCATGACAATGGAGCAAACCTAAGCCATCTATATATCTGCCCTGAAAAACACAAAAACCTATATATCCAACTGAGTAGGAAAAAACAGTAACTGTAAAAAATTCCTGTCTTCCCTAGTACTACTTCCCTAGTAGAGTATTGGGTTGTGAACCCAATGAAGGAAGAATTAAATATTGCATTTAAATCTGAAATATGGTTTTGGGGTTTGGCCTTTCTTCTGTGTAATTTACATTTTAGTTTTATTTAATGTACTAATTTAAAATGGGTCCAATAATCCTGCCTCAAAAGAGAAATATTTCTGGCTACTCTTTTTTAAAAATGGTGTCTGTTCAGTTATATATACACGTAAGTTTACTTAAATATTTACATTTACCCCTATAAAGGTACTTAGCTAGGACCGCTAAGGTTTAGAAAAGAACTGTTACTAACGTAGCAGATACCTGGCAGAGTGCTTCGCATAGGTTACTCCGTTTAACTCGGCGCCCACTCTGTGAGGTCAGCACCGTCGCTGTCCCCGTTCTACGGACAGGACCCTGTGGGAGGCGAGGGCGGGCACGCGGGCTCAGGGGCACACAGCCGAGCTTCTGGCCCAGGCCCAGGTGGCCTGGCCTCAGAGCCTGTCCCCTTAAGCCACCAGGATCTCCACAGGAACGCCCAAGTAAAGAGCACACACGGCCATAGTCTAACCTTTCCATGCCCCTTCGTGTAATACTCGTCCCATGAACAGTTACTGGGCGCTGGGCTCAGCTAAGAACTGTGCTAGGACAGGCACCCGAGCCCTTCACTCAGGGATGAGGGCTCACTGGCTGTGTGAACTCGAGCGGGCTGCCTGAGTCCTTTTTGTCACAGCTTCCTCATCTATAAAATGCAGATACTAATCATGCCTCAAAGAGTAAGGATGAAACGTGTGATAAATTATTTAGCAAAGGATAGCACAGATAAATTATTATTATCATATAGTCCCTGCCCTTGAGAAGCTGGAGAGGAGAGAGAGGAAATCATGTAAATAATTGCAAACCAGTACAGAAAGTTCCATAAAGAAGGACTACTGAAATTATACTGCTGCCTTGGGGGCGGGGCTGGCGGTGCAGAGAGGAGTAACAAGAATGAGAGAATGGGAGTTAAGCTGAGGAGAGAGTTCTGATTAAAGCCAAGTCCTAGACCCAAAGTTTCCTAAGTTTATTCTGTATATTGTGCTTAATGGAAACGAAGATACTTCATTATTTGCAGACTAAATAACATTTATTGAGTACCTTTTATGTGCCAGACACTGCAATCGCATTTTCCCACATGCTCTGTATCATTTAGTTTATGATAGTCTGAGGCCCTGACGTTGTAGCTGGTTTGATGAGAGCTCACTGTTTTCCCGCCTTTGAGCACAGATAATCATTATCGGAGGTCTACCTACAACAATCCACAGCCCCACGTGGACCCTTCTGTTTGTATTTATGCATAGGTATACAAATTTGTGTTTGGGTGAGTACAAACGTCACAGCGTAAAAAAATAATACTAACTTTATACATTGTGAATTTAAAAAAATTTGTTATTTTTTTTACATTTAAAAAAGCAACAAAGCATAGGTTTTAGGTGTCATTTTTTCATTGCGTGTAACTCTAATTCCAAATGTCTAAACTTACTTCTACTTCCCACCCAGAGCTGAAGGCTGCTTCTGCTCTTTTCTTCCCTACCTCGGTTAAAGACGTCAGTACCACCCAGGAACCGAGCTCGTTTTCCAAGGCAGGAATTTGGGGGTTACTTTCCTCTGAGTCACCACGTCCTCTGTGGGGGAGCCTCCTGTACGTCTCTCATTTCTCTCTCTTTAGGCTCATGACTCACGCACAGACCCTCCTCATCTCCTGCGTGGCTGACGATCACCTTCCGCCTAGTCTCTCTGCCTCTAGCATCTTCATCTGTCATCCATGACGCTGTTCTAGTTTGCGTGCTAAAGCACAGGTATGATTATTCCTCCACGTGAAACTTGCAGCGGCACCCTAGTGCCCAGAGATAAAGGCCAAGGGTCTTGGCATGGCATGACAGGGCTTTCGGTATCTGGCCCCGTCCCACCTGTACATCATCGTCTGTGACCAGCTGTTCTAGACCACTGGACCACCTGCTCTAGACCACTGGACCACTTGCTCCATGCTACAACTTTGGACCTAATTTTCAGGGTCTGCCTTTAAAAATACAAATCCCATCTATATATGTATCCATCCAACTATATTTTATAAAAAAGTTTATTAAATATTACTAAATATTTTCTGTTTTCTCCTCTGGACTTCCACTAAATTTTAAAGGGCTCCTGCCTAAAAAATAAGAGTAGAAACCAGCCAAATTTCAATGCCTTAGCATCGATGGACCTATCACCGAAGGAAGTTAGTCTCCCCCCGCCCCCTGGGGCGTTGCACAGGCCAGCCTCGTGAATGCCAGTGCACTGTCTGTGGACAAAACTCCTTCACCCCGTGACGGGACTCACTGCTTGGTCCCCTAGGTGCAGTTAGTTTCTGCTGACTAGATGAATCCAATGGCATATCGGCTGGACAGCGTAAAGATAATATCCATACATATTGTTTTGCTTTTCTTTGGAAGTCTGCTGTTCTTCCATCAAGGTAACAGACACCTAACTTAGTTTTCATGGACAATTCTGAATGTGCTTTATTAAATGTAATAGCTCTTGTTAGCAAAGATAAAAACGAATAAAAGGCAAATTATTTTTACGTGGTACCTAAATGAAATTATAACAGTGACATTGGTAAAGATAAGAAAAATTCTACTTCACCAATGTGCATAGTGCCTTTACCAAATACTCCTCAATGTATCTTTGAAGTACATTTGGAGCTTAAAAATTTTAAAAGAAGAAAGTTTGGTTATTAGCATCAGATCGACCCATTTACAAAATAGTTTATATGACTCAAAGGATTTAGTCTGATACATCAATAACTAACTGTCAGAAAAGAATGCCAAGGAAAATGCAAAAGTATTATGAGAACTACTGAAAGTTGGGTGCACTCTGTGTTGTGGAATAATTTACCTGTTTCCAAATACGTGGGTTTTGAACCCAAGGCCTGAGTACGGGCTGACCAAAGGGGCTGAATGGTCGAGGGGAGAACAGTGCCATTACTGATTTTTTAAAGTTTTTAGTCTAGAAGAACTTCTTAAAAATTATAGCATGTCTTCATTAAAAAAAGAGAAAAAAAAAAAGAAAAAAAACCTTTGACACCAAGGACTGGACAAAAGTTCAAATGATCTTCTAGTCTAAAAAAGTCCTAAGATGATTATTTTTGTCATCTGCTTTTATTAAAGATCCAATGTGGATACAGGCTAGCAAACTGTCTTTCTGCAGTTTGAAAGGGAACACTTTTTTTAAAAAAGGCAATTTATTTCTTATTTAAAGTTTAAAAGGTAGGGCCCAACTCCAAGCTCATATAGGCCTGTGGGAGTTCTCAGCAGGGTTCTCATCCTATGCAATCTGATAATAACAGATCACCCATTCTGGTTTATTTTAAGAACTCCCAACAAGTTGGGGTTCACGGCATCAGCGTACTTTAAAGAGAGGATGCGATTGCGCCTATACACACTAATAAAAAATTAGCTGACGGCTATTGAATATAAAATGGCAAGTTAGATGGGTATCTTAGCTGTCATCCAGCATCTTGGGCTGCAGCGACATTCTCGCTATGATATTAAAATAGAAAAACCTTTGCAGAGCGTTAACCTATCATTACACGAGTAAATGGCATGGCACTGTAGCCTAATTAGCAGTGTAGCTTGCATCTATAAAACAGAATTAGCACGATGGCTCCTTTTTTTATTATTAGTTTGTGTTTCAAGAAAGGTGTGACCTTATCTGTGAGGTTCGGTTCATGTATGCCCATCTACGAAGGATTTAATTATGTTCTTTTAGCTCTCTACACCAAGGAAATTGAAAACGGCTCCTTCAAAATTAAAAATGTTAAAGACATCGGCGGGCAGATGATTTACTCCGTCTGCTTTCAAAGATACAGAATGGAAACACGTCTTAAAAAATCGAGGCATGAGGTTTTCAGAAGAGAAGATGCTAGGCAAGGAGGTTTATTTACCGTCTTCCTTTCCTCTTTCCCACATGTATTCTGCAAGTGTTTCCGGTCGGCCCGGGCAGCACGGGTTAAGGGGAAAGTGTAGGGACACTATAAAATCCCCCGACAGTTACACAGAAAACGAGGACTTACATCTGAGGAAGGCGATTCGAGGACGATGCCGAACCCGAGGCCGCGGCTCTGCCCGGGGGCGGCGCACTCGGCTGCCTGCGGGGCCGGCGGCTCGGGGGCCCCCGGCGACTTCCTCTCCGTCTCCGACACCCCGGGCTTCTGTTTCACAGTTAGAGGCTCGACGGTCTTTGGGGGCACTTTCTTCTTTTTATTTCTCTTGCGGGAGACAGCGGTTCGCTGGGAGCACATAAGGGAAATTGGGGGTTGTTGTCTGTTTGGGGTTCCAACTGTGAACAATAAACACAAATATGGTACAGGCACTTGTGTCTAGCGTAGGAAAACGTATCACCCGTCCACCAAGGTGCCCTGCAAGCCGAGACCGCAGGGGGCTCCCTCAAGGGCGAAGCACCGGATTCGAATAAAGCACGCGGGGCCTAAGGCCACCGAATGCAGGCTCCGGAGGGTGCACAGGTCCCGGGGCAGAAGAACCCCCAGGAGAGGACTCTGCCCCAGATGCTCGTGAATAAGCAGATGGTGCTGCTGCTGCCTCGATGGAAGAGAAGGAGGATGAGGTACCAGAAAACACCTGAGCGTGAGTTTACCAGTCATGTGACACTGTCACATAAACGACTGAGGCGTCGACGTCCATGCTTTCTGGTGCACCAGTCTCAGCAACATTCCAACTGTCATTTGGGTGAAAAGGATGAGTTGCTAGCCCTAAAACTGACGAAGACTGAACCAGGACGGTCATTTGGGCAAGACCGATCGGATGCATCTGTCTGGAGCAGCCAGTGAGCAAGCAGCAGGAAGCATGTGGGCAAAGCCTGCCATTCACTTCAGCTACGCCTTCCCTGCAAACCTGTCCTGTCCACACATGCGCTGTCTCCACGACACCACACCGTCTGTTCACACCAGGCTGCTCCTCCAGACCTTGGTTTCATGTGATGGGAAAATAGGAATAGAGTTCTGTCCGAGTCAAGCAAATGGGCAAAATCCTGCAACAGTGTGAGTTCCGAAGATGAACAGCACTGAGCAAGAACTAAGTCCTAATTTTGAAAATATACTTAAGGTTGAAACAAGGATGGTAGTTATAGTTTTCATAAGTGCACTTTGAGAAGTTGTTTGTTAGCCATTTAAAATCTTCATGTATTAATACGGCTGGCGAAACGTGACCACTGGCTATCCCTGCCTTCTTAGAGAAATATACCTACATCCACTGAAAACTGAAGGTCTTTAAATGCACACGACTATGGATCATTTCCTATCAGTGTGCAAATAAAGAATATTTATACTTTGAACTCGATAGTTTCATCTGCAGGCTGGAAAGAAATTTATAACTAAGTGTGAGAAGCAGACGGCTTGCACCGCATATAAACTGAAAAGTTCTTACTCTCCCCTGCGGTAATCCGTCAAGCTCGCTGGTTTCTCGCCCCTGGCCACACGTTAGCATCTCCGTGTATGGTCAGTGCCCCTGCCTTACTCCAGACGAACTGCATCGAAATTTCCAGAGGTGGTGCCCGGGCATCGAGAGCTTTCTAAAGCTCCTCAGGTGATTCTGGGGTGCAAACCAGGCTGGGAACTTCTCTCTGTTCTCTTGGGGTTTCCACCCAAGGCTGGGTCCGCATCCCCGAAGCCCAGTGGATGACTGAAGCGATATAATCAAGACAGTCCAGGACACTCGCCTCTCACGCCTCGCTGTTCTCAGTCGCAAGCAGAAGTGATTCTGGGTTCGAGAACACAGGGACTATCTGAGTTTGCTTCTCCTGTGGCAAGTTTAGACATAGCTGTAGTTAGTTTCTTGTATCCAGATCTTTCTCCTTGTCTCCTCCTTAAATAAAGGCGAAACGTCCTAAGTATAATTTAAATCCAAGTCTTACGGGCAATAAACCTTAAGTAAATCTAGCCACATGACACAAATTCTTAAGTGTAAGAAAATTAAAAAAGAGTAATTTACTGAGTTGATCCTTTCTGCTCTTCTATGCCTTTGGGCTTGTGTCCTGCCCTAATCTTCAAAGGTTCAGAGAAGAAAACAAGGCGACAAAGTGGCATTTACTTAATAGATTCTACAATAGCTTCAGTCAAGGATTTAAGTGGTTACAGTTTGTAGCTTGCCATTTCAGGAGTAAGAGGCTTAAGTGACAAAATAAATCATTACGATCTCCTATGCACATTTTCCTAGTCGCTAACGAATTCTTCCTCTGAGAAAAGAGTCTGTACACAATGAAGTAAGTAACCTTTCTTTCTGAGCTCCTTACTTAGGAGATGTTAACCTTTGCCTGGTTAATAAAAACGCAGATTCTTGTGGTGGAACGAGGCGAGTTAAATACTTACTGGCCTGACCAAAACGCTTATTTATTTATTTTTTCTTCTGTGAGATCAAACCAAATCCAGCACATAAAATTAGATGCTGCTTTTTCAGAGAGCCTTTTTGTTCACCTTGTTTTCGTGTACTCTTGGGTGACTGATGGGCCTAAGGATAACACTTTTTATATCAAAACCCTATCATCGAATATTAAAAATTTTACTAGAGTTCACTGAGTGGCACCAAGTGCAGTTTCTGAACAAGGACCTTTGTGAAAACCTTTACAGTGAAGGGACGGGGCTGGCAGTCACACACGACTGTGCCCTTTCCTGCTTCGGGCTAAGGACAAGGTGCGGCTGCCCCTGACAAGAGAGAAGGCTTACTCAAACAACTGATGATTCTCTGTGCCTGTGACAAAAAACGTTCTGCTCCCCCGACTCCACTGTGAAGATTAGAAAATAGAGCTAGCTGCTAGACTCCCGGAGATCCAGACATCCAGACGGCTATGAAATGTTCTGTGGGTTTCATAACAATGCTAACGAGATAACTCAGGCTTGTATCATGCTCTACAGACTTTGTTTACATTTGCCACCTCGTTCTCTTTTGAAAACAACCCTGAGAGTTAGATATGAATACTCCAGGGACAGAGGAGAAATCTGAGGCTCGGAGAAGTCACCCAGCTCTAAAGAGGAGACAGCAAACTCTGACCCCAAACTGCAAATTCCCTGCTTTTCTGTTTTTCAACTTGTCTAACAGGAGTGAGGGCAAAAAAAGGCGTGGTATAAACAGAGAAGGCAAAACTTGGGGTGTCTTTGAGCATCTGTGTCCTGAGTGTTATGGAGAAAAGCCACCAGCAGAGCCTGAGAGCCATATCTGGTCAGTCTGTGCTCATCACCAGGGGACCCGTGCTTCCCAGAAGACTCCGCCACATCTACAAAAATGTGTGGCTTCCCAGTGCCACACCCAGCCCCAAAGGGACTCATGCAGGAGTGGGGGTTGTCAGGACGCAGGCGGCCCCCACACTGAGCACCTCGGGAGGGAAAACGAGGCAGCCTCATGTTCTCTCCTCATCTGAACCTCTTTGTCGATGCACGTTAGGGCAGGGAGCTGAAGAACCTGGCCCACCTTCCCGTATCATCGCTTCGAAATGTAACAGACTGACATTCGTGAGGTACTAGGAGATCACAGGGTGAAGATGATGGATCATGTGTACGTAAGTGCAGGAGTCGTAACATTAACAATAAAAAATTTGTTAGATTTGCTAAAGGAAAAATGGGTTGGAGAAAAAAAAGCCGAGAAGACGGATACTTGGGAAAATTGCAGCAAGAGAGCAAGGAGGGAAGAACTAAATAATAAAACCACAATAAACATCCCCACCGAAGATGTCAGATATGTACTGAAAATCAGAGGACTCGATCCGAGGCCCGCTCTTGGTACCTGCTTGAATTTGCATCAGTTTCCGCATGGTCTTGAGCTCCTGGAGGATGGCCTGCAACGTTGACTGGCAGTTACAAGTGCAGCAGTTTGATCCAGCTGATGAATTCACCACTGGAAGTTCTCCTAAGCGTGAAAGAAAAGAATGACACACTCCAGACAACAACAACAAAATTACAAAGGCAGGCGGTGGGGGGAGGGAAGGTTGGCATCTTGATGGGATTTTGAAACCTGTGCAGTTACTCTGAAACTGTGCCTCAGGAAAATGCACCCGGTAATTTTCCCAACTTAAATCTTGGGGTCTGACTTTATCTAATTACCCAGGCTTCTTATGTCACAAGGTGCGTGCTGTTTCGGGGAGCGGTGGAGCCTGCACGATCGGCTGCACACAATGCGCTGTCACAGCAGGTCTCCCCATTGTCACTCCAGTTCACCTCAGATAACAATACCGTAAAAATTCACTAGAAACACGCTCACACTGTTTTGCACAAAAAAAAACTAGCTCCAAGAGCAGCCTGAGCAAAAAACCTGGAAGCAGCATGCGTTAGGAGTCGTAGTAAGAATTAAAATGTGTCTGGCTGTTAAAGAATAATTTTAGTATTAAGCATATCATTTCAAAAATTGAGAACTGTCAACACATTAAAACTTTGAGGACACCCTCTGGGTCTGGTGCGTTCGGGGTGGGAAAGATGGGGGAGCAGGATATGGGGGCTGACATTTGAACTTGACGGATATCAAGAGGGTGTTGGTGGACTAGCTTTTCTCCAACATAACAAAAGTGATTTTCCTACATCCTTTTTCTAGTCCCGATTTCTCACAGTTCCCTGTCTTAGTCTCCTTTTCACGATTTTCATCCAGTATCTTTTCCTTAAAAAGAAAAAAACTATCCTAGTCTGTTTCCCTTATCAGTAAACAAACACCCTCCGGCTGTCCTTAGAACAATGGGATGTTCAGAGAACCCCTCTTTCAGTGGCTTCCCTCTGGCATCGGTAGGGGGCCCCACTACCGTAAGGTGCGCTGGGTGACACGGGGCCATCACTGAGGGTTTTCACGGGTGGAGGAGGCAAGTTCCGAGGTTTGGTCCCAATCGCATCTTTTATTACACGTTGTATGTAACTTAAATGATATGCATTAGTTGTGGACACTATAGAAAAACTCACCACAGCAAAGCCAGGGTATACTTAAAGATAGCCTAATGCTTGGAGTGGCCCGATTATTCACATTCGAAATTGTAGCAAACATACATAGATGTTATAACTTTAAAACTGCAAATTGCTGCAATGACATACCAAAGTAGTCACTGTTATGGATAACGAATTTCTACTGAAAACAGGAAAACAAACACTGAAAAGACCTATTGTCAAATGAAGAGGAGGGAATTTACATCGGTAGCTTTTAAAGCAACATTTTTCAAAGTAAAAGCACCTTCCCTGTTATGTAATGGACTAGAGAACTCCCTTTGCCCCGAGCTTACTGATGTGGGGTTCACTAACTCCACCCACGCCTCGGGGTACCTTATTTCTCCTCTCGTTTCCTCCACGGCTGTAGAACCAACAGGGCCTTGTAGAATATTCTGTGTCACTATTCTAGGCACTATCTTATCCTTTTTGGAGGACAAAACCAACCCTTTTCAGCTTGTTATAAATCATTCTCTAATTTGAAAGAGAACTGACTTTTTATTTTTATGGAGGAGTCTTTCAAGAGCCATCTCTGGCTAACCTGGAAGCATGCCAGCTTGTGAATCTGATATTGGCTTATGTAACACTGAGAAAGAGGAGACACCAGAACATCTCTTGGGGTCCCTTTCCGTCTCATCTGCAGTGTCTCAGGATGGCATTTCATGCCCCTGAACTGGTTACCGCAAAATGTGTTTAAAAAAAAAAAAATCAAAACAGTTCTCTTTATCGTGAAGGATAATGAATGGGAAAAAAACCTTTTACTTTTCAAGGAAACTGAAAAGGCATTCTTACTTTTCTCTTGTTCTCTTTGTGAGAACTATAGATCTGCTCATCTATACATAATTTATAGAACAAGTAACATCCGATGTCAATGTCACTGGATGGAAATCAACTTGATCAGAAAAAATCATCAATTTTTATCTTGAGCTTTGAAAAAAAAATTGTTTGCCATTTGATTTTTTTTTTTTTTTCTGAATGAGAGACTTAAATGAAGGAAACTGAAAAGGAATAAATGTGAACCCTAACGAAAGAGGTTATAAAACATGGACCATCTCGGTCGGGAGCTGGAGTGTGAGGTTGAAGAGAAGGTACCAGGCTGTTAGGTTATGTCTTCCCCTTGACCACAGACTCGTCTGATAATGAAGAAAACCAAAGTCGTAAGCAAGCAAGAGGATGTGTTAATCCCCCCTGTGACCTGCAAGCTTCTTTTAATGACAAAGGGGAGCCCTTTCTGCCCAAACGTCAGTTTTTGTGACAATAGTACCTGCATATCTGCAAATGGTAGCTTTACCTTCTCACAGCGCTAAAATCTCTGAGAAATCATCACTTCTACCATCGAACCCCCAGTCTTTCCTGCATCTCAATTCTGTTTTTTTATAGTCTGCAACTTTTTCCTCTGTGTCTTCTCTGTCTTTTAAAATAACTCAGCTAGGGCAGGTGATTAAGGGAGGGTTTACTGTACCGCAGGTCCTCCAATAATGTCATTTTCTTGTAATCATGTTGATGAGAAAAAAAAAAAAATCGGTTCCCAGCCGGGGCCACTGTCTGTGTGGGTTTGGTCCATTCTCCCCACGTCCGCGTGGCTTCTCTCTGGTGCTCGGGTCCCTCCTGCGACCCCAAGGTGAATGCGGGAGGTTCACCCACAGGCCTCCCCGTCCTGGTCTCAGGGAGTGTGGGGTGTGGGAGTGGCCCTGTGATGGAAGGACATCCTGTCCGGTATTGGTGGGTCCCTAGAAGTGCGTGGGGTCTTTATTTAAAAGTCTGGTGATGCTTTTGAGACCAGAAATAGGCTATAGGAACTTAATTAACTCTTGCTTCTTATCTGTTAGCTGCGGGTACATTTGGCTTTGTTACATGTCATTTCCAAGAGCCTACCTGCCGACGACGTTAGCAGAGGGCTGACTGTCCCCGGCCCAGCGACCACCAGACACAAAGCACGCTGGGACACGCCCGCCCACCGCGAGGGCATTCTGGATGCCTCGTGGCAGCCTTACCGTTGGAGCTCCCCGCGGTGTGGGGCTGGCTCTGGAAGGTTCTGGAGCGGGGGCCAGTCTGCCCTGGGAACTGCCCGCTCTGGGGTGGGAACTCGCTCCAGGCGCCCCGGGAGGAGTGGGGGAGGCTCTGTGGGGCCTCAGCAGAGGAGTTCAAACGCTGAGGCCAGATGGAGTCCAAATCCTGGGGTTCTTCCTTTAGTTTCTCTCCTTCCTTGCCAACGCGCTGATATATCCTCCCAGTGCTGTCATTCAACAATCTTCTCATTCCCGTAATTTGTTTTTTAATTTCCATGCTTTCACCTCCTAATGGGAACAGGGCCAGAGATATTGCTGTAAATTAGCAAATGAAAAAAAAAAATCTACTACCAAAACAAAACCCAACCCCGACCCCCACCCGCCCCCTCTTAGGAAACGGCGGAGGTTACTGATTCCAGATGCAGGCTTCTGGATGTTTCTGTGAGCCACAGAAATGGAAGGCGAGGACACTGGCCGTGGGCTGATGAAACCAGTCCCAATATTTGCGCTTTGCAGTCTAATCTCTTCCTGGCCAATTCCTTTATGATAAAGGAGGTTTCCCGAGTGGGTTTCATCCGGGACAAATGCTAAATTCCCTCCCTACGAGTGTTTTCTAGGGGAGGGAGTCCTAAGGAAATGGGCTGAGGCAGAGCACTGGGGATGAGAGTGCGGGCTGGAGTCCCCCCGCCTGGAGCCACCGCGGCCACGCGTGATGACCAGGGGGCGGGGCCGTGCACCCGGCGCTGTCCATTGCAGGGACCGCGAAGAGCACGTGGCTCTGGTTGGGATGTTCGGCCCTTTGAGGACCAGCTGTTGGCACGGCACCAGCACCGTTAACAGAGGGTTCGCTCCAGTGTGGTCGTCGGTGGGGACGTCGCCCTCCGCGGTGACCGTGTAGGAGCAGAGAGCACGGAGGCAAGGGAGAAGGGCCTTGTCTCTCTCGGGCCGACTCACAGGGAAGACACCCCCGGAACTGTGACTTGGCCCAGTGATGTTGGGGGGGTCCCTGGCTGCAGAGGCACTGGAAGGAGAGGTGCAGCCCTTCACCCCCGTCCTGACCCTGCCCTATCCCCCAGGCCACCTGTCCTGGACCTGCCAGGACCCAAACCACTGCCCCCTCCACTCGGTAACTACGTGCGAAAGGGAACAAGTTGTTCCACGCCCCACCTCACCTTTGCATTGTGGTAAAAAGCACAACATAAAATTCACCATCTTAACCATTTTTCAGCGCACAGTTCAGTTAAGGATATTCACAGTGTGTGACGGATCTCCTGAACTTTTACATTAACTTCTTTTTATAAGGTTCTTTTTCCCGTGGGGGATTTTTTTTTAAGGTATCTCTGTGATGCACTGGAGGGAGGTATTTAATAAATCTTACTTAAAGATGACTCTAACATTATACAGATATAAAATACTCTCTATAAATAAGAACATTAGAAGATGCCGACGTTAATTAAGAGCTATTTCAAACATACTAACTTCTAAAATTATACATCAGCCGGTATCTTTACAAGAAAAGTGTTTTTTTTTTTTTTTTCCCCTCAAGTCTGGTGTTAAAAGTCTTATTACGCCAGGGTATGTGTAAACATGCATGCAGTCTCTCTACCAAACACTCGAAATTTAAACTATGAGATATAAAAAGGCCCTTAGAAAGTAGCTATTAGGAAAAATAGCTCTTGCAAATACATAGAGTGCTTTTCATATAACGATGTTTCACCGCACTCGCAGTCATGTGAGCCAAATTTCTCTGCAGGATTTGTAACTGCACAACGAATCTAGGTATTTTGTGTTGTTTGGTTAGCTATGCAGCTAATTAATTTATGAGCACATTGCTGACTATAGGGGAACTTCAATGTACTATTTAAATAAGTACCTTAACATTTTTAAATGGTGATAAAAACTGCTAATTCTGCCTTTAATAGCTGACACGGGTGAACACAGAAATGACACAGATTTCCAAATTTACAATATTGTTAGGAGCTGATAGATGCTTGAGAGGAGAAATACTTTAATTTTTAATAAAACCATTTCTACATAAAACACCTGTGAACATTACAATGTAGAAATCATAAATCACGTTGCAGATTTTATGAGAATGACCAAGCGCGATTTAAATAATGCAGAGCCGGCAGAATTTACAAGCCTCCTTGAGATGTCTATGGAACAGGGTGTGTCTGGAGGTGCTCCCACAGGAATTCTGAAAAGATAAATCTGTTGGGGGAAGTGGCAATAATTTCAGCACCCAAACTACTTTCCTGGCTAGTGAACAGCACAATGTGGGCAAGAAAAAGCTGCTTTCCTGCAGGGATTTTGTCCTCACCCTTCCAGATCAGGGGAGTCCTGCGAGCATCACAGGCTGATGACGCTAGCTGGCAGGGCTGGCGGCTGCCATGACCCCTCCTCCTGGCTCCCTGGCAAGAGCCACACCAGAGAGGCCACGGGCTGCCTGGTCTGGAGTCAGTGCCAGCCTTCTCCTCCACAGGAGCCCTGTGCATCACCACAACGGGGTGCTCCCTATGCAAGGTTCCACCCCGCTCTGGAGACTGAATTCTATGATCAGCTGCTGTCTTGAGGGAGGAAAGAGTCGTGAGGATTCTGGAACTTTCCAGGAGCAAATCTGCTCTGTCATGACCTTAGTTTCAGGGCTCTAGAACACATAACACTGAAAACTACAAGACTGAAGATCCAACTTGCGTTTGCATACTGTGTTCTTTCATGCGGAGGACCAGAAGCCCCAGCTGTAGGCTGAATCCAGGAAAGACGGGAAAAGTACAAGGGAGATTCCAGTTGTCGGCTGTCCTGAGATGTTTGACACATTTCTTTCAAAGTCAAAACAGAAAAACAAACAAGAATGGCAAATCAGGACCTGGGGGGACCCAGGAGGAGGAAACCGTGCTGTGAAGGGGGACGGCGGGGGCCCAGGCAGACCTGCCGCCTTCACTCCGGCTGTGAGGACATTTCAAAGGACAGAAAACAGAAAACTGCAGAAACCAGTGAGAGGAGAGCAGTGGGCTGGGGGAGGCTGAAGAAGGGCTGACGGGGACAGCTTCTTGGAGGAGGCAGGCTGGGCATCCCTAGAGGACAACTGGACGTGTACGAAGGAATGGTCCCTGGGGGAACCGAATTGTCCTTCCTTTAGCTGAAGCTGCAGGGGCTGCCCTGAAAATATCTGCTGGGACAAGGGGTCTTGAGCTGGGTTTCACACACACACGCATGCACACACATGCACGCACACACACACATCACGCACACACACGCACATATGCACGCACACACATATGCACACACACACGCATATGCACACACACACACGCACATGCACGCACGCACACGCGCGAAGGTCCGATCAGATCTATGCTCTGCGCCCAGGGGCGCACAGCCCAGGCACGGAGGGAGGTGGGGCTTTTGTGGTCACAAGGTGCTAACAGGTGTCTGAAAGTCATTCACGTCCTCTTTGGAAAAAGTGGGTACATTCCATCCTCACCGTGGCACCCATGTTTGTTCTTTAACTGAGGGAGCCCCAATTCTTTGATTAAAAAAAATGGGGCAAAGGGCATGAGACTGAGATCGGAAGCAGAAGCCGCCCTCTGTGCGTCTTCCCAGTTCTAATCGGTCAGTGTCGTCGAGTGTAAGCGCCGGGAAGAGGGAGCTCGCGGGGGCGACGGGCTCTCTAAAGGAGCGTGACTCTGTAAGGAACCCGTGCAGTTTCCTGATTTCTTTCCAAACCCCTCTGTCTTTTCACTCACACTCTACTTGAAGAGGCTGTATCTTTTTAGAACAAAACAAGCCAAATCTCATCGTGCTATGCGGCTCCCTTATAGGTGAAACAACGGGAGAGCTTGGCAACTCTGCTTCTTGGATGTGGTCTAAAAAAGATGCAGCCTGGATTCTGTCCTTTGCTAAACTTCCAGGCTCTACGAGATCACTTCCCTTTACAAAAGGAATGTATGTGATACACACAGAGCCTTGCAACTGAGCAGTCATCACGCAGGATCCCCCCTCGCCTGGCCACGAGGGAAGGGGACACGACACAGAGCGTGATTATCACGGTCGGGGGCGATATGAGAAGAAGATGGCAGCACACAGACATAGAGCGAGAGGTTTATGTAAACACCGTGTGTCCATCTACTTCTCGCGGGGCCTCACGGAGAACATCCCTGCCCTGCAGATGAACGAGTGCCGACGTAAACCTTTCTTAAGCAAGTGAAAGAAATGGCTTATGAGAACCGGGATGAATCCAGTAGAATTAAACGTCATACTAAGAAATATAAGAAATATGAGATATATTGAAATGTTAAGAAATATGTTGATAGAATGGAGTGGAAACGTGCCAAAAATAAATTGCTCAACATTTATCGAGATACATGAAAATCTGGCATGAATTAAAAGGTACCCCCTATCTCTCAACATCTCTTACTCAGATAACTTCAAATTAATTCTGAAAAATGGTCCTGATTTTCCCCAGCCTGTTGACCCCTCCCTCTTCTACCTGGGTGACCAGAACTCAGCGGGCAAACTGCCGTACTATTTGCAGACGACTCTGCTTCTTTGGTTGAGCCAATGAAACTCCCCTGAGGAGCCTGCCTTTCCCAGGCTGTTATTCACCTCCCACTCTCTTGGGGCTGGGGCGGGTGGCTCCCCCAAACGTCACCCTTCCGGCCCCAGAAGGAAGCTCACTGTTATCTGAGTCCGTGCCACAGGGCTGCACCTTGTCCCTGAACAGCAGTCTGAGTGCTGGGCGTTTAAGATTCCAAAGGGCAAGTGGCAGGTGATGAAGTTCAAACATGCAGCGAGGTCATCCCATTAAGGACCTTACCTGCCAGGCTAAGGAAGAGTAATTTTACACTGGAGATGCTGGGTTATCACTATGGGTAATTTTAAATTCATTATCTCTTTTAATATGAGGATAGTAAATAATCGGACCCATCCTTGGGAATAACATTTCTGGCACAACTATGGTGAACGTGGTGTGGGAGAGAAAACCAGTCTGACGGTCATTGTTAAAGGCTTCGTGAACGCCATGGCATCTGTGCCACTGGCTGGGGGCGAAACGAGTGAGAAACACTTCAGTTTTATCACACAGACCTGGTGATGAACTGGATGTACGGATGGGGGTAGGTGTGGTGAAGGAGAAGAATCTGTTCGAGATAACCCCAAGGTGTCTAGCTCAGGTGACTGACGGATGTACTAATACTGGTCAGAGAATGAGGAAAAGGAGGTTGCCAGGGAGTAGGGTTATGATGGCCTGGTGTTGACAAAGAAAATTTAGATAATAAGCAGGCAATTGGAAATACAGATGACGGAGCAGTACTCCAGAACTATTCTGTTACTTGTAGTAGCTACTACTATTACCTGTAGTAGCTGGCCCTCTGGACTGAGTAAGCCCGGGGTTCACTAACAATTCAGGGGGTGGAAGGATGCCTTATACGGAGATACCAGATTTCCTACTAACCCAACACGTAGAAAGCTCAAGGCCCCCTTTCAATACTGAAAGGGCTGTCACCTCATTTGTTTCCAGGCTGGTACAGTGAGTCGACCCACTCCTCCTGACTCCACATCTGAGGCAGGTAGCTGTCACTGGGGTAGGACCTGACCCCAACATCAAATCCCCCAGCTAGGGGACCACACTTGGTAACTTGCCTCAATACCGGGCTGATAGAAACTCAAAGAGCCAAGGGACAACTCCTCCACTATATCCAGTATTGGTCCCCTGATTCCGACCAGTATTGGTCAACTTTTATTATAGTGTCGTGTCTGGTTTCGTACTATTTTAAAGAGGCTGCCGAGAATCTTAAGGAGAGAATGAAAAAGTTAAAAACAACAGAAAAAAGATTCAAGGAACAAGAAAAGGTTAGAAGAGTTAGGTTGTTTCACTGAGAAACAAACGGCTATTGAGTGACTTCATTACCTTCAAGTATATTATGGGTTACTATGGGAAGGACATTGTTCTTTATCAACAAGGAAAAAATGGACTGAAACTGCAGCTTCCAGGCTGGGCAACATATGGTCTTCAAGAGCTGACGCTTCCAGTTCGTAAATGCTAGAAAACGCGCAGAAGCTTCTGAGCAGATAGATGTGTAGAAGACGTGACCGTCAGAATGCTTTTCTGCTCGGGATGCTGAAAAAGTCCCCGAAGTGGATCGTGGTGGTGGTTGCACAACCCTGAGATTATACGTTTAAAAGACGCTGTAAAACTCCGTGTATTCTTCAGGTAATGACATGTTAAAAATAAACAGAAAGAGCTGAGTTATCCGTGAGAACTATTAAGATGACCAGGATGTGTACTAACTGGTCCAAGTGTCTGCGCGCCCAGATACTGGCAGCCGCTGGCCTGGGGCCATGCTGCAGGGAAGAATAAACTGCAGCCTGTCACGCTACGGCAGAGAGGGCAGGAGCAGGGAAGAGGAGACGGGGTCCTTTGTGCCTAAGCTGTGGCTCTCACCACGAATCTAAACCAATGAGAGAACTTGAAGTAGACCATGTGCCCTGAGAGGACCTGAGGTCGGCACCCTCATTCCAAACCCATATGACACGCAGATGCTGTCGATGGCCCACCTGGTCGCCCTCTCGGACAACAGCATGTTTATGAGGGACACGCAAGGCCGGCGTTCTAACTCGGCGAAAATGTTCTGCAGAGCACGAGCTTACAGGACCGCACGACGGTTCCCAAGCGAGCCCAAACTTAAGTGGAACCCCAATAAAGGAAGAGCAGCGCAGTTCTGCTGCAGAGAGTGTGCGAGGACCCACATTCCTGAAACAGCCCTTGGAGTACATTCGAGAATTCCAAGGGCGCCACACAACATAGTCCGAATGCCACCGAGAAGGCAAGAGGCAGAGAGAGAAGTGGCCACGGAATCATGGGACTGGCTGAATCGAAGACTATGATAAGGAGCATCTAAACTGCACATTCATGGCCATGTTTGAGGACCCTGTTAAACTGAAGGTTATAGGTGGAATGGAAGTCAGTAGCCCAATGCATTCATGGCATTTCCATCTAAAGGACAGCCGAGTTTTTTAATAATCTACTTAGATAATGTCAGGTCCATTCGTCCGTTCAATAAATATTTAGTGTACTCCTACTACTCAGCAGACCCTGGGTGATGGAAAAAAGAAAAGAAATATAAGATGCAGTCTCTCCCCTGCAGGAGTTGGCAGTCGAGCAGGGAAGACAAACGAATGTACACACAGTTCCCAGAATACAGTGCGTCTCCTGGAGCGCACGGCATGCTCACCCAGGGTGGGCCACCGACTGCCTTCAACAGCCAGAGGACAGTCACTGAGAAAGGGTGCCATGGATCGGAGCTGTAAGACAGCTCTTCAAAGCCAAAGGAGCTCACAGAGCTTGCGACCGGCATGAGAAGCCAGAGCAGCAAAGGAATACCAGGAAACGAATCATGGGCCGTCACACTGCTTCTCAAATGTGCCCCTCGAAGAACGCCTACGGATGAAGGAGATAAACAGCCACGAGAAGTTTGGGAGCAAAGTCTTAAGAGGAGAATAAGGAACAATTTTCTTTGATGTCTTTGTTTCACCTTCAAAAATAAATGCAAACATTAATATACTGTGCTCTCCACCCAAGACGCGCAGATGCCCGCAGCCCGTGGACCGACTCTGGGTACCCAGAGTCGCACGTCTGTTGGTTTAAGAGGCTCTGGCCAGTGCAAGGGCAGCTGGACCATCACAAGCAGCAAAGGGCTGCTGCTTTTAAGTCAGGCTTTTAAACGTCCCCAGCTACGCTTTCCAGGAATACATTTATAGTGCCCATAATGGCGGAGGCAAAACCAAGAGGACATATTTTAAACGCCTTGGACACCACAAACATAAATTTCAACTGTTCCAGGAATTAAGGAGAGGAAGAGAGTATTTGAAACTGGGCAGCCGATAGCTGGCTTCAGGAAGATGGTCAGATTTGAGCTGGTGGATAAAAGATGGCCAGAACGTCCATGGGTGCTTTTGGGAAGATCAAAGAGAAAACCGCACCGAACAAAGCTTGGGGGCCAAGGAAGACAAAGTGGATGATGGTGAATAAGCTTCGCTGAAGTTAAGGCACTGAATGGGTGAGGGCAAAAATGGAAGGGCCTAGATGTTTTTACTTCATCCTTAAAATAAGAAAGAATGATACGACACGGAACTGCCCAACAAGTTCAGTTTATCGACTTCTCTCCCCCCCAAATGTTCTCGTATCATGGACAACTAACTTTTATTTTATAATGAATATAACGTGGCCGTCCCACTTAATGTTCCTTTGATGTGTAACTCCAGCCGTCATTAAGCGACTAGCTCAGAAGCCACCACTTCAAGTAATGTTCAGGAATAATCAGGCCACAGACTTAAAACCTCAGATACACGGGAGAGGCCTTATAAATCAATGAGGAAGACAAATACTGACGACGGGAAAATGGGCAAAGGACATGACTGTGTAATTCACAAGGGAAATAAGCTGTTTAAATCTCCTAATCTCCCTAATTATTAATAGAATGAAAATTAAATAATGTGAAATTCGTTGTCCATTCATTTGGCAAAGGCCATAGATTCATAAAGCTCATTTCTGGTGGAGGTGTGAGGTTACAGCCACTCTCGTGTGCTGCTGATGGGGAGCATTTTTCGAGAGAAATTTGGCAATTCCACAAGTGCCCATGACATGGACAAGAGCACTCACTGCAGCATCATCTGGGGACAGTACAGACACTCACCAACAGCGCATCAGATAAATGAACTGTCGTATGTCAGTGTGAGGGAATGATGGCGCGTCCTTACATACCTCTAAGGAACAGCATGAAGCCCCCTCTACCGGCATCGGAAGTGTGCACGTGGCACACTGTCAGCTCGACAGCGGCTGAGATCACGATCGTGTCCCTCGCTACCGGAGGCCAAGGGCCGCGCTGCCGGGCTCAGACGGGGCGCTCAGTCCGTGTGTGACGAGTGGCGATTCGATGCAGCGAAGAGTTGCAAAATACGATAGCGTGATTCCGTGTTCCTTTTTTGTAACACTCTCTCTCTCTCTCTCTCTGTCTCTCTCTCACACACACAAACACACACACACACACACACACACATTTTTTACACACATTATTGTTAACAGTGGTTATCACTGGTGAGTGCGATTAGAACAGGAGCTTCTACTTTTTATCTTGTTTTCAACTTTGTAAATTTTAACTTTAAAAACCATCTTGAAATGAACACGCATTACTTTTTTTTTTTTGTAGAAAAAATAACCTAGAAGAATTCCGTACACCCTTTCCCCTTTGGTATTATAAAGCTGGCTATTAGGCTACTACTGCTGGTGGCAGCTTCGGACCCAAAACTGTCTTCCGTAATGCCACCCAGGAAAGATGAAAGTTGGGTGCGAATGAGAAGCAGGTGGTTAGAGACAGCATAGAAGAAAGTGGGGGAAGGAGGAGGCTGGGTGTGGCATATTTTGCGACACGTGGTGTACATGCTGAGATTACTTCCTCTTGAAGCTCCTCACAAAGGATGTATTTGAAAAGGAATCTGGATGTGGACGGGGGTTGGGGGGGAGTGTGAACGATGCCATGTATGGAACGCTTACTATGTACCAGGCCCTCTGGCAAACACTCTGCCTGCACTTAATCCCGATAAGCAGGGAGGGGCTCGAATACCGAAGAACGCGTCTACTTGGGAGAAAACTTTGAGATGAGAGGCTCGCACCGGATCCGGCAGCCTCCGCGGTCTAACCACGTGGCGGACTCTGCTAAACTGCTCGAGGGACAGGCTGAATGGCTGGAAGGACTCCACTCACAAAACAATGGGGCTTTGCGGTGTCCAGGAAGCTGTCGTGACATGTGCCGGGCGCTGTGTGAACTAGTCAGCGCTGTAACCACCTGGTTACGTTAACACACACGGCAGAAACAATGGAATCACTGGACCGAACTTTCTTACGGATTCCAGCTCAGCTGCACCGTTTAGGACTCAGAAGAATAAGGCTCAGGTTATTTCCTTTTAAACTGGAAACGTGGTTCACGGGAATCCTGTTAGTTCCACAAAAGCCAAATATTAAAACTGAGAAAACATGAGTTCACGAGTCCACTGAATGCAGAGCCAAAGTTTTCAAAGACCGACGAGGCACGTAGAAAAATCATAACAAATTGCAGATTGACAGCCACTTACATATTCCCGTAGCCGTGTGACCAAAATCTTGCCTTCCTTCAGCAAGAGATAAAATAAATGTGCGTAATCTGCCGTTTAGGAAAAGACAGTCCTTTGTGATATAACTTGGAAAGCGGATCCTCTGCCCTCCTACCCAGAAAACTCCTAAAGAGTGCCAGCGGGGAAGGGAAGGGCAAGGCCCCCCTCCTTCCCGAGAGGCTGATTTACATATCACACCCCGATCAGTTAAGTGGGAACACGGTTAAGCGCTGGCTGTTATCACAGTTCTTCAGTCCTTGAATATTCTTAAATATTTCGCGTTCGGTGCACACGCTGTTGTCCAGTTTCATCTTCAACGTAAACAGTGTTAATGCTGGAAACTGGACCACGTTCCCAGCGCCTTTTCCATTGAGGGAACGCTGATGACTGTGGGCCCAAAGGCACCTGGAGCGGGACCGACGGGGAATCTGCAGGGGTGAGGCCACCGTTGGGGGCTTCCACACTTTTTTGACTCTGGTTTACAGCAAGAAACACAGTTTTCACGATGACCTACACACACACATACGTATCCCATGCACACAGCTAAAACGAAAGTCTCACGGGTTTATCCTGCGTGCATGAAATGCACTCTGATGTTTTCTATTCGGTTCCACGTCACTATCACTGCCATTACCGTCGTGACTGTTGTGGTCAGCGTTGGTGACAATCTGCTAAATTGATTTTCAGGACCCACTGGAAGGTCACGGGCACTGGTGTGGCAAGCACGGCCTTAAATGTGAAGTTTCTGGGGTCACGGCCCTAGGCAGGCTTCTCGTGCTCCACGCTCTCTGGATGCGCGTCTCTCCACGTGAGGACTCCAGCCCCGACCCCGCCTCAGGCTCCAGACCCAGACGTCCCACTGCCCACCTAGGGACAGCCCACTCGGACCTGTCAAAAGCAACTCCACTGCACAAGCCTGGGACATTCCTCTCCTCCCCGCCCTCTCACGGCCACTGCGCACTGGCTCCTGCTTGTCCTAACTTCTAGATCACTCTGAATGCCTCCACTTCTCTCCACCCCCTATCCCATTATCACCTGGTGGGGCTACTGCCAAAGGCCTTTAGTATTGTTCCCCTGCAATCCATATGCCACCTGCAAGCCCCTGCCTGACTCACCTCTACGGAATGCCAACGGCCTCAGCACGGAGCCAGCTCCCTGCCCGCCCTCCCCCATGTCCCTGTGGCTCCCCGCTTTGGGCTCTCTGGCCTCCCTCCCTCTCCAGCCTCAGGGCCTCTCACATCACCCTTTATTCTGAAGTGGCGTCTCTCAGGTCTGGTTGCACATTAGGGTCATATGAACAACTTTAAACGTACCAGTGCCCGGGCCTCACCTCCGACCATTAAACCCGAATCTAACCAGTGGCTGTCATGGACAGCCAGGGGGCCCTCTGCTTTTGAGTTAAGAAAGGTCTGGGAAGGGCTCCCACTTCCTCGACTTCACGCATCCTCAGCCCCACCCCCACACTTGTCTCAGGACTCAGTTTAAATGTCACATTTTCAAGGGTCTTACCCCTTACTGCTCCAGGCCTGGCAGGGCCCCCCCTGGTTCCACATTCCCATAGGAGCCTTAGTTTCCCTTATCACAACCGGATAGATAGGCTTTAAATTGCCCTAGCCTGCCTCGTGGCTATTCAATAAACAATATAAGAATAAGTAAATTCTAGTATCAGATATGACAGGAAGCTACAGCTAAAGACAACTGAAAAAATAAAAAAAAACAGTAATTGCAACAATAAAGCAAGATGTGCACGATGTAGATGAGCATCCGTGACACCTATGGAAGAGCTCTCCTCACTCCGAAGGGGTGTGTGGGGGTGGCACGCAGAGGCCAGCCCCTGGGTGCCCATACACAACCATTTCCCAGGGAACACAGCTCATCGTCGCCGTCCTCCTAGGTCATCGAAGACCACGAACGGGGACTCGTCCCTCCCACCTGACAAGCGAGAAGATTACGTTGCTTGCCCCCAATGACCAGAGCAAACCAGAGGAAGGCAGATGAGCTGCGGGCACACTCCTGCCGTTGCTGCTGGCACGGGCTCTCTCGCCCAGAGTGCGCAGTGGCGCAGCGGGCTTGTCGAGAAGGCTGAGGCGAACCTTCCCGCAGCAACGCCGCCTGAGCCGTATTTCATGCAGTACTTATTAAGGTGTCCATTAAAGTCTCACTGGTAATTGAAAAAATTATATATGTGCAATGAGACTGAGTTAATGTTAACAGAAGAACCTTAACTTTTGCATCTCCTGACTTTTTACTTCCACGTTGTACCCTGACCTTGCATTTTTGAGGGGTTCTTTACATTTTATGTGTCGGTATAAAGTCACATTTGAGATATAATTCCATTAGCCATACAAGCAACTGCATAGGCTATTATGTTGCATCAACTTTTTTTTTTCTGTAGAAATAAATTGTTAAGAATATTATTCCAGGAACAGAATAAATTCTTGGAATTACTGAGTAACTTATGTACCATACCACTGTTCCAAGAACACATTACTTATTTCATCATGACAAACCAAAGTTATTAATCTTCTGGCTTCCGTTTCAACAATGAGAAATGCTGTGAGATGCACAGACACCTGCACTGCATTTCAGCTCAACTTTATGTCATCGATAAACATCTCTGTTTTGGACACCCAGTCCAAACAAATGCTCACAGACGCTTCAATGCGGCATCTGATTTTATGAACCTATAAAAGTTCCTTGCTGTTAATTACAGAGACAAATGCCTCATCACACATTTGGTTACCAGATAGCATAATTAGTTTTCTCCATTAACCTTTCAGATATAAAATTTGATTTCCAAGTTAAAAAAAAAAAAAAACACAGTAAAACCCTCGGAATTCAAATAGCACAGTATATTTGTACATGTTTGAATCAAAAGCAATACTAACAAAACAATTTTATGGATTATTATTTATAAGGGTACTGATTGTCTGGAACACTGAAAGAAAATCTGTCCAAACTTCTTAATGATTTTATAATATATGGCTATGTATGTGTGCAATAAGCTGTCCTTTGTATCTAGGAAGGAGGCACAGTCACCTAACCGAGAACAGAATGTGCCCTGGGATCTCTGTCTCCTGGGTACGGTGCTGCGGCTGACTGGTCCCTCACTGCCTCTCGTCTGTCCCTCTGTCCCTCTGTCATGCCGGCATCCGAGACAGCTCACGAGGGAAGGGTCTCAGGTCTACAGCAAGGCAAGAATTATTTTTTTCCTGCTCTAAGCTACGACCCCATGATCTTGGCCCACGAAGGACCACACTCTAGCTCACATAGGGAGGGGTGTTTTTGCTTGTCACAGTGACTAAATGGGGTGTTCCCCAAATTAATGTATATTTCTGCTGCCAATATTCAGGGGCTGGGATCAAGACCTCCCGCAATGCACAGGGCCGTCACGCACAAGAAAACCGTCTCAACTCAACAGACTGTGCCGCTCAGATCAGCTAACGTGTAACATGTTTTCAATTATACTTGTTCATTTATTCCAAACTACTTCTTGAGAGCCTACTCTGTGCAAAGTACTGTGCGCCAGGAACAGGATAAACTAAAAGCCCTGTGCTGTAGAAATTTAAGCTGGGAACTGAGGGACACTGAAGGATCGTGCAGACGAGGGTGGCAGAGGTCGCTCTAAGCAGAGCCCAGCAGAGCGGACACCAGGCCGCAGTCCGGCGCCGTCACATGGTGCAGGGTCTGCGAGGCCCTGGTGGGGCGGGGCGGGGCTGGCACCCGCGCAAGGCCGCAGCCGTGCAGCCTGCTCCAGAGTTAAGTTTCAGAAGGGGCCTGCCATTGACCTAATGAGAAAGGAGAATGTGTAATGAAAATGGCATTCCCTCATCAGTGCCGAGTGACTTTATTCCTGATTTGTGAGGTCGGTTAGCTTCTGAGAAGCATGTGTACATTTTCACCTCAAAAGGCAGGGTGGGAGCTTAGGAGTTAAAAGAGTTGAAGAACGAAGTTTCAGAATGGCTGATTTCGCCACTTTATTTTGAATTTAAAAATCAGACTCCTCACTCGTTCGCTGAGCATCTGTCGCTGTCTGTTACGTGACCGGCACAGTGCTGGGCAGTGGGGGCAGAGGTGATCCTCAGGGAGTTCACCACCCAGTGGGAGAGAGAGAGAGAAGTCAACTTCAATAGAGACCTGCACAGGATGCTGCGAAGGGCAGGTGAGAGGGGAAATGGGGGGACTACCTGGAGGAAGCTACATCAACTTGGAGTCTTTAGCGATAAGAAGAGCCAGGCAGAGAAGAGGGCGGATGGTGCACGGGTGCCAGTCCCAGCGGAGGAGGTGGCATGTGCAGCTACCAAGCTGAGCAATGGCCTGGCTGGAAAAGAGCAGAAGTGGGGCCCGCTGCAGGAAAGGGGAGCGGTTAGGTGTGGCTGAAGCATGCAAGGTGAGAAGGGAGGTGTCAGGAACAAGCTCTGAGTAGACAGGTGGCAGTTCACGCTTACGACCAACAACCTCAGTTAAAGAAGAGGCTTGGGCAGGGGGGCAACCCTTAGAGCTGCACGCAATGCCCCAAGGAGCATAAAGGCACCCCTTGGATAGACCACTGAGGTTCGGTGCCTGTTCCTTCTTCCAGATCCTTCCCCGCACCCCCAGAGCCTTTACATTCCTCTCCAGGTACTGTTCTCGCCACTAATCCACTAACTTAAAAGAATAACAGATTTGCTGTGTAAATGTCCTAGATCTATTTTTAACTTCGAGATGCAAAACACACTGTTCCAAAATCTTTATTCTATCTTATAGATGGCCATATTCTTCTCTCCCCAAAGGAAAAATCCATATTCCCATGGGAACCAGAGAGGCTAAATTATTAATACATCTCCTTAGATTCTGTCCTTCTTGGGTTTAAAAAAAAAAAAAAAAGATGATTTGGCCACGATCGTGTAGGAAAAGCAAGCTACCACAGCACATCACGCACTTCACCGGCTGGGCGGTGGCTGAGCCACACCAAGCCCGTATGAGAGACAGAAAGAGGCAGCTTCCCCTGAGAGCCGGGCCTGGGCCGGCAGGCCGGGCTCGTGCAGACGTGTGCGGGGGCCGGCCCCTCACTAACACAGCTTTCGCCGAGGTCTGCTGCTGTTCAATGCATGCATGCCTTTGTTTCCTGAGACTTCCTCCTGTGGACCTGAGACCTAACAAGGTCAAAATCAATTGAGAAACAGGTCACTGCTATCCTCAGCACCTCTGCAGCATTGTAGTGACAGACACTACAGCAGAATTCGAAGCGGGCAGAGCATACACTACTTTTCAATTTGGTCTTCAACGTGCAGCTGGCTTTCAAAAAGATGTCAAGTCGATTCTCACAAATCAACATCAGAAATCCCAAATTTCCGTGCTAGTTTGGTATTATTTAAAAAGCTTCTTCCAGTTAAATGGGGCCTATTTTTGTTTGGCTCACTAAATGTCTCTAACATCTTCACACACCAGTATATTTTAAAACAAACCTTTGGAGTCCTATATAACAGTGTCCAATACACCCATGCATTTAGATGACAAAGATCTGAACTTTCTTTTGAGATGCCTTCCGATTCTGAGGGAGAAGGGAAAAATGGGATGATAACAAATGCACGGCATTTTCTACCTAGAGAAGCATTTTACGTGAGGGGCCGGGCCGGCATCACTTGTCTATTATAGAAGATAAAGCCCTCGAGAGTTCGGTCCAGGGTGTTATGAGCTGTTCGCTTAAGATCCCAAGCACGCTTTTCTGACTGTAAAGCTGACTTCTCTCTGCCGTGCTTTACAGCCTGGAAAGGCTTCCAGGGAGTGCTTGAACTGAGCTTTAAAAGCCGACAGGAGCGACCAGGTTGTACCAGACCAAGTGTGGACCTGGGGTAAGATGCGGGAGGAGCCTGGTATGGGGAGACGGGGAAGGTGACAGAAACGGAGGCGACAATGACGGGCACGGTGCTTCGGGGAGGAATGGCGGACACCAGCGGACACAAGCAGTGTTTTCAGTAGGGGGGGAAGGGGGAGATAGGGCTGGAAAGGTAAGCCAGAAATGGCCAGCGGACAGAGAAAGGGGAGGAGCGCGGGGCCTGCCTTCTTCAGAGGCTGCACGGCCCAGAGGAAAGAATGTGGAAAGCCATGTCCAAATCTAGGCTCTTATCTGCTGAGCTACATGACCCTGGGCAAACTGACATTTCCAAAGGCCCGTTTCTCATCTAAAAATGGGCCTGGCTGCACCTTCTCGGAAGGGGAGCATGGGGTGAACGAGATCGTGTGTGTGTGTGTGGGGGTGCCCGGCGTGCGGTGCGGTTGAACAAGCCTTCGCTCCTTTCTTCCCAGAGGCGCCCTGGGCTTTCCCGCGTTGGGGTGTCCCCCCACCCTTCTCCTTCTACCTACGCTGCTCCCGTCACGTGGTGCCGGGGAGAGGAGGCAGGGTCACGGCCTGAGGTCAGCCCGCGTGGGCGGAACGGGACAGGCGGGCGGCACTGCACGCAGCTCCCATGCGGCGAGGGGCAGTGCAGAGCTGAGCGCGGCCACTGATCGCCGCGTGACCCTGGGCAGAAGCACTGCCATCTCTGAGCTCGGCTTTCCGTTCGTATGACAGACGTGACACTGGCCTCAAGATGTAGCTGTGACATTAAATAGTACGTGGAAGTATGCGACAGGCCTAACTGTGAATGCCTCCGGAACCTGGGGCAGTGAGCGATACCTGCGGACGACCAAGTCTGCGGCCACAGCGACAGAGACGCCCTCATCTGTGCACTTGACATTCCAAGATGCCACCAGCGCCGAAGCCTCCTCTGGAGCCTCTCTCATCTTTGACTCTGCTCGGAAACCTTGGAAACCGTCTAGACCAGCGGTGTTTAAGTCGTGATGAGCGCACCCTACAGTTCTGCAGAGGCCTGCAGGGGTGGGTGGGGGGCGCAGAGTGTGGGGCGCGGTATAGGGTGCGTGGGGCCTCCTGGCCCTGCTTCAGGCAGCCCCATCCCCCTTCCCCTGCTGGACACACCGGGCTTCCGGTGGGAGTTAAGGACAGGGTATCGAAGAAGGACAGACCCTGGTTTTACCCTGGTTCCATCCCTGAGTAACTGTGAACTCCTCAAATTCCTCCTCCGTTGAGTGGGGATAATAATTCCTTTCCTGGGACAGTTAACAGGATGACACAGACGAAGTCAGAAGCACTGCGCCTGACACACGGCCAGCTCTCCATAAATGACACCTACTATTATTGGCCACATTCCTAAGCCCAAGAGCCACTCGTCGTGTTCTGCCCGCCTCAATCCATCACCAAAAAAGGGGAGAACTGGTGTGAACAAGGTCAGGGACCTGAGCCCACCGTGGGGCCAGGGTGCCCAGGGCGGAGCTTCAGAGCCGTGTGCGGGGCGCTTGGTCTGTCTCTCGCGCTCTCGCTCTTGGCCTGTCACTGTACGGGAGGGAGGTCACTTCTTGCGTTCACAACTCCCGCCACAGCCACAGTGAAACACCGGCGTTCAATGTATAAGAAGAGATTTTTATTGAGTGTTAGTGTTATTATTCTGAATAATAAATTGTCTCATTAAAAGACTTTCTCAACGTGCCTTGCCACAGTCGAGGTCTCTCCAGTGATCTTTGACCTTGCCTGTCTCAAGCCAGGAGAGGGAAAAGATCTTTGGACAGCACTTGGGTTTGCTCCAGCTCCTGCTGTTTATGAGCAAGCCACTTAACTCGGAGCCTGCTTCCTCCTGGGGGTAGCGGGATGGATAACACCCCCTAACTACCTCACGGGCACACTGCAAAAATCACAAGACAACAGACAGATGTGAAAGCGCTTCCTGAACCACGAAGTGCGACCCTCACTTCACGTCCCGCTGCAACGACCCGGATTCTGTCACCAGGGTTCCCATCATGCCCCCGCCTGTGGTCTCCCCCAGCTCCCCCTGTGCATCCCAGTCCTGCCCGAACCCCGGGCCTAGCCTCTCAGCAGCTCTCCACCAGACACCGAGCTGGGTCCTTCCATTCCAGCTCTGCTTTTGCTCACTGCTCACTGCCCTAGAGGTTCACATCGGTCATTTGATCATCGGTCACACAGAGAGGCGCTCCAGTGGGGTGCTCACGGACACAGCTTGGGCACATCTGTGCAGAGTCCCAGCTGTGGCACTTGCTATTTGAGAGACCATTGGTGGGCCACCTAGCACCTCTAAGTCTCATCTACAAAACAGGGATGATAAAGACTCTTAGATTTGCTCTGAGAGGTAAATGACATCATTCACGTAAAGTATTCACCTCAGTGCTCAGCAGCTGTGGCTGTCACGACGGCTGAAGCTTGCTCCTTCACTGCGTCCCGGACTTGTCCTATCTCCCCAGCTGGATTGTCACCCTGGAGAGCAGGGTCCCCTGTCCTATCCATTTCTTTGGCTAACCCCAACCCCACTCTCATTCCAGAAAGGTGCTGATGAGCTCCTAGTATTTTCCCCAGAAACACCTGCTGAATTGATTAAAAGGAGTCACGCTCTTCTGTAAAACCGTGCTCACATCTTTCCCACAGCCCATCGCAGCCAGTCTGACAAAGCCAATGCCCGCTGGGAAGAGTAACCTCTGCTGACCCTGGTATCACACTGAAAAGGTGCGTGTGGCCCCAAAGCGCACAGTCAGGCTCTTCCCACCGTGGAGCCGTCCTGCCGTGCCCGGTGCCCTGCGCAGCTGACAGCCCACAAATATTACAGAGAAACAGAGCTCGTGTGGGAACCTCTGTCGAATTCTGGAGCATCCTCTCCCCCAGGGACTGGCACTTTGCTCTCACAGGTGCAGACAGCGTCAGGGGCAACGCTTCTGTCTGACCACAGAAAATCCCGTGCAACCTCTGAAGGACTGCATTACATGCGAACCAGTTCTTCTGGAGTTTTGCTAACAAACTCTCTGAAGTTATATTACGGAGAGATGCTGGCGACTTACGAAGAAACAAACGTGATTTAAATCTGTGTTTTGAGGAGTTTAACTGTAAGGTAAAAAATAAAAAAGGCCCATATCATAACATTGTCAAAAACAGAACTCTTAATTTCATATACTATCCATCACTATTCCCAATTACTCCAGAAATTATGTTTGCGTAATCATTTGCTCTTCTGCTTTTTTTTTGCAAACATTATTTGGGCACCATATTATACCTTCCCCAGAACGAGCAAGAGACCCAGAGGTAAGCCAGGCACACTTTCATGCTCACGTCTGGTCTCTTGTCTCTTGATGTCTAAGGTTCTCCTGCCAGATAACTTGGAAAGCTTATCCCAACCTGAGGCTTTCATCAATTTTCTCTTATCTTCCCAAACTTGAGCTGGGAAAAATGAAAGCAGCAATGCCTGCCCCTTCAAGAGTGCATACCTGACTGAATTCTGAGCGCTACTATCTTCCTGTTTTTCATCCTCCACTCTCTCATATCCAGAATTAACCAACTGTAAAGCGCCCTTACTGTTTTCCAAGTATATAGCAAGAAGAAAGGAAAAGCCTGCTTCTTTGGAGAATACTCAACCAAGACATGATGTTCCATTTTTAGGATCAATGTAAATTTTCTACTACTAGGCAAATTCTCCATCTCAAATGGCTAAAACGAGTGGTACCTAGACACAGAATTCTAAACCATTAAGTTTAGGGAGATGAAAATACAGAATTCTAAATTTAAGGAACTAAGAGTACAATGCAAGAATATTCTCCTTCTGGTTCACAGCATTTCATTTGACTATCAACCTTTTGGATTTTAGTTCTCCTACCGGGAAACAGGTGGTGAGAGCAGGCTGGCCTCAGGAATATTCTCTCCCTTGATGGAACAATCTATGTTCTTTCCATGATTGCTTATGTAGGAAATGCTGATACTTCCCTCCTATTTTACCTCTATTAAGTGTCTGTCTTTTAAGTCCTTTGCAACCCATCCTTACTCTTCTTCAAACAACAACTACAACAAAAAGAGACTCCGGTGACAGAGGACTGCGCCGTCTGGCTTTCACACTGTCTTCATTTGTGGCACTGCTTGTGCTGAGTCTCAGCAGCAATCCTGCTTCCTTAAAAGCCCTGCCAACTCTCCCCAGGGATATGGCAATCCTGGCCCTTGCTCTTAATCACTCTTGCCCAGACTTTCTCCCCTTCTCCGCTTCCTTGTTGTGCAGCATCCAGCCCTCCCCCTACGACCAGTGGTGGAGAGGCGTCCAGCATGGGCAAGGTCAGAGCCAAATGCCACCGTTTACCCTCCCCTCTGATTCATGGGCCCTTCCTTCACTCCTAGAGGCGAAATCCTAAGTCGTGTGATTTTTGGCTCATGGTCTGCAGAGAACGAACTGCATATGCAAGTTCCTTCACGTACGATATTTGTTCCCAAAACTACCCGTAGAAAGAGCGGCTACATTTTGGGCTGCCGATGCATCCATCATGCGGTGACACTTGTCTGAAGGTCTCGGAGATGCTGCTTTTGCTCTGTTTGTCCCAGAGCTGAGCTGGGAGTGAGGACAGGGAGAGCAAAGCATGGCTAGTCTCTGACCCCAGATGTTGGCATGAAATGAACGCAAAGCCAGGGAAATGAGCTGCGCAGTGTCAACCAGGACTGTCAAGAGGAGGTTACGCAGACAATTGCACTTTTATCTTCCTTACGCTTTCTGACTATAGATTTAATTTAATTTTGTCATGGCAGGATTAGCAACCAGGCCACAAAGGTGAAGGGACATTATAATAAGACAGCGTATTAATCCTCTATCCCACCCAAGGCAGAAGGGAAACCAAACAAATAGCAGCTTCCTGGAAATTGAATTTCTGTTATCCAGATGTCAAAGATGTAATACCCCAATTACACAAACTATTGCCAGTGAAGCATGCCAGCAAATATGCAATGTAAATGGGGTGAACGCAGAGCGACAAAAATGCACCGTCAGCATCTGGCTCTGGGAGTGAGTGATAATTAGCACTGTGTGTAGACACTAATAAACATTTATGTCTGAAATTACAACTTTTAGCAATGTTAATAAGGGATATATTGGCAATCTGTAAAATAAAAGGTCGTGAAAAGAATGTCATACATTGAGCAATGGCAGACATTTCCCGTGCTGGCACAATCCCCTATTATGTTTTCCCCTAATTGCAAATGACCCCGTTTTTTGGTTTTTTTGTGTGTGTTTTTTTGTTTTTTTTTTTGCTGAGAAATTAAATGACATAGGAACCTACCTAAAAAAATGGGTTGTGTCTCTTTGGCTTCCCCATTAACATCGTTGCTGAATTCTGAGATCTTATATACCTCATGGTGATAATCTGAGATGAGAAAACAACCAAAAATTAGCATCCTAATGGCCTGCAAGATATGAATGAACAATAAAGACTAGAATCTCATTATATACAGTATGGATAACCTATCCTTCCATTTAGAAATATTATTTTCCAGAACTCAGTCAATCACAGCATTTGTAGCCACTAAAAAAAAAAAAAAACAACTCTAAAACTTTGCTTACTCTGAAGAAGTACACAAACATGAAATATCACTTTGACTTTAGAAAACAGCTTTCCTTGATCACACGGTTTTCACAGTAAATTTGGCCCACAGATGCCAATTACCAGGTTTCTTTTCTTTCAAATGACAAAAACATTTATAAAGAAAAGAAAAACCTTGCCCAATCATATGGCAGGGAGGGTTCCGAATGTATTTTCACAACCCATTCTCATGAGCACACGGATAATGGTATATTTTAGGGTTACCTGGCACTCTCAGTTTACCCAGAAAAATCTCTGCCTTTGAGCAGCTTTCAGGCAATCACGCTACAAAAATACTGATTTGTTATTTCAAATATAGTATAGTTTGGATAGGAAAGCAAGATTCTTATCTTTTACATAAGTGAGTCTTCTGCATTCAACTACTGCACTTTAATATGCAATGGTTCATTTTCTCAAAAAGCACCTGCAGAGCAGAGAAAAGAATCAGACCCATAATTGAGGGGAAAAAAGAAAAAAAGAAAAAACTTGCTATGTCAGTCAAACTTTAAAACACAATATTCCACAAGCTTCTCTACAGAAGCTACTGTGTTTCGGCAATCTACTTCTAAAAAGAAAATCACCTAGGTAAGAAAAGACAGGTTTCTTCTTAACAGCTATTCCCTTATTTTGGCCTTGGACCTCACAGGGCAAGGTCTACAGAAGTACTCTCACTTTTATGGTAAAGTAGTAAGTTTCCTGAGGTCATAAAAAAGTAAGCAGCCTGCATTCCTGAATGAATCGGATAGACCGATAGGTCAGTAACACTCGGAGAGATTTTAAAAGTCCAAATGACTGAGTAATCAACACGGCAAAGGAACAAAATGTACATAGAAAAAGGAAAGAGCCAAATATTTTAAATATGTAAAACTATTTCAGGTCTCTTTCATTAAACAGTGTCAAACTTAAATCAGGGAAAACAGATGTGAGTAGGTCTTCACAATGTCGATAATAAAACCATTTTCAGACGAACTAAGAGCAGGTTTTATTGAATTCACATCATAGTTAGCTTAGCTTGAAAAGCTCTATTACTTGCAATTGCCCTCTAATTTTCATCAGTTTACACGAGACTTCTCCGGGTTGTTAAAACAATCCCCATGCTCGCTACTCTGGTGCCAAAGCTGGGTAAAAGCGAGGGAGGAACGTGGACAGGTTCTGTGTTTAGGTTTTTGACCTCAAGTCCATTCAAAGAAGATATTTAAACAGGGTCGTTCTGAACTCAATATTAGGACTTAAGACATTACCATGAAAAAAAGTCGCCTGCCGCCCTTTTTAAGATGACAAAATGCATTTTGATAGACATATTTTTACGTCTGCTCTCAAGTTCTGATCTTTTTTTTTTTTAAGAGTCAAATCAGTCAAATGAAGACTCTAACAAGTAACTGAACACAGACTGTTGAGCTGTTGACACTGTCCAACTTTCCTCTCCCCCGGTGAAATTAACTCAAACCCAGAGACTGGTGGCGTACACCTGTTAAATCGTCAGAAACTGGCTGGATTTTTTTTTTTTTTTAATGATACTTCTCTGGTAAGCGATCTATTCTAAAACACCTCTCCAAACCCAAATAACATATCTAGAAAAGATGCTGGACGTCGACAATTCTTACGTGGTCTTGTAGCCTCGTGAGCTCCTTTCTCGTTTTCCAAAGAACCACCACCACCTTTTCCCCTTCTTTTTGGGGTGGCGGGGTGGGGGGGAAAGCCCAAGCCCACGACCATTGGCCGGGATGGGTGTCCGCACGGCCTGATGGAAAGGCGGCTCTGTCCCCCCAGCCCCCACCCTGGCCACGGGAGCGGAATACCAAAGAGGGCTCGCTCTGCTCCCCAAGTGTCATTGTTTGCTAATTTCCTCAGTGCCCTCCGACTTGTTTACGCGGAATAACCACCTCCCGCCTCCCCCCGCACAACTTTGCCGGCCGCGCGGCGCGAGCAGCCGCAGCCCGCCGCGGGGAGGGGCCGCGGGGGTCCCGGCTCCCCGGCGCGGGACGCGCGGCCGGGGCGCGGGGCGCGGGCCGCGCGCGGGGCTGTTTCCGCGGCGCCACGTCCCGGCCCGCCGCGCGGCTCGGCGCCGCTTACCTCGGCTCACCAGTTTGAAGCTCTGGGATTTCCTGCTCCTCTTCCTCTCCGAGAACTCCATGGTGCGGGCAGCGGGCGGGAGGCAGCGCTGCGGCCGCGCGCGGGCAGCGGCGGCGGCCGAGGGGCGGCGGCGGCGGCGGCGGCGGCGGGGCCGGCGCTTGTCACCCGGCAGCGGGAGCGCGGGGACCAAGGTCCGTCCCCGGAATCCGCAGGGGGGAGGCCGCGGGCCGCGAAGAGCCACCGCGACCCCGCTCGGGGGCTGCGGCGCGCGGGGCTCGGCAGGAGGCGCCTTCCCGGGAGAAGTTGCCCCCTCCCGGCCGCCGCCCGCGGGGCCCCCGCGCACGCCCCCCGACCCCCGCGGCGGCCCGGCTCCCGGGAAAACGCGGCCGGAGCCGAACTTTCCGTTGGGGAGCGAGTTGGGGGCGGGGAGGGCGGGCCGGGGCCGCGGGCGCCCCGCGATGTCGCGGCGGGCCGGCCTGGCCGCAGCTCCGGACGCGGCGGCGGCGGCGGCGGCGAGCGCGGCCCCGGGGACGCGGCGGGCGGGCGGCGGGCGGGCCGAGGGCGGCGGCGGCGGCGGCGGTGGCGGCGGCGGCGGGGTGCGAGCCGGGTCGGGGCGCTGACCGCCCCCGCGGGAGGAGGGGCGCCGGGAGGAGGCGGCGCTGCCGGGACCCCGGGGCCACCTGCTGGCGGAGCGCGGCCGCCGCCATCCCCGGGGGCCCGGGCCGCCGCCGCCCACCCACCGGCCTGGCCGCGCGCGCTCCGAGGAGCAGCCGGAGGCCGCAGAGCGCTCGGCCCGGCCCGGCCCGGCGGCCTTCCCGCGGGGGTCCTCAGGCCGGCGCCGCGGGGCGCGGGGAGTCGGGGCGCCACGGCTCCCTGGGGCGGACCGCGTTATAAATAGTCCTGGGTGTCGCGGACCCGCCTGGCCGGCCCCTCCTCGCCTTGGGGTTCAGGATGTCCAAGGGCCAGAGTCACTGGTTTTAGGCAAGTTTTAGAAAAAAACAGATACCCCAAACTTACTCCTCTGTGCTCTTCAAGGAAACGAAGAGGTTTTAGAATTTAGTGGCGAGAAGAGTGTGGAAAAGTGACTCTTAATTCTTTGCCCCGATACAAGGAGATGCGGAGTTATAGTCAAGGAAAGAACTTGGAATGTGGGGGGCTTGGAGAAGGTGGACGGGCGAGGGGTGCAACGTTAGTGGGTGCTTGACCCGTTCTGCTGACTCTTAGGGAAGAAATGGCCAGGGCAGGTGCAGAGGACTCTGCCGCTTAATGTAGTAATGCCAACATAATTGACGTCAACAGAAAGCTTTTATTACTTTTATATAATATTCTTGTCTGGGTAGTTAAGAGCACCCCATTTTCCCCTCACATCTTTAGGGTGGCAATGGATAAGAATTTTACAACACCTGGGCATGGCAGTAAAGGATCTGACATGCTTTAAAGTCCCTCCCAAACTGATCATTTCTAAACCCAAACACAGAGAGTAAAGGGACAAACAACCCATCTAGGACTGTGGCAAATTCAGGTGGCCCCAAAGAGTAGAGAGGAATGAGGGAAGGGTATGATGATAAATGGAATAGGTTCTCTGATGGGTCTCAAATGAGAAGACAGCCACTCGGGGTCCACTTTTATTGAACAGAGAGGCACAGAGTAGGACAGCTTGGAGGAAGGGGGATATTGGAGGCGACTGGCATAGACATATGCACATTGGGAAACAAAACCAAGAAACAAGTTTACTCCCAAGTAGTGTAAGCAAGGCTGGCGCACATCCTGGTATGCAGCAGCAAGTGGGGAGGTTGGTTATACCTGGCCAGGTGAGAGGAGACTTGTTCATTCAGGTCACTAAAGCAAACCCTTAAACAAGAGGTCATTAACCTTTTTGGTCACTGTCTTCTTCAAGATTATGTTCAAAGCTCAGGGCCATTTCCCCAGAAAATATGGATAGGACCAACAAAATTTTGTATAGAGTTTTTGGAGTTCTTGGACCCCTTGGATCCCTAAAAGGTGGCAAAAGGTGATAACAAGGATTAAATCAACTACCCTATTTGATTCTCCTCCATTCTCTTTCTCTTTGTTTCTTAAAGCCAAGCCGTTAAAAACCCAAAGATGTTTTGAATGTTTCTAGAGAAACAAAGGATATGATTTTGTTCCTCACGCTGGGACTCTTTCCTTTTTCTTTTTTTTTGATAATGTTTTCTTAAAATGTTATTCCAAAAGTCACAAAGCTGAGTATTAAACTGACTGAGGAACATTTAGCATCATTCATGCCTCAGAGAGCATAAAATGAGATTTTATTTTGCTTATACTATGATGAAATGATTGTGCCATATCAAGAAGCAAATCCCTAGGGGAGATATTAACAACTTTGCATTTTCAGTTCAAGTGGAAATATGAATTCTATTTACTGAAGAAAATATTTTTTATATAGTTAAGAAATTATTTCAAAGTAATAATTCTTTTCCTTGACCTTTTTTCCTGACTCTTCAAAGATGGTCTGTGAGCCAGGTGGTCTCCTAACCTTGAAGTCAGATCTGCCCTATTAACTTACAGAGAAAATCAGCAAATGTTTATTTATTCTCCATATCATGCAAATCACCATGCCTTTATATAACAAAAGTGTATATAGTCATAATTATTAAAAATTAATCGTGATAATAAAAAGAGATTACTTTAAGTGGCAGGTATCTGTACCAGATAATCGAGCTGCCATAATAAAATGCAATAGACTGGGTGGCTTAACCAATAGAAATTAATTTTCTCATAGTCCCAAAGACCAGAAATCTCAGGTCAAGCTCTGGCAGTGTCAGTTCCTGGTGGGGACTCTCTTCCTGGCTTGCGGATGGCCACCTTCTCACAGTGTCCTTACATGGCAGAGAGAAAGGGAGAACTTTCTCTTATAAAGTCACTAACACCATCAAGTGTCCCGTTCTCACAACCTCGTCTAAACCTAATTACCTCCCACAGGCCCCACCTCCAAATACAATCACATTGGGGGTGGGGGGAATGCCCTCCTCATGAACTTGGCGGGGCATAATTCCATTCATTCCAGTATTGTTTTTGGTTAATTGAATGTAGTTTTTGTGTTGGGGTGTTCTGGGAAGTCCTGTATATGAACTAAGGCCATTTCTTTGCCCCTATAGTTCAAAGCCCTCAAAAGTTTTAGAACTGCAGGTTTATTAAATATTCATGTCAATATATGTGTCAAATGTTCTGTAATTTCATTTAGACCATCATATGACCATTCTAAAACTCAGTTGGTCATAAAAATTCAACAAAGATTTTAATCTTAGACAAAGATTTGTCCAGAAAACATTAAGTAATCTTAACCCTAATTCTTAAAACTTTTTTTCTGAAAACTGTCTTAAAAGGAATATCATTATAAAAATCTCCACCTTCATTTAGAGCTTTGCTGTCCAATAGAAATATAATCCAAGCCATATATGTAATTTAAAATTTTCTATTAGCCATATTAAAAAGCAGTAAAAATAAATAGGTTAAATTCATTTTAATAATGTTACTTAATTCAGTATATTGACATATCATTTTGACATGTAATCAATATAAAAATATTAATGAAATATTTTACCCTTTTTTTTTTGAAGAAAGTTTTGAAAAATGGTGTGTATTTTACACTTACAGGACAAATCAATTCAGATTTGCTGAATTTCAAGTACTCAATACCCATATGTGGCTGCTAGCTACCATATTGGACAGCTCAGGTTTAGAGGGACTCTATGGTTTGAACTATGTAGATGGATATGACAACAGCCAGATTATTGTTTAATTGTTTTACCAATAGCCCTCAAAAAGAAAGAGATAAGCCGTATGGTATTATTGGGCTCAAGGTTGTCTGTAAATCTTTGATTAGAGTCTCTAGAATTGAAAATCCTGTCGCTAAGTAGATTCTGGACACCCTCAGAAAGATTTAATAAATATAAATATTAACTTTTCAGTTTTATGACAGTTGCCCATCAGCAGTGTCATGGAAAGGATAGGCACTCCTACTTTAGCCCCCATATATCGATTTGATGCTGTCCTGACTCAGGTTTCCACTTTCATTTACTTCATGGGTTTTAACAACTTGTTTAAAAGAAAGAAAATAGTATTTATGAGTTTTTTTAAATTGCAATATTAGTTTTATTTATTTTTTTATAGTGACATTGGTTAACGAAATTTGATATTTCAGCGGTACATTTTAACATTAAGACACACACACACACACACACACACACACATATTTACATTGTGTGTTCACCTCCCATAATTAGATTTCTTTCTGTCACCACATATCTGACCCTTTTATCCCGTCTACTCCTTCCCTCCTCCCTCCCCCTGCCCTCTGTATAAGAGATTATTTAAGTGAAAAAGAGTTCTTGGAATGCCCCACTAATAATAATCCCTTATATTCATATATATTCCTCTTATAGGAATACAAGGATATTTATACATTATTTAATTCTATCCATATATTAATTGTGATATGAGGTTGGTAGCTATTAATATTCCAGCTTTACAAATGAGGAAATTAGTTTCCATAAGACCATTTTTTAGTAAAACAACTGTCATGCTGCTTTCCTCACCATCCTAAAGGCGATGCATTAACCTTAATACCTTTCTATCCTTTCCTTAACATCCATTTTTAACACTAAAAATTAACACCTAACTTGTATACAGTAAAGAACAAATATCTTAAGTGTACAGCTCAGTTTCTTTTACTTTTGTGTACATCTGTGTTAAGTCCCTTCCCCCTGGGTTAAGATACAGCCCTTTCCGGCAACCAGCAGGCTCTCCCGTGGTTCCTCCCAGCATATGATCCCCCAAGGAAAGCACAGCTCTAACCTCTGCCTCTGTGGCTCGGTTTTGCCTGTTCTTGAACTTCGTGTAACTGGAATCATACAGCGTGTGCTGTTTTGTGTCAGACTTCTTTTGCCTCATATTACGTCTGCAAGATTCATTCCTACTGTTAGGTGTAGCAGTAGTTTGTTCTTTTTCGTTGCTGTATGCTATTTCATTACAGGTATGTGCCACAGTTTTTCATCCGTTCTGCTGTCAGTAGGTTTTCTTGGGCATTTTTAGTTCATGTCTTTTGATGGGCATAAGCATACTTAATCATGTGTATATATTCATGAGTGGAATATCTGAATTTTAGCATATACATACTGTCAAATGGTTTTCCTAAGTTGTACCAATTGACACTCCCACCAGCATTGTATGAGCTATTCTATATCTTCAGATATAGCTATTCTATATCTTCACCAACACTTAGTGTCATCAGGCGTGTAGCGATATATCATTCTCTCACATTTTCATATGCTTATGGTCATTTGGACATCCTTTTAGTAATAAGTCTGTTCAAGTATTTAGCCCATTAAAATTTTTTTGAGTCGTTGGTCTCTTTTTTTTTTTTTTATTAATTTGAAGGAGTTCTTTCTATATTCTGGATGCAGGTCCTTTGTAAGATATTTATACTGCGAAAGTCTTCTTCCAGTCTGTAGCTTGTGTTTTCATTCTCAGTGTCCTTCTGAATTTTTATGCAGCTGGGTTTATAGATATTTGTATGTCGTGTTAGGCAAGTTATTTTCAATCTGCATACTTTTCTTTTAAACGTGAATTCGTCAGTGTATCAGTTTCCCGGGGCCGCTAGAACAAATTACCACAAAGGTGGCTTAAAATAAGGTGCTTATTCTCTCACAGTTCTGAAGGCCAGAAGTCAGAAATCACTATCACTGGGCCAAAATCAAGGTGGCAGCAAAGCTGTGCTCCCTCCAGAGTCTCTAGAGAAGAATTCGTTCCTTCCCTGTTTCTGTGCCTTGGCTCTTCGAGCTTCCGGAAGCTGCAGGCATCCATTGGATTGTGGCTGCATCACTCCACAACACCCTTTTCTTCACAGCACCCCTTCTCTCTGTGTGTGAAGTCTCTTGCTGCTTCCCTCTTACAACAACCGTTGCGATGGCATTTAGGTCCCACCCCAGTTATCCAGGATAATCCCCTCATCTCAAGATCCTTAATTTAATCACATCTGCAATGACTCTTTCCCCGTATACGTCATATTCACAGGGGCTAGGATGTGGATCTTTTGGGGATCCATTTTTCAGTCTTCTAGTCAAATTGCCTCCAGAGTAATTAAGCCTCAAGGCAAGACAATGATATAGACAAAGTTCTGGCTGGGAGATGGGAGATGAGTTTAACTTCTCATGCAAAATTTTAAGATCTATGGCCTCAGCTTCTTTATAGGAAGAAGAATCTGTGCCTTATCAACTGTACAAGGTTGTTTGGGTGAAATGCTACATGTGAAAGTGATTTGAAATATTAGGATTTAGAGTGATGTGACATCAGTCCATGCCATACTTGAGAAGACGAAATTAAACACCTTACCCAGGCACCACAATTCTCATTTTTGCCATTGCATGAAACTCCTAGGGAAGGCAACACTTCCCGTGCCATTAGAGGTATCCAGGCCATAGGGGAAGTTAGCCTGGATTTTGTCCCAGACAGTGTGGCATCACAGTTTGGAGTGTGTCCTCTGGTATCTGACTTTGTGCATTTGAAGCCCAGCTTGACTACTTCCTAGTGGCACGATCCTAGTGGCAATTCGGGGACTGATATAATACAGTCCCCTCCCAGCACTATATCCAGGGACAATTTAATATAAAGAATTGTAAACTAGTAGAAAGGGTTAGCTGCTAGGAGTAAAGGCACCCAAGGGGTACGCAAGGCACAGCCTCTACCTCTTGGCTGAGGGATGGGGCACAATAAAGATACTAAGGACCCCCGCCCCTACCCCAAGCCTGGGGTTCAGTCCTCTTCAGAGAAGCTGTGGCTACCACAGAAACATGGGCACACGTAGACTACTGGTAGCAAAAGACTTTCCAGGAGGTGTGTTGTGACCGGAATAACCAGACTCAACCTGAGTGCTCTGATATTAGAGGCAGTTTATTAGCCGGCGGCTGTCCTTCCAAAGGAGCAGCCCCGAAACATAAGGGTACAAGGGTTTTAAGCCCTAAATCCTATAAATCGTTCTATTCACTACCTGTCAACCTAAAGGTGGGTTGTGCAAGCGGGAGGTACAGAAGCAGAATGCGTAACGTTAAAATGTTAGGTTCCCATGGGTGATAGTCAAACAATAACTCTTAACAAGCAGGCAGGTGTCCAGAAGCGAGACATGGCGATTAGCATGTAGGCTCCTATCCTTAACCCATTTCTACATCTTTGTGACCTTTTCAGTAGCACGTCATCACAGGTGGGGCCAGAGCTGGTCTGCGGAAGCAGCTACCTGTGAAAAAAATCGGGACCCCTCCAAGCTGGCCTCTGGGCTCCCACACTGAATAGTGTGTGTGGAGGGTCAGAGCCCGTGAGGGCCGAGCAGTGTCCCTCTGGTGCCCTCTGTTGACACAGCCTAATGTCCCACCCACCGGCTCCAGCTCACAAAGCAAGGCAAAGAGGGTTGGGTTTGCCTGCGAGAGACAACACATTGGTAACTGTCAAATTATTTATTCTCTTAAGCCTTATGTTCTTCATCTGGAATCTGGGGATAGAAATTGTTCCCCCACATAGAATTATCGTAAAAAGTGAATGAGTTAGTGCTTAGACCTGTATGGCTAGCACAGTCGAGGGCCACTCTTCCCATCGGCCCTCATTTACTGCTTGACACCAGGCCTCTGTCACCAGCTGATACCGAGACAATTGAGACACTACCTCAGCCCTCGTGGGGATTCATCTTTAGCGCCTCTAATTAGATAGACAGAGATGTTTTCCAGTTTATATTTTAAGGATTAATATTATCTCAAAGCCTCCTTTGGGAATTTAAAGAACTTCCAATAGTAGAACGAAATTTGGGGGAGGGGGATCCTAGCTCTTTTTAACAGAGAAGTGTGCATATCCTTCTGTTTGATTCCTTAAACGGAGATATCAGGGCCAAATAAATGAATTCATTCCTTCAATGTTTATTAATTGTTACTACGGGTCAGGCACTCTTCTAGGCCCTGGGGATACTGGGCCTAGAAGAGACAAAACAAAACATTTCTGTCCTCATAGAGCTTAGATTCTAGGTAGGGGGACTGGGAGAGATAGACAATAAATGAAATAAATAAAAGTTGGGTATAAGTGATCGGTACTATGGAGAAAAATAAAACTGGAAATGAGGATAAACTTGATTCTTTTTCTCAAGTCTGACTACTTAAAAAACAGAGAGAGAGAGAGACAGAGAGAGAAAGAGAGGGAGGGAGAGAGAGAGACAGAAGGAGAGAGACAGGGAGAGTGTGTGTGTGTGTGTGTGTGTGTGTGTGTGTGTGTGTGTGTGTGTGGTTGTGTGTGGTTGTGTGTGGTCGTGTGTGTGTTGGTGCCAGTTCCATGTATATTCCTGTGGAAACTAGAAACTGGAGAATCCCAGGAGAGCCTGTGCTGGGAATATTTTTCTTTTCACATAAAAATTTTGGTTAAATTTGAGTTAGCTTCTCCTTTTTTAAATCTTCCCTTCATCCTATAAACACGTTTGCTTCTTCAGTCAATTCAGATTTGTTATACATCTACTTGGGGGCGATAATGTCCTTTCGGGTCTGGCAATAGCCTTAATTCTGTCTTACCTGGGGACTGGTGGTGATTATGTCTTTTCCACCTCTATGTCTGAATGTCAACATCTGAAGGCAGAGGAGGCCCTCTGTGTTACATTCCCTTTCAAAAATTCTTCTTTTAAATATTCATGGCAATGGCTGATCTCCAACCTATGAAAGAAAAGTAAAGGTTTTAAACTAATCTTTTCCATTTAATTCCCCCATTCCAAAGACTTTAGAAACAGGTCTGAAAATTGGAGGAACCACGAATTTAAAAAGTGTTAGTTTGATATGTCTGAAATTAATGTTTTAATTTATTCACCGCAGAATGTCTTCACACATCGCTGTTTTCTGTAATTTATACCATATACTGTCTACTCAAGTTAATGTGTGAAGCATGGTTAAATTATGCCTAAAAGGGAATATGAAAAGTATACAATATGGTGATAAGAAAAGGGGCTAAGTAAGAGTAATGGGGCAAGATTTAAATGTGACATATTGAAATAGAAGTTTCAGATAAATTGTCAGGTGTCTAAGATGTACCTAACTGAGACCAGCTCCTCAGAAAAAGACTAAATAAAACATTAGAAGCAGTCTACTGGAAAAGAATTAGAGAAAGTTCTAGAAAATATTTCTGCAGGGAACACGTACCAGTACACGTGGCCTAACTGTGTAGACTAGATAATCTAATAGGCTTTTGCGTGTCTCATATCTTTAGTTTTCATCCTTTGGTTAATTATGTCAAGGAAGGTTTGGGATAAAGATCAAATGAACAAGTCTTTAGAAAAGAGAGACGGATTTTGTCAAAATGGTTTTATTTATTCTTTTTGCCAATGTGTATAACATGCTGATGAGACTTCTATTCATTTTCTCACGGCTAATTTAATGCCGGTGAAGGGGGCCCAGATGATGGGTCCTGCTCTGCGTTTTAGGCTCATTCTAAAGGCGTCTAGGAGAACTGTAATGGCAGGATGGTGTCTATGTGATTCAGTTTTCTTTTTTTGATGTCAATAATGCAACACTCATTAGTGTTTTTAAATGTCAGCATCTAATTTGGAGATGGCATTCATTCATTCGCCGAAACTGCTACCTACGTGCGAAGCACTTGCTTCTAGGGTTTTAGGCCCTGTGGGAACTGCACATCTGTGAGAGACTTCTCGTGCCTTCAGTGAGCACGCAAGTTTGGTTAGCGGCTAAAATGGCGACAAGCTGCTGTCATGGCACGGGCCGTCACTTCTAAAATACTGAACAAAAAAGTGGGGGATGGGATTCAGATAGGCGAGTGGGTGGAATGTGGGGAGAAGGGATGGGCAGGAGCACGTCGCCAGGTTGGTTAAGTCCAAGTTCATTTCCATCTGTGATGTTTTTTAATGGGCTCGTTTTTACTCTTGTGTTAGGGTTCTCCAGAGAAACAGAACCGGTGGGAGAGATTTAGATACAGACGTACACAGAGATGTACGTACGGATAGAGAGATTTGGGGAAGCGGCTCACGTGGTCCAGAGGCCGAGAAGTCCCATGAGCTGCGTGTGGAGCTGGAGACCCAGGAAGACCAGTGCGGTAATCCCGAGTCTGAAGCCTGGGAACTGGGGGAGCCGATGACGTTAGTCCCAGTCCAAGGACAGAAGACGGAAGTCCCAGCTCAAGCAGGCAGGTAGGAAGCAACAGGGGTGCATTCCTTTCTCTGCCTTTTTGTTCTGTTCGGGTCCTCGGTGGATTGGTGATGCCCACCCACCCCAGGGAGGGCCATCTCCAGGGTCCACTGACCCAGCTGCAGGCCTCATCTGGAATCTATAGCCAGGCCGTGCTGTACCTCATGGGGTCCTAGCAGTGTATCTGCTAACGCCATCTGGAAACGCCCTCCAGATACGTCCAGAAGGAACGTTTAATGTGGGCGCCCGTGGCCCATTAAGTGGATGCATAGCGCTAACCATCACATCTCTGACGTCACGTTTCAGCAGAATAGCATTCCTTTCAAACTGAGAGTTCAAGGTGGGGAATAATTTTTTGGGCTCCTTCAGAGGAGGCATAAGCAGGACAGGCTGATCTGTGACTGCCTGGGCCTTCGGTCCGAAGCGTCGTCCTGTTCCAGTCCTCTCCCTGTGAATCTCATCAGTGACCCAACCTCCCGAAGTCCCCCTGCCATTCAAGCAACAGGGAATAGCCCTGGGCACAGGAGGTAGCTCAGCACTCCTCACCCTCTGTGTGGCTGCTGCCCATGAACCAGCACATGCCCTGTCCACCCTCAGGCCAGAGGGTCTCATTTCATCTGCACAATCCTTCGTTGTTTTATTTTATGTATGTATGTATGTATGTATGTATGTATGTATGTATGTATGTATGTAACGCCTACAGCACCTGGTCTTCCTCAGTGATCTCCCATCCAAGTACTAACCAGGCTCGACCCTGCTTAGCTTCCGAGATCAGATGGGATCGGGCTCGTGCAGGGTGGCGTGGCCGTAGACACATCTGCAGAATCCTTTGCAGTGCAACCCTTGAATCTTTGCTCAAAAATGCTTTGACAAGTTCTGTATCTTATGAGAATAATGTAGTTTTTAAAAACAGCGAAAGAAAACAAGTTGGATGTCTGCTATGAAACTTAGGTGATTTGGTGATTCTTCTGGTTTCATGATCTAATTAATAATATGTAGATATATCTATACACTTCTAATAATTTTTACTAATTTAACTAGAATAGTTTACGCTTGTATAACAAAATATAAATATATTCCATATTTGCTTTCAAAATCATGATTTAGCACTATGAAGTGACACTGCCATAGTTTCAATCTTTGAAGAATTAAGGGTGAGATTCTTTTTTTTTTTGTTACAATGATTAGGATTGAAGATAAGAAAGTGAGAATTAACCAGATCGAACTGTATTTATCACTTCACATTTTCTCTTTGCTACTCAATCTGTGTTAGTGTTTTTCAGGAAAAATTAATTAATTTTTAAGAAAAATTTCAAGAAATTTTTCAAGAAAAATTAATTAGTTAATTAAAAAAAAACATCAATGACATGCACGCTTATCTCAGTTTCAGGTGTACAACATAGTGGGTACACATTTATGACCTTACAAAGGGGTCACTGTGTTAAGTCTTCTACCCACCCGGCACCATACACAGTTATTACGATGTTATTGAGTGTATATTCCGTATGCTCTACTTTACATTCTTATGAATTTTAGTTTGTTTTTGAGCACTTTGGCTCCTCCTTCTTTAAGTTTTCCAGGTAGTGTAGTTTAGTATCTTTTATTATAGTATGTTTTATTATACTATATGTTTTCTCAATTTAGCAAAGCAGGCTTTCTTCAGACTTTTGAACATCCCTGCAAGCACTTTGCTTTGAAATTCCCAACTCCCCTTTCCAAGGACCAAAGTAGAGACTCTGAGCTCCTTTATTACAGGGTGTGCTGAGGAGAAAATTTCCATAGGCTCTTTAAGGACAAGCTAAGAAATTATTCGTTCTTTACTTGAAATTCAAATTTAGCTGAGTGTCCTGTATTTCATTAGGTGACCCTATCATAAATGGGAATTTCTGCTGCTGCAGCGTCTCTACCCTTTCATCCCCAAACTTCACCAGGGTCCAGAGTCCAGAGAGAGACAGAGGGGCTGGGGACACAGGAAGGAAAGGTTGACTTTCATGGCCATGTTCTTGGTAATTTCTGGGACTTTAACCTCCCTTCTAGACCTAGCAAAGTGGTGCTGAGGTATCAGGTAAAAGGAGGGGGACCCCAGGAATGAGATAGCTCCTTGTGGGACTTTACCTGTCGATTTGAGTCAATACCGATTTACCCAGACCCCAGCAGGCCTGCAGCAATGCGTATCAGGGATACGTGGTCCCTGAGCTGTTCACCTGGCATCTATCGCCAGCCGTGCTGTACCTCATGAGGTCCTAGCTGGGTATCTGGTTAAGGTTGCCCATCATGACCACTACTGTTTCACGAAATGCAATTTGGCTCGTAAGATGTGGGTATGGCAGTAAAAAAATTAATAGTTGAGGATTTGCAGCCTCTTTCTCCCCCTACTTACCTAGAACTGGAGACTTCTGCCTTTACCTGCCCTGTGTTCCTGGCCCCAGGATTGTGTTTGCGATTAATGGGAGAGAGAGGGAGTTAAATGCAGCCAAGGCCAGTCCGATTGATCTCAGAAAGCAGTGAGGTGAGAAAGGAATGGATTGAGAAGATGGGAGAGGCAGGGCAGAAAAAGAACAAGGTGGAGTGCGTGTGTGTGTGTGTGTGTGTGTGTGTGTGTGTGTGTGTGTGTGTGTGTTTGGAGGGGGAGCTGACGAGAGGGAGGGAGAGAGAGGGTTTCTGGAGGGAAGTGAGGAGAAAGAAGGGGCCTGGAGGCAGTGTTCCCTCTGGGCCCCATGAGACATCAGAGGGGAGAAAGAAAACAATTTTCAAGAAGTTTTGCTGTGGGTTGTAAGATTTGCTTCCTCTTGGCATTTTTTTTGAGACACTGTGGTTGATATTTATATTTATCTAATGACTTTTTTGCTGTCACAGCAATGTTTCCTCTGAATGTGAATTCTCCTGAGACACACCTACACACCACCTAGCTAGGCCATCTGTACAAGGGTGGGGAAGGGGGAAAAGCAGGGTGGTGAGCACCCATTACATTCTGCCCAAGCGTTGAGCAGCAGAACTGCAAAACTTTATTCCATCATTGTACCATACCCTGGGAAGAGCTAGAAGAGCTATTCCCAACGGGGACGTTGAAAAATAGACATTATCTATTCATGTCTTAATGACAGGATTATTATTTTTTTACTTCCTATCTTCCCTTTTCCCTTATGTAGTTAAATATATATGTGACGTGACGTGTGACCACGAGACAAACATTTTTGTCATGTGGAGTGGAATGTATACTCCAAATTAATGAAAAATTTTCTTCCGAAGTTATCACCATGGATGCTGAAATATGTATCATTGCGTTGCATTTGAACATTGCCTTCTTGCAATAACATGGGATCTTCTGACAGAAACAGTCAGAGTTTGTGTCAAATTATTTTGGTAATCTTCAGTGATGGGAAATCTTCATCCTAAAAGATGCATTTGACTTTTAGAAGCAGCCAAGAGTAATCTGGAACATATTTTGATGGATAAAGTATGCAATCACAGCAGATCATACTTTGGGCTAAAAACAAGATAGCAAAATTCATGAAACTTTTAATAATATTTTCATCAACTGAAAATAATTATAAAGATAAGTCATTCGAAGTGATTTTTGAGCAATGGATTGAGTTGAATGAAAGCATAGTCTCCTAAAAACCAGTTCAAAATAACCATTTGTTTGACACTACTTTATTCACTTGTTTATTCACCCATCCATTCAGCATTAATATAGTAGACAGGCCTTGAGGAACCACCCAGTTTTAAACACTGGCTCTGGGTGGGAATACCAGGATGAAAAGACTTAGTTATTGTTCACAAAGAACTTCTAATTCCATTGGAAAACTGATATGCAAATGCACAATTAGAGTATACATATCTGAAACCTTTGATGGGTTTTGGTATTAAGACTATTTCACATTTTTGCAAGGATTCTAGTTACTATGGCTGCAGAACAGTTGCCCCATATCTTAGAGCCTTGAAACAACAAAAACATTAATTTTCCTTACGAATCTGGGTTTGGGGCAGGGCTTGGCAGCGCCAGCTTGTCTTTGCCCCGTCGGCCAACAGTTGGGGTGCTTGAAGGCTGAGGGCAGGTGTCACCTGAAGGCATCACTCACTCAGGTGCATGGCAGTCGATGCCGGCCTGTGGTTGAGACCTCAGCTGGGGCTGTGGGCCAGAACACCTGCCAGTGGCCTCACCGTGTGGCCGGGCTTCCTCACAGCACAGTGACTGGGTTTCCAGGGCAAGCATTTTGAGAGAGAACGGAAAACAGGCACATCACCTTTTGTGACTTTTTGCCTTGGAAGTCATAGGAAAGTCATCAAAAAGCAGTGTCATTGCACTGTTTTGGTTCATCAAGGCCGCCATAAAGTCATTCCCAATTTCAAGGGGGAAAGGAAATAGACCTCACCTCTCGATGAGTAGTGAAAATTCTAGAACTTGCGGGCTGAGAAATAGTGCAGTAGCCATTTTTGGGATTGGCCACAGGTGCATAAGCTGCATGCTACATAACATCACCAGTGGGGTCTGAGGCTTCACTCTGTAATGAAACTCATTAATATTTCTGCAACAAAATTAATGGATATTCACATGAAAGGGAATAAAGTGAGATTATCAATCTAAAAGTTCAACTCTGTTTTGCCATCAAGTGAATTACCAAACATATTTTAGTTTCATAGACTTTCTGGTTTTTGGTGTGTAGTATAATTCGTGCTGATGGAGATGATAGGTACCTACAGCTTATCTGCAAGGAGAGATGGTAGAAAGACTTAGGGGGTTATAAATCTTTATAAGAGAGGTCGTTGAAAAGGGACAAGTGAGGAGGGACATTCTAAACCAAAGATGCATAAGAAATGGTGTGTGCTAAGGAGTGGAGGTTCGAGAGAACACGGGGCGTTCGGAGAAAAGCAAAGTTTCAGAATATGGGCATGAGAGTGTGTCAGGGGCTGGATCACGAAGTCTCGGGCACCACAGTGCGGAATCTGGATTTGATCTTGTGGAGACACCGTGCATCTAGTTAAGGATTTTAAATAGAAGAGGGTCGTATTTGCCCTTTGGAATGATTATTTTGGTGACAGACAGTGGATTGAGGGGGCTGAGAATGGCGTTCGCTTAGGAAGCTCTACAGTAGGCAGTTAGAATTGAAGATGGCCTGAATTAAGAACAAAGAACTGTTGCTTTTAGCTGCCATGTCTTTTTGTACCATGGAGCAGAGTGAGTCAAGAAAAGCATGATGGGGATGGAGATGAGGTGTTGGACTGTCTCTTTTCTAATCTAATTTTGTATTCAAATAGTGCATGTTGTCTTATTGACGATGTAAAATACAGCACAATGCATAGAATAAACGGCACATTTCGTCACCCCCAGTTTTCCTCTCTGAAGGCTCCCACTTTCACCCCTTTAAATGGTTTCTTCTGCGATTTACCTCCATGATCTAAATGATATGCCGTATTTGTTACAAGTAATAGAAAAACCACTTGAAAATGACTGAAATAGTCACACTTATTCTCACGTAACGAGACGTTCAGATTGGACTGGCTTCAGGCCTCCATCTCAGCCGGCTCCTCTCATGGTCAAAAACCCGACGCTTGGTTCCAAGAGTCACACGCGAAAAGGAAAATCCAGTGGAAGAAGAGGAGGGACCGCTCTTTGCGAACGAAGCTTTGTTTTATTTAGTTTATCAGCAAATAAACCTCCGGAAGCTCTCTAGCTCCCTTCCTGTCCCAAGCCCTCGGCTCATTTGGGTCACAGCCCTGTGTCGGGTTAGCCGTGTTGACTTGGCAGCACCACAGCCCCATCTGAGGGCTCCTTTGCTTTGAAGAGGAAGAAGCCAGGAGCTGCGTTTGCCAGAATCCCCTTCGTTGTATGCTTCCAGGCAGGAATGTGTCGCTGATGGGCTCCCCTGAGCCAGAGCAAGACAGAGATCATTGCTCTCCAGCCAATCACAGCCAGAGTGGTGAGCAGAGGCGACACCCCTAGAACCTTCAAGGTGAGTGTGGAACACGGCCTGCTGGAGTGCTTTAAGCTGAGAAGGTCAGTGGTGATTCCTCTCAGCATTGCTCCCATGGACCTTTTTTTCTGGGTAAAGCCACCAATTTCCTGTATTAAAACCCTTTATATCCGGATTGCAGAAAGAAGCTTCTGGTTTCCTGACTGAAATATGGCCCTTCCTAAACATATCGCTGATGCAAGGGAAATGAATTACAACACGGATGTAGACGGATCAGGATTCACCTCCAGGGATATGTGGGAGGAGGGTGGACATTTGAACAAAATTCCTGTTCTATCAAAAACAGCAGAAATGGGATGGGGGTAGGAGGGCTGATTTCAGTACGAAGCAAAACAGTGATACTGGGAAATGTGGCTTCTGGCGAAGGTGGCGTACTGGGTGGGACTAACCTTCCCACAGATAATAATGATAAATAACGTCTGTATGAAAATATTAAAAAATCAACTGTTTGAACACATTAGAGCAGAGACTAAAAGCAGGCAGAAATCAGAGAGTCTACACTTAAAAGATCAGAACTGCACCATTATGGTTCTGAGTTTGCAGTTTTTTGCCCAGAGATGCTCACCAATCACCGAGGAGGCTCAGGGTGGAGATGCAGCCTTACTGGATGGTGCTGTCAGAAGACAGAGTTCAGAATTGGAAGAGCAGCTGGGAAGCACAGAGAGGACTCCAGAAGGAAGGGAGCCTTAGAGGGGTGAGCCCCTAAATCTGCATTTAAACCATGCTCAGATTCTGGTCTGACCACTGAAGTATGCACGGGGCAGGGGACCATGAAGCCCCCAGTGGGAAACTGACAACTAGAAATGGAAAGAATTGAGCCGAGATTTCAGCTATAGTCCATGGAGAGAAAAGCAGCAGGTGGAGACGGGACAAATACTAAAGATATGTAGATATCATTATTTCAACACAATCCCTTTACTTTATGTTCTCAAATATATAGTTCCAGTTAACATGCTGTTTAATCATCCTCTCTGCAAAGAATGTATAAAAGAATTTTTGTGCACAAATCCATGTGGATTATTGTAAAATAATATTTGTTTTACTGCTGCTTAAAAAGCAGTTCCTCCTCAACAAAATATTAGCAAATCAAATCCAACAATGCATAACAAAAGTATACAGCACAACCAAATAAGATTTATTGCAGTCATGCAAGGCTAGTTCAACATTTGAAATCAATTAATACAATCCATCACATCAGTAGGCTAATGAAGAAAAGTTATATGATCCTATGAATAGATGCAGAAAAAGATTTTGACAAAATCCAACACTCTTTTATGATAAAAACTCTCAGCAGAGTAGAAATAGAGGGTGATGTCCTCTACATGATGGAGAATACCAGAGACCACCTTATTTGTGATTTTGCTTTTCACAGTTTCACTTTCCGTGGTTTCAGTTACCTGTGCTCAACTGCAGCATGGAAATAATAAATGGAAACTTCCAGAAATAAACAATTTATACGTTTTTATCTCACACCATCCTGCTACATCTCACCCAGGGCGTGAATCGTCTCTTTGTCCAGAGTGTCCATATCATATATACTACCTGCCTGCTAGTCACGTAGTAGCCCTCTCGGTTATCCAATTGACTGTTGCATTATCGCTTGTATTCAAGTCACCCTTATTTTACCTAATTATGGCCTAAAAGCCATTAATATAGCTTTTATTACAGCATCTGTTTTAATTGTTTTATTTTATTATTATTCTTAATCTCTTATGTGCCTAACTTGTAATTTATAAATTAAACTTTGTCATAGATATGTATTTGTAGGGTTCGATACTATCTGTGGCTTCAGGCATTTGGGGTCGTGGAATGGATCCACCATGGATAAGTGGGGGACTGCTGTATCTACAAAAAATCTACAGCTAACGTCAAACTTAATGATGGAAAACTAGGCACTTTCCCACTTGATTGGGAATAAGGCAAGGGTGTCCACCCTCACCACTCCTACCCAATGTCATCTGACAGTCCCAGCTAATGAAATGAGAAAAGGGAAAAGTAGAAATACAGACTGGGAAGGAAAAAATAAAACTGTCTTCGTTTGCAGATGATGTGATTGTCTATGTAGAAAATCCCAAGGAATCACCCAAAACATTGCTGGAACTAATAAATAATTATGGCAAGGTTGCAAGATACAGGGTTAATATACAAAAATAATTGCTTTATTATTTAACAACAATGAACAAATAGAATTTGAAATTAAAAACACAATACCATTTACATTTACACCCCAACATGAAATACTTAGGTATAAATCTACGAAAGTATATATTGGAGCTATGTGAAGAAAATGACTAAACTCTTATGTGAGAGGTCAAAACAAATCTAAATAAATGAATGGATATTTCATGCATACGGATAGGAAGACTCAATATCGTCAAGATATCAGTTGTTCCCAGTTTGATCTATAGAGCTAAGGATAAAGAGCTGAGAAATAGAGTCCAATGATCTTTGACTAAGAAACAAAGGCAACTCAATGGAGAAAGAAGATCTTTTCAGCGAACAGAACTGAACAACTGGACATTCACATATAAAAAAATGAATCTACACACCTTTTACATCTTTCACAAAGAGTAACTCAGAACAAATAATAGACTTAAATGTACAAAATGACAGAACTCCTAGAAGATAAAATAGGAGAAAGTCCAAGTGGCTTTGTTTTTGGTGATGACTTTTTAGATAAAACATCAAAAGCATGATCCATGGAAGAAAAAACTGATAAGTTGGACTACATTAAAATTTAATAACTTCCGTTTTGCAAAGGACACTGTTTAGAGATGAAATAAACCACAAATTAGGAGAAAATCTTTGTAAAACACATATTTGATAAAGGACTAGTATCCACAATATATCATGAACTCATAAAACTCATCGATAATAAAACAACTCAATTTTTTTAAGTAGGCAAAAGCTATGAACAGACACCTCACCAAAGAAGATATACAAATGACAGTTATAAGAAAGGGTGATCAACATTGTATGCCATTGAAGAATTGCAAATTTAAACATCAAGGCTACCACTACACACCTATCAGAATGGCTAAAATCTAAAACACTGACACCACCAAATGCTAGTGAGGATGTGGAGCAACAGGAACTCATTCATTGTTGGTGGGAATGCAAAAGAATATCCACTTTGGAAGACAGTTTAGCATTTTTAAAAATAAAACTAAACATATTTTTATTTTATGGTCCAGCAATCATGCTCTTTGGTATTTACTCAAATGAGTTGAAATTGTGCAAAAAACCCACACACAATTTGGAAGCAACCAAGATATCCTTCAGTAGGTAAAAGGATAAACAGGCTGGAATACATACATACAATGATCTATTATTCAGCAATGAAAAGAAATGAGCTATGAAGCCATGAAAAGACACGAAGGAAGTTTAACTGCATATTGCTCAGTGAAAGAAGCCAATTGGAAAAAGCTACATACTGTATGATTTCGATTATATGACATTCTGGAAAAGGTGAAACTATGGAGACAGTAATAAGATCAGTGGTTGCCAGAGGTCAGGGGGAGGGATGAAGAAGTGACACACAGGGATTCTTAGGACAGTGACACTATTCTGTATGATACTCTAATGGTGGATACATGTCATCGTACATTTGTCAAAACCCATGGAATGTACAACAGAGTGTGAACTTGGAAGTAAACTTGGGACTTGAATTAATCCTAAGGCACCAGTACGGGCTCATCAGTTATAACAAATGTGCCGCACTAATGCAAGCTGTTGATAACAGGAGAAGCTCAGTGCAGGGAGTGAAGGGGTCTTTGGAAACTCAGTACTTTCTGTGCATTTTTCTAGAAGCCTAACACTGCTCAAAAAAAAAAAAAAAGTCCATTAATTTTAAAAGACAAAGAAAAACATGGAGAGAAGAAATACAAAAAGTCAGTTTCACGAGGAAAGAGTTGTAGTTATGGAAGTGTCTGTATCTTGACTTGGGTGGTGTGTTAACCAGAGCTCGGTTAATCACACACTTGGAGTGGATGGACCACATGCAAGCATTCGATTGTACATACATAGAAGTGTATTTTACGTATTTTGTCTCTGGTGGAGCATCTTTCCGGCTGTCAGTCTCTGCCGCCTGCAGACAGTGGGCACCTACATCAGCAGGCTGTCTTCACAGTCTCTGAGGGATGGGTTTTTTTCAGTCCGTGGCTAGTAGATAAAGAACCCTGCTCCGTGAGCTCCAGATGTCCATTTGATGTGGCGATTGCCTCATAGCCTGACTGCTTCCTGCCTGCTGTACATGGGCACAGCCTCCCCGCCTCCCCGTGAAGGCCTGGTTTACGCAGCTGGGCATCTGCCCTGGTGCCTCGTTGGCACCCCAGCAACCTGTAGTTCTGGACCCACGTCACACACCAAGACCTATTCAGCTGGGCTCTGATCCCCTGTCTAGGATTTGCTGAGTCCTGTACCCTGGGGTGTCTGACACTGCTCACTCACTCTAAGTCTGGTTCCACCTGGATACACTTCTCTGGGATTCTGACTTCTGTCCCCACTACTCAGTGACCGTCAATGCTGTGCCCTCGCTTACCACGTGACACCTCCGGAGTGGGTCCAGCTCGAAATGGGCCAAGTGTTTCTTGATCCGGCGGACACTGTGGCAGATATCTTTGGCCCAACATCTCCTGGGTTGGTGTACCCTAAGCGTAGTCTCACTCCCACCAGGTTATTTCCTGGTTTCTGCTGTTTAGCCTTTCGGGGCCCAACAGGCTTCACATTTGGGTCTGTAAGGGGTATAAGAGTAGTCAGAAGATAGGGATACCTTAAGTAAGAAAGCGACATGATCAAAGTGGCATTTAGGATGATTAATCTCTGAGTGGTATGCAGGATAGAGAGAGGGAAGGCTGGCTGGCATGTTAGTCCATTAATCACGGCGTGTGGAGCTGAAGGTCTGGTCTAGAGTGGTAGTAAACATAAGAAGTAATGAATCTAAAACACTTTATGCAAATAAAACACTATTTGCATAAAGATGTTCACTGTGGAATAATTTATAATAGCAAAAACTGGCAATGGCCTGAATATCCAACAGCAAGGGAATGATTTAAATAAATTTTGGTTATAGCCTACTTAATGAAATATTATGTAATTAACTAAACAAACTGTTATAAAGACTTCATTAAAATGAGAACATACATATGATATAATATTAAGTTTTGAAAAGCAGGATACAAAATAATATGCATACAATTATTATGAAGTCTATAGATATATGCATAAAATATGTACATACATTGAATTAAATAGTAAGGATGATTATGTGATAGAATTGGGATTATGTGTGATTTTATATTCTGTTTTCCAAATTTCTCTAATATGGTTATATTGGTTTTAGAGTCTGTAATTCTAACTTTCTACTCAGACTAATCCCTTCTCCGATCTAAATGGTTGTTTTGATCGATTAATTGGAGTTGTGATGTCTCCTAGATCCTGGAGTGAGCCTTGAATGAGTATAAGTGTAGCCATTTAGAGAAAGTTATCATTTAACCACCAATAGCAGGTTTGGTCCCGATGAAAAAATAAAACCAAACAAACAAACGATGACAACATCTATTTCCCGGCACCCCGAGGAAAACCTGCTTACTGAGACACCAGGTGGCCGTGCCTCGCAGGAGTCACTTCCCCTTCCCCTTTGGCATGATGGGAACTGATGCTGAAATCAACAAGCCCTAACCATTGGCCTTCGGCTGTGCTTTTTCTGTCCCTCAGGACTGTTCTTTATCTCTGCCTTGACATGGTACTAACTTACTCGATAAGATCGTGGACTTTGAAATAAGCCGGACCTGGGTTCAGGTTCTGTGTCCTCTGCTCATTGCTGTGTGACTGTGGTGAAGTTACTTAATCATGCCATGTCTCCGTGTGCTCTGGGGGTGATGTTTACCTCGTGGGATTGGAGGGCGGCTGTAACGAGGCCAAGAAGAGCTGTTGATGAAACTGTCACTGCCCTGCTGCAGGAGAAGGTACTGGCCCCCGAGTGTATTCCGTACCCCCCAAAAGGTCAGGGCAGGGCTGTGCTTGAAGACGCTAAGTCTTGTGACTCAGTGGGTTCTGAAATATTGTCTCCATTAACGACTCCGCCGGGACAGTTTGGACGTCACTGTCATCCAGTGCCCAGATGTGCTCATGCAGCTATGGAATGTACTGAGGACAGCAATGTTCAGAGGAAGCTGGGAAGAGGGCACTCTTCCTTAAGGACCTTAATGCCTGCAAAGATGAACAGATGAGTGAGTGGTTCAAAAATTACCCCTGAATTTATATATAATAATTCTTTGAACTCATGTCCCGTGAATACTCCCTTCTGTGATATTTATGGCTTTACCCCACCTCTTCCTCGTCTTGTCCAGAATATCTGTGAACCCAGCTCCTGGCCAAATTTGTGTAGGAGCTCAGGCTACTCAGGTACACCTACTGGACTCCCTCTGGCACCACAAGGGACATGACCATACAAGGCCATCATCATTCAGTGTCGAATAGCAGGGGGATGATTCAGACGGGAGACCTGGCTCTCCTGTCACCATGCTCCCCATCTGTCCTTGCCAGAGAGCCTAGGGTTCTTCTCACTCACAGAGTTTGTGGCTCTGAATTCCCGCCTCAGATTTCAGCAGCTGTCCTAAATTACATACTCTAAAGCTTCATCCCGGCGATCTTACATGAGGCCCCAAATAAATGATGGCGAGGTTGATGGCACCATCACCTCCAAGACCAGTGGTCCAGTGGTAGGAGCATAGGCCAAAGGATGCTCAAGGGATACTCGTACACACCCAGAGAGTGGTCCACCTTCCATCATGAAAACCCAGATGGGCAACTCTGGACTTATCCTGTTTGATCAGAGGGACCCGTCAGAGGAGGTTACCCTGACCCAGTGTCCTCAAACCAGCCAGCTTCCCCAGCACATGAGTCCAATGCTCAGTCTAAATGGATGGCTGCTCTGGTACGCTGTGCACAGCCTGGAACACCACATGTTTATTTCGTGATGCACTCTGCTGCGTGAGAATAGTTCTGGTCCCTTAGGCCTTTGGTCCCCTGCCCCACCTCCCGTTTATAGCTGCATCGTCGTCATCCCCCTGATCTCATGCTTGATGCTGGCCTTTAGGCACGGACGTGTGATTTCTCTTCTCAACAACTCGCGATTACCTCTGCTTTCACCTCGCTGAGCCAGCACTTCTGCCTGGTCCATCCCAGACCCCACAACACCTGCCACTACCTCCTCGTGGCAGCCACTTTCCCCTGAGCCCTGTTAGTAGGAGCCACAAATAAGAAACTAACACGTCAGTCCACCGTCTTCTGTAAGGACTGTAGCTTCATGGTAATTTTCACCTGTTAACACTCAGGGGAAAGGTGTATTGCGAGCAGAGCCAGAAAGCATTTACGTATGAACACTCAAGACCAACAGGGCACAGGAAAAGTGTGGCGTGCCATTGAACTAGCTGTAAATAATATACTCACTTGACTGTCTTGCTCACAGACTGACCTTTGCACTTTGCTGTTTCCTCTCAATCTGTCCCTGACTCCGACCTGTCTCCTCTTGGCCGGATTCTTGAACTCACTCTTCTTGGCTTACCTCTTCCACTGGGCATTTTGACAGTGGCCCGTATTCTCTCTCCTCTCCTGTGCCCTGCCCATCTCCCGCCTGTCCGGTATGGAATGATCTGGTCCTCTGGCCTCAGCTGCCATTCTTTTCTCTGTTTCAAGGTCTGCTGTCCTTGATCTCTTCACTGGCACTGACCTGAAACGATGCTCCTGAGCATCCCAGCTCCCTCCCATGGACAACTAACATCCTTGAAGAGAGCTAATGCCTGTTGTGGGGAATTTAGAAGAAAGGTGGTTAGTGGTAGGGGGAGGGAATGAGGCAAAGGGACAGTAGGAGGTAGGAACAGGTGAAAATGTCAGGGAGGAACCATGGAGGGAGGGGAAGGATGGTCCAGCCGTCCCAGTGATATGTTGGGGATAAAAATCTCTGAAAGAATGAGGATGACTGGTAAACAGTTCTACGAGGACAGAAATAGAGCGTGTGGCAGTGAGAGCCGACCCTAGTCGGAAGGGGAGCTGCGTGATGGGAGCGAAGGCTGGGAAGATGAGACGCCCGGCCATTCCAAGGCGAAACCGTAAGACGGGCAACTAAAACGATGTGCGAAGGACCGACATTAAAGGCTGTCATGTTATAGTTCTTGCCTTCGAGAAAGGTATGTTCTTAAAGATGGCTTAAGTGATTACGAAGGGAGCCATGCAATCAGGTGGACTATTGACCACGGCAAGAAAAGTGCGAATAAAGGGTGATGGGGATTAAAAAAAAAAAAGGACACCGTGACAGTCAGTACTTAGTGCTGTGCCTTGTACGGAGCACATACATATGTGACAAAAGCCTTTCAGAGAGAGACAACCGTTATCGTAGCACAGGTGTGATTTCCAGTTGCCTCGCCGATGCTTAAGTCTCCAGCAGTGATTCCCAGCATCGGATGTGCATCGAACCACCCGGGGAGTGATGCAGAGGTAAGTGGTCTGGGGTCCGGCCTGGGCCCCAGGGTTTTCCCAAAGCTCCCAGGTGATGCGGGGCAGTAGCCAGGGCTATGAAACCTCTGCTCTGTAGGTAGGTTTTCCTTTTTGAAAGGTTAAGGGGTTTAGAATTCAAGGGGAGAAATGCAAATTGGGGGAGTGGGAGGTACAGATGCTAGATCTAGCATTAGTGCCCACTAATAAATCCTGGATAATTTTCTGTCATCAGTACAATAAAATATAGTATATGAACTCAGAGTAATATATTATTTCCTGTCGCTTATTTCTCTTAGGAATTCTGAGACTTACATTTGGGGAACCTTTCATAGGAAGTTACTACGAAAACATATTTAATTTCTAAAAATGTTCATCAATCAAAAGAAAATAATGTTTAAAAAAATGTAAATTAAAAAAATTTTAAACTGAGGTACAACTGACGTGTACCCTGTTTTTGTAAATTTTTAAATTTTAAAATTTTTTTATGATGACATTGGTTAACAAAGTCCAATAAGTTTCAGCTGTATACTTTTACAGTAAGGCATGTAGGTATTTACACTGTGTGTTCACCTTTCATAGTTAGGTTTCTTTCTGTCACCACATATTTGACCCCCATTACCCCATTGTTTTTGATAATAAAAACTTACTATAATTCAAAATCCACTTATAAAATAAATTTATGCATTTTGACATATATCTCATTTGTTTTTTTTAAATCTCTGCCAGTTAAGTAAAGTATTATCATTATTTTGCAATGAACTGACCTACAATCACATCTTGTGATATGACAAAGCTACTTTCTACTTCTCTTTTTTCAGTCCTGTGTGTTTTTCTAGATCATTGTTGGCATGCTAACATCTGGTATAGCCTATGATTAATTAATGGTATTGGTTTTAACATGAAGAGTAAAATCTCTGGCCCTATTTTCAAACAATTCCTTAACCGGCAGCATGATGGAACAGCAATAAAATTTACTGAGGAGGGTGAGTAAAAGTTACTACAAGGAACTGGCATTTCCCACTGGCCATTACTAAGCCGATTAAAAAGACATAAAGCACAGTGACAAATTACAATAAACTGTTCAGCTCCTAGCATCATAACTGCTAAATAAGTGTGTTTTGAAAGAAGGAATGACTGAATGAATTTACAAAATATTTATGGATGGGGTGAAGGGTTAAAGAAGTACAAATGAGTAGCTGATGGATTGGTCCCAGGGATGGGGAGCACGGCAGAGGGAAGGTAGTAAGGCAATGGCTAGGTGGAGAGCCAGAGGAGAGAAAGAGCAATTAGGGGGATCATTTTACAAACTATATAAATATCTAACCAATGTACTGTATACTTGAAACTAAAAATAAAATAAAATTAAAAAAATAAAATAAAAAAGATTTATGGAAATAACCATAATGATGCATAAAATTATTTAGTATTTAGCCGTATGCCAGGCACTATTTTTAGCCCTTTACAGGTGTTATTGTTTTTTATTCAACACGGAAATTCTGTTAACCATGCACTATTATCATCTTCCCATTTTACAGATGAAGAGCTGAAATCCAGGAAGATTCAGTAATTATAGTACCGAGGCCCTGTCCTCTCGTCCACCAGTAGTGGCACAGTGGCAAGTTCCTTAAATGACCTGAGTTCATAACACAGTTCATCAGTCATAGTCCTCCTTGAGCCAGGCCCGAGCCCATGTATCCGTCTCCTCTGTTTGTGGTGCCACCCACTGGAGATGGGACCTGCTCTTGTTACCTTTCCCTACCATAGTGCTCTCTTCCAGCAATTTCTACACGCGAATTCTTATTCCAGAATCTGTTGGAAACATTTGCCAAGGTATCGCCTCAGCCTAAACTAGGTACAGGAAGAGGTGGGTGCAGGGCTGTTAATTTTAAGTGTGGCATGGAGACTCTGGCCCAGGGCATACACTTCAGTCTTCCAGAATCTGCCTGGCCTGTCATCTAGTCACCTTACCCTTGCAAGCCACAGCAAAGTCCCACACGTCCCGTGTCCAGCCATTCTGCAGCTTAATGCCTCTGCGAAGTCAGAGTCGGAACGATGTCATCAATTCTAAGATGCCATGTTTAAAGAAATTAACCACAAAGAGAAATAAAACATACCCCAATATAATCGCATGATGCCGTCAATCGAAAGATGTATCCCTGTTTCAGAGAAGTTAAATGTGTAGGGGGAAAAGCACCTTAAAATGATGAAATATAGCATAAAACTGTGTTTTGACAGATTTTTCTAACATTCGGGAACTGTTCATAGCCAGGTTTTTCTCATGACCGTTGCTATTGCCAGCTTGCCACGTCTCGTCCCCACTTTTGGTCATTGTGGACCGTAGCAGCTGCTGTCACAAACAGTGCCCTCCCCCAGACACTGGCAGAGTGTGTACGTTTTGGGTGTGGTGGTTAGCACAGGAGAAGAGAGAGCCCGAAGGTGCTTGGTGATGGATGCAGGTGGAGGAGTATGGAACAGACCAGGTAATAGGAAGTTTAGGGAAGGTTTGGAAGGTTACTTTTGAAATTTAATTTAATTTAATTTAATCTAATTTAATTTAAATTTTACCATTCATGGTATAGGAGTATTTCCATCCCCTGAAAAAAAGTTTCTTCCAGCTCCTTTGTAGTCCAACCCCTAACCCCCAGCTCCCGGCAACCACTAATCTGCTTTCTATCACCACAATTTTAACTTTTTAAGGATTCGTACCAACGGAATCATGCAGCAGGTGGTATTTTGTGTCTGGAATTTTTCACTTAGTGTAATGTGTTGAGACTTTTTCATGCTGTTGCCTGTCTCAGCTGTTGTTCCGTTTTATCGCAGAACAATATTTCTGTGAATGGATTGGACCACAGTTTCTATACCCATGCGTTAGTTGATATACATTTGCCATATTTCCCTAACCCTCTGGGGACCCATCATTCTGTCACTACCAGACATGATTTTAGCTGTGGGGTTTTTGGTAAATGTTCTTTCTTTCTTTGCTGGCTTTTGCTGTAGTGTTGGATTTTGTCTAATGCTTTTGTTTTTTTGCCAATTAATTTGGTCACGTGAGTTTTCTTCTTTATTGATATGGTGGGTTACGCTGACTGATTTTCAGATGTTGAACCGCTTTATTACCATATATCATTCTTTTTATATATCGTTGGATTTAATGCTTACATTTAGTAAGGAAATTTGTGCCTAAGTTCATGGTTTGTAGTTTGCTTTTTCTGTGCTGTCTGTGACTGGTTTTGGTAGCAGGGCAATGCTGACTTCATAAAATGAATTAGGGAGTGTCTTCTCTCCTTCCATTTCTGGAAGAAACTGTCCAGAATTTGTGTTAATGCTTCTTTAAGTATTTGGTAACTTCTCCAGTGAAGTTACCTGGAAGCTTCTGTTTCCACCTCACAGATTTTTATACCCTGTGTTTTCATTTTCATTCAGTTCAAAATCCATTCCAACTTCCCTTCAGATTTCTTCTTAGATCCTATGGGTTATTTGTAATCGCATTGTTTAATTTCCAATATTTGGGGGGTTTGGTGGATTTTTTTTGTTACTGATTTTTAGTTTAGTTTATCTGTTGTCAGAGAACATTCATTGCACAGTTTTAATTATTTTCAATTTATTAAGTCTTGTTTAATGTCCCAGAATATGATCTGTCTTAGTGCATGTTCCAAATGGACTTTAAAAGAGCATATACGCATTTCAAAGTTTAGCGTGGAATGTTGTATAAATTTCAATTAGGTCATATAAGTTGATAGTGTTCAAGCCTACTGTATCCTTACTGATTTTCTGTCTGTTTATTCCAATAATTAGTGATAGTGATGCGTGGAAATTTCTACCTATAATTGTGGTCTTGTTTACTTCTTATAGTTCTAACAGATTTTACTTTATGTGTTTTGATGCTGTGTTATTAGGTACATAGATACACATTTAGGATTGTAAGGTCCTCTTGAAACACTGACATCTTTGACATTATGAAATATCCTTCTTCCTCCCTAATAATATTCCTCATTCCAAAGTTTACTTAGTCTGATGTTACTATAACTCCTCCAGTTTCTTTTTATTAATAGCTGTGTGTATGTGCATCCTTTCCTATTATTTGTGTTTTTATATTTAAAGTAGGATTCTTACAGATATCATATAGTTGTATCTCAGTTTCTTTCTTTTTTTTTTTAAATCCTGTCTGATAATCTCTGCCTTTCAATTGTACTGTTTAGGCAATAGCATTTAGTGTAATTGTTGATTTAAATAGTCATTTACCTTTCTTTTAAAGACATTAAAAATTAGGAAGAAGCTTTTATTTAGCATTTAGCATTTCTGCACTCTTTTCCTTCTACATAAGTTTTCTCCCATTTGAAGAAAATTTTTAACATTTCTTGTAGTACAGGTTAGCTGATGAATCCTCTGAACTTTTACTTGTCAGAAAAAAAATATTTTCACCTTAATTTTTAATAGATATTTTTGCTGAGTGTAGAATTCTAGGTCGACAGTTTTTTCTTTCAGTATTTTAAAAATGTCACTTCTTTGTCTTCTGTATTGCATCATTTCCAATAGGGAGTCTGTAGTCATTCTTTTCTTTATTCCTTTTTATATAGTAACATTTGGAGGGCAGCTTTTAACATATTCTTTTATCACTGTTTCTCAGAAATATGATTATGATGTGCCTTGGTATAGTTTTCTGCTGGGTTCATGAGCTTCTTGGATCTGTTTGTTTTCCTGTTTTCATCCAATTTGGGAAAGTTTTGGCCATTATTTCTCGAAATATCCCCCTACCTGTGACCTTTCTGGGGCTCTAATTACAGATACATTAGATTGTTTACTACTGTTTCACTGGTCACTGGTGCTCTATTCATTTAAAAATATATATATTTTTTCTCTCTTCTTTGGATAACATCTACTGTGATGTCTTCAAATTCACTGACATTTTTTTTCTGCCATGTCTAATCTTCTGTTCATGTCATCAGTGTACTTTTTAATTTTAGATATTGTATTTTTCATCCCTAGAAGTTCCATTTGGGTCTTATTTTCTACCATTTCTCTCTTTTTTATGTTTATGGAGCATATTTATAATAGCTGACTCAGAAGCTTTCCTATTTTATCATCTCTGTCATATCTAGATTTATTTCTATTGATTGATTTCCTTCTTGATTTTGCATTATATTTTCCACAGGCCTGGTAAGTTTTTTGGATCTCAGGACAATAGAATTTTATATTGTTAGGTGCTGGATTTGGTTGTAGTCCTTCAAAAATAGTGGCCTTTGATAAGGCGTGCAGTTAAATTAGAATCAGTTTGAGCCTTTGAAGGCTTGTGCTTCTGTCACTTGGGTGATTCCGTTCAGATGACTGTATCCCATGCCTGCTGTATGCCTGTTCCTGCATGGGACTCCAGGCAGCGTATGGTCCACTGTTTCATGGTGGTTCTTTACTCAGCCTGGAGAGTTCCATCCAAACATCTGCAGATTAGGATTCTGCCAGTGACTTGAAAGGACCCCTCTTCACATCTCTCTCCTTTCTAGTATTCTGCCTGCATGTGTAGCTTCCTCTCTCTCCCAGCACTGCAGTCTCTTTTTCCTAACTCAGTGAGACGGCTGGCCTCGGTGTGGGTTTCTTGCACTGGTGCCGGTTCCTGGAACCTGCCTCCAGGTAGTAACTCAGGGCTAGGGCTCACCTCGTTTGTTTCCTTTCTGTTAGAAATCACAGTCCTTTGCTGCCTGTTGTCCAATGTATGGAAAACTTTTGTTTCATGTGTTTTGCCTATTGTTCTAGTTGTTTACTGTGGGACAGCAGTTCCTGTAGCAGTCAGTTCTTCAGACCAGAAGCATCAGTCCACTACACACTTTCACCATTTTCGTGACCATTATTGAAAACGTATGCTTCCACGTGATCTTTAAGATCATTTTCTCCTCTTATGAAACCCTGCTCCATAAAAATGATAACCAAACGATGAATTTTATATTACTTTTTGGGAAGCTGACATGTGCGCTGAAGGTATCAATGCAATAGTGAGTTGGCTGATGCATTGGCCGGAATCAAAGCGGTGGCACTAAGTTGTGCTGGCAGTCATATTTTTCCTTCCGGTGTACTCACAGATGCAAAAAAACAAACAAACAAACAAAAAAAAAAACAAAAAAACCCACGCCGTTTCATTTAAAAAGTCTTTAAAAAGCAGCAAAAATTATCAATTTGATCATATCTTGACACTTGAGTAGGCATCTTTTTAATATTCCTTGGGATGAGACAGGAGGTACATGCGGACCACTCGCGCTGCATGCTGGAGCGTGATGCTTGGCTTTGGGAAAAACTCTGTGTGATTGTTCGATTTGCAAGCTGCACTAGCTCTTTTTTTTCATGAGTCACTACTTTTACCTAAAGAATAACCAATAGAAAAAAATTATGGTCATTCAGACTTGAGTATTGGGCAAATGTGTGCTGGCTAATGAACAAAGTGAGCCCGTCACTGATTCTATTTGTTGCGAGTGATAACATATGAGCTTTCAGTAAAAAATTAGCATTTTACAAATAGCAAATCATATTCGGCACCATGAATTCAATGTCTTCCCAATAATTCAAAGGCTTTTCTAGTGAGATGGAGGGGTGATATTACTGAATGTGATTTTGAAAATATTTCGTAATAAAGTCTGTTAACATTCGGAAGATCTGCATTAATCAGTGACGTCATATTTTCCCAATGACCAATGCATGATGTTACAAAATTCTGCATGAGTAAAAGAGCCATTCAGAGTTCAAGGTAGACCCATGGATTTTTAAAAATGTAACAGTGTGAGAAGTTTATCAATATAGTTTTAGATTCCACACTGCAATTAACTTTTAGAAAACTACTGCTTGTGGGTACAGTAGCAAAGAAGCATGTCCACGGTTATTTGATTAAGATACTCTTTTCATTTCCAACTACACAGTTGGGAAACTAGATTTTCTTCATATTCTTCAAACAAAATAACTTATTACAACAGGTTGAATGCAGAAGTAGACGTGAGGATCCAGATCTCTTTTACGTAGGCTAGACAGTAAAGAAGCTGCAATAATATGAAAGCATGACATTCTTCTGCCTAAATTTTTGGAAAACAACAATTTTCACAAAAATGTATTATTTGTATTAATATGTCATGTGTTTATTATTATTATTTTTTAAACAGATTAATCATTTAAATTTTTTCGTTTTCATTTTTATTTTTGATATTCCAACTTTCTTTACTAAACAATTTAGGAAAGCCCACACAGGAAGCGAAAAATGTCCAGTTCTACGCTGGTGAATATTTAAAAATTGGCTCTCTGGAGGAAAAGAAGAATGCTCATATGTTCATATAATTTTTACTGATAGAAAGGACATGGAGGACACAATTTATAAATAACAATGAACTATCCAATATCTTTATCGTACATTCCATAGAGCCAATGGATTCTCACAGAATGTTTTAACCGATTTTTGCAGAACTTATATCCTTAGCCAACCTGTGGTTATAACTGACGAACGAATCTGGCTCTCGCATGAATGGTGATTGATGCTTTAGCGTAAAGTAATGAGACAAAAGTGAAACGACAAAGATGCATGTCCAAACTTCCCTCGTTTGTCGATGATGTCAGTACACGATGTTAGTTAAGAGTCATCTTTAACAAAGGTAATAAATACTCAGATAATAGTTTTCCAATCCTGGAAGACTATCTTCTCATATCTCTGTCCTCTTTACTACGTAACAGCTATAGACATGACATTTTTACATTTAATCAGTGGTTTTTAAGCGGAGAGAGATTTTTTCTCCTCAGGGGACATCTGGCAATATCCAGAGACATTTTTGGTTGTTGCACTGCAGAAGGGGTGCTCCTGGCATTTTATGGGTAGCATCAAGGACATCCCTCTCCCCAAAAAAGAATTATCTGGCTCAAGATTAAGAAACCCCAATCTGTGTTAACATTTTCTCCATTTCTCATTTCTTTCTGTTTAGACAAAAGTCCAGAATTTTAGCATTTGCCAGTTTCTGTGGTGTAAATACTTCCCCCCATGGCTCATTTCAGGCTGCCAATATGGCATCCTCAAGTGTAGGGTCGGGAGAAGATACTCAGTAGCCACATTCTATATTTCCACCACAAAGATGCAATAGTCATAGCTAATTCCAACAGCATAAATAATAGTAAAATGTGGTAATATAATTAGAAGCAACAGGTCCTGTGTATTTATTACCTTTGTTAATAATGTAATGTGTTTAATTGCAAATAAACATTCAACTTTAATAATGGCTATGCTTAACAGCTGACTCACAAAGTTCTTAAAAATTTAGCAGTGGACTCTTGCAGTTCAGTGAGGACTGGTCTGGCTCCAGCATGCCACTGACACGGCTGTCCACCACTCTCGGATTCATAGTTTATATTTCCCACAATATGACATTGTCAATTTCGTAAGGAACGGACTCTGATTGGCCCGATTGGGTCAGGTGCCTGCCGGCACCGTCACCACACACAAAGCAGGCATGTGAAGGCAGCTGGAACCAAAGGGAGCCTGCCTTCTTCCGTTAGGAAATTTCCAGAAGCATCACAGCGAGTGGGTGGGCACCGTGAGAGGCACCGGTGACAATGCTGCAGACACGCGCCTCCTCCCCCACTCTTGTTTATCAAGACTCTCCGCAGACCGAATGTCTGACTCACCCACTTCTTTTTCCCCCACAGAAAGATTAAAAAAATAATATATTAGATCAGCGGTTCTCAAAGTGTGGCCCCTGCATCAACAGCAGCCGCCTCACCTGGGGACTTGTTGGAAAAGCAGAGCCCTGGGCCTCACCCTAAGCCTCCAGCATGAGATATTCTGGGGATGGGACTGGCAGGCCGGGTTTCAAAAAGTCCTCCAGGTTGTTCTGAAGATTGAGGACCACTGTTTTAGGTTGTTACATTGCTTAAAAAAAAAAAAAAAAAAAGTTACATCCTGCTCGTTAGGGCAGCAACCAAACCTAGGCCATCTGATTAAGTTCGGTATTTTCCTTCAGTCTCCAAAAATACAATCTCTTAGGATGTGTTACTATAGTAGAAGAATCTCATCAACCACATATTGACTTTTTACTATTTCTTCTTTTAGAAAAGACTGGTCTTTAATTTTTGTGAATACTTTATTATTATAGTCCCATCGCCCATATGGTCTTAAATCGTATTTATTTGACTTAATTTACCCTTTCAGGCTCTCTTTCTTGATTGTCAAGTTAGCTGGTAAGTTTCTCAGGGGTATGTTTATACTTTATATTTGGTTTAGGCCACAGAACCTAGGGTAGTAAGAGATCATGGAATAATTACAAAGATTTAAAAAAATTCTTCTATGTTTAATATTTTGTTGGTATTAAAATTAATCATACATAATTTCTAAAGTAGTTACACTCGAAAAATGTATAGACTTTCAATAATAATTAAATAACAAAATGGCTGGATATTTTTTTCAAATTACGGAATTTGTACCAAATTATGGGATAAAGAAAAAAAGAATCACCAGATAATCTGATACTTTGTTTTTTTTAAATCATTTTCTTTTCTTACCAAACGAGGACTATATAGTTCTAGTTTCATTAATTCTACTTTTTCACTAAATGTTATATCATGAGCACTCTCATATCATTGAATATTTTTTGAAAAATGACTTTCAATATTATAAATGATTTTCCATATTATTCAGTTGTATGTATGAACTATAAACTATTTAACCATTCTGTCATTTAGGACATTTGGGTTGTACCCAATACTTTACTTTTTAAATTCTATTGTGGTAGAATGGGATGCACATTTCAAAAAATAAATACATTCTCCCTTACAGTCAGGACTGATTGGTTCTCTTCAGTATTTCTAAGCTGATATTTTTTCCTCTTCTATTTTGGAAAGCTTACTTATCAGTTTGCTTGTTCAAATATTCCTCTCATTCTTCCATCTCAGGCCTTAATCAAGCTTTAATGCACATGTTTACATAAACATCAAAATCAATAAAATTTAAAAAGGAGCCCGCTTACAGTAGCTAGTATTTCCTCTGGTTCACACTAATTTTCTCCCATCTGGCCAACTGTTGTTCCTTTGCATTCTTTGTAAACTTTCCTTACTGTTAACTATCCTTTGTGTCAACCCTTCAGGGTCATAATCTCTAATCCCTAAATCAGGAAAATTCTAATAAATTATTATTTACTTATTGAATTATAAGTGACTCAGAAAACAGACATCCATGTAAGAATAACTATATTTATTAGTTCCAGGACATTTTCTTTATAAAATATCTTAAGCTCTTGAAAGTCTTAAAAATTAGCAAAGCATTTTAGGTCAGAGAATAAATTAACTTCCTATGTTGACTTATTTCTGGCAAAGGTCAGATATCTTTTAGATGCAACAGACACACATGTGTACAATAAAAAGACTTCTTAAATTGAGGTCAGCAATTTTCTGTCATCTTTTATTTTGATAAACCATTTTACGCATTATCAATTAACTGAATTAAATGATTTTATTTTCCTTTTGAGTGGGAAAAACTAACATGTCAAATATTGTTCAGTGATGACTTAAATAGCATTTTTTTAAAGTGTCAGTGGCATTGTAAACAGTTTTTAGGGTCTTTCTAAAATTGAAATCTATGATGTAATTTTTCTTCTCAATTTAATTTTTCTTCTGGGTTGGACAAAAAAAAAAAAAAAAAGAAGAATTTCTGATTACATCTCTAATCCTGCCACCAAAAATCTTGATCGTTGAACATATGACCAAAAAGATTATTTCAGGTTGGGTAAAGTTCAATTATCATAGGATACATAAGCAATCTAGAATTGAGGAAGAAAGACAAATTTACTTGTGAAAAATACTTACATAGACGTAGTTGCTTAACTTTAAAGGTAACTGAACAGGTTAGCAATGAACTCTCACTCTATATTAGAGTAGTTCTGTTCATATTTTTCTCACTCTAGTACATCTCTGTTGGCAAGCAGGTAACTTCAGAAACTCTGATGTGCGTTTCTGGTATAAGTAAGGATCTGGCCTCTCTTAACATACTCGAGATGGTCTGCGAGGAGGCTTTTGGACCTGAACTAGAAGGTACAAGCAGGTGTATCATCATTAAAAATGAAGTACGTGGACCTCCACACTATTCAGAGATTTGTGTTTCAGTCCACGCTCCTCCGCATCTGTGGTAAACGACAGGTGCGCTGCCGGAGGATACCGCCAGGGGGCGCTAATCCACAGCGGCTCCGTCGACAAGCGCCGTGGGGCGCTTTCATCTTTCCTCTCGCTCACCTCAGCTTCCGCCGGAAGTTGTCCTGTCAGTGTTGTTCTCCAGTATTTGGGTTCGCACTTTGTGGAGGGTTCTCGGCAGGTTCGGGTCTCTTGGTGGGGGTGAGGCCTGGTCCGAGGAGCCGGAGAAGGAAACTCAGCTTCAACCCGGGCAGCAAGATGGACATTCTGAAATCGGAGATCCTCCGGAAGCGGCAGCTGGTGGAGGACAGGAACCTTTTAGTGGTGAGGCTCCTGGGGGGTCGTGGGGGCGTTGGCGATTGAGGAGTTGAGTGTGTATATGTGGGGGGAGGGCGTGGGAATGAGGGGACCTGCCCCGAGAGGATGCGGGCGGGGTTGGGGCTTAGCGAGAGCCCCGGAGCGGCCCCTCCAGGCCCACCCACCCCTTGACACCTAGGTCGGGAGCCTTAGAGAGGAAGTGGGGGGAATTGCAGGAAAACCCAACATTTTGGCAAAAAATTTTCCCAGCTGCCCCTTATACCCACTCTCAATTGTCGGTTTCTTCGGAATTCTGCTTGTTCTTCGCGTCTCTGGTTTTACTAAGGGTTTGTGCCAAAATGAAACAGATGAAGGACAGGCTCAGAATTAGTCTCTGGAAGTCTTGGGTTCCTTTCTACTAGTAAAATCCGGGTGTTTATTACATTATTCTGCCCTCTCCACAGCCTTTACTGTTAGTGTTGGAGGATGCAGTGACTGCTGGTACACGCTAGTTCCACTGCTTCGATTCTTACTAAGGCTTCAGGGGACCTAAAATTGCTTTTCACCCTCAGTGCAAATGTCCAAAGAGTGAACAGGCAAATGATACCTTAGTATTGAAAATAGTTCAGACCCTTTCACAACGTATCTTGGGACCACATTTTGAGAACATTGGCTTAGATCTGTGATGTAATGTATATTCAGTGTACATGATGTAGTGTGGTGGGATTGTTTGGTGGATGGCAGATTTCATAGTTAATGAAACTTTACAAACAATTAGCAAAATGGAGCTAATGAAATAGAATATTATTTAGCAGGTAAGGAGGGAAAGCTTGTCCATGTTTGTAACTTAATGTTTTTATCTCTATTTCAGGGATCTTTTTATTCTGATAAATGATTTGGGAGTATTTGAAAAAAGTAATTTAGATGTTGGAATGCATAATTGATGTTAGGAGGGCCAGGATGTTGAAATCTAAGGACTTTAGAGGGAAAATTAAATCATGAAAAGCTGATCTCTCTCTCAGGGTTTATAATGTGTGTATTTGCATAATCAGATAGGTTAGTGCTCTTGAATGATACAGGTATACCTTGTTTTATTGCGCTTCGCTTTATTGCGCTTCACTTTATTGCGCTTCACAGATGTTGCTTTTTTTGTTTGTTTTTTACAAATTTAAGCAAGACCTTCTGCCAGCAAAAAAACTACAACTTGCTCTATTGACACACTACTTTGTGGTGGTCTGGAACTAAACCCTTAGTATCTCTGAGGTGTGCCTGTGTAAGAGAATATGTGTAACTGGACATCTTTTTCTTTTGTATGCACGAAAAGACAGTCTTTTGATTTGCAGCTGGATAATTTTATATAGAATCAGTTGCTTTATGGCCTTTTTCTGCATCATAGTGTCAGTAACTTTCAAACTTTTTTCACTGTACCAGCCACAGTAAAAAATAAATTTTTATGTACATGAAAAAATAATGAAACAATTCTTACCTTAACTACATGTGATTCTGTCATTCATTTTATTGTTTTAATCCGTTATTTCACTTTTTTTTTTTTAATGGCTGGGCATCAATGAATTATTTTCATTGCCCTGTCTGTAGCTGGAAAATACTTGTCTGTGGTCTGTTGCTCTTCCAGAAGCGTCTCCTCATCTTGGTCAGTTCAAGTGGTGTCTCAGCTTTTTACCATCAGTCTGATAATTGAAATAGTGAACACCTTGTGAGTGCCCCCTTGTTAAATGGGAGAAGCTCCTAAAATAAGCCGAATCACCTGTCCTAAAACATTCTGCCCGGTGTCACTACTCTGAGATAATTGCCAGAATACCAGTGCTTTGGAGGCCCACTATTAGTGAATCTTCACTTAATGCAATGCCCATTTACGTGGAAAACCAGGCTGCTCAAGGAACTCACTGGGACATAATTAGCAGTTTTATTATTTGTAGTTATGAGGCAGGGCTTTGTGTAGAATTTAAGCTTTTTATTTTTTTTAAACCAATATTTTCTGAATGTTTTCTGTATTCATGATACTACTCTGCCACAGAGGATTAAAAAGAAAATAATGCTTGAACCTTTTCTTTAAGGAACATGCGTTCAATTTCACAGAGAAAAAAGCCACAAGGCAAGAAATTCCCCTTTTCCCTGATAAATGAACGAGGTATCACAGCTTGAGTCAGAGCTTCCGCCTGCGCTTTGGTCCCACTCGTCTTTCTTAGCATCAGCAGGAACCTTGATATCACTCATCCTTCTTGTGTCTTTAGTCTCTCCTGGCTTCTCCCCATCAGCGCCAAAACATACAGCCGTCTCTCCCATCTTTGAAAAGCCGTTTCTGTTTTCAAGCAGTTGTTCTGTCTTTACAGCCAAGCTTCTTAAAATAAATTTTAATTCCCATGCATTTCTTCACCTGACACAAAATGGTGTCTGCCCCCAAGACTACACTGAATCCATTCTAGAGGGGCCCAGCAGTGACCTCCGTTTTCCTGACTGCCAGCATTTGATGCTCCCGGGTTCTTCCTCGGACAGCTCTTCCACTCCAGCTTCCTGTTTTCCCTTTGGCTTCTCAGGCTGCTCATTCTTGATCTCCTTGACAGGTGGCTTTGTTGTTGTTATTGTTTATTTTTTTGTTCCTTCACTGTTGGGTTTCCTTAAAGTTCAGGTCGAGGCCACTTTCTCTTCACACTGAATTGTCTCACATTCATTTTGTATTTACTTCTAATTTCAAAATTAGAACTGTCTCAGGGGTTCTTAAGTGGAGCTTTTAGATGGGCTTAAGAGTATCCATCAACTCCTTACAAGTTTATTAAAATTTTAGCATGTATGTGTATATATGCCCCCTCTTCGTCTGCTTATGATATTATGAAAGGACTTTCTGACTCAAAAAGGTCAAGAACTAGTAATTTCTGTGCTGGCCAAAATCTCTGTGCCCATTTCCCCCTAGCACCGATCAGAATTGTTCCAGCTCTGCTGAACTTTTTCATTTTCGAACTTGCCTTTCCTTACCCTTGTTGATCCCTTTACTTGTCACGGTCTTCTATGACCCTCTGCAACAACTTTCCTTGGCAACGAGGACCCTTTAAAAGTTTTTTTTTTAGTACTGTGTAGTAAAAAAGCTAGTGCGGGTTTGCTGTCATGTTGATAGCATATTTTGACATTGGCAAACTTGATTTTTTTTCTCAACATTGTACTATGAAAATTTTCAAAAGTACAGGAAACTCACAAGAATTCAACAGTGAACACCCATATGCCTGCCACCTAGATTCTACGATTAAACCTGCAATTAACATTTGAATATTAATTTGCTTTATTATCTAACTGTCCATCTATCCATCATTCTGTATCCACTCATCAAATTCATCTGGCAATGCAGAAACAAACCTCAGAATAGTTACACAGGCAGAACATTTTAGGATAGGTGGCAGGCTATTTTAGCTTCTCCACAAGCTTAGTCACTATTCCAGCTATCACACATTCACAGTAAGAAACTGGGACATCACCTGAATTGACTAAAGGTGCAGCAGCTCTTCTGGAAGAGCAAGTCCCTGTGGACAGGTGTTTTTCAGCTGCAGTTGGGGTAATGAAAACAATGTATTCATCTTTATGCATTTCAAATTAAGTAGCGGACATTGGTATACTTTACCCCAAAACAGTTTGGCATGCTTATCATCAGCTAGTGTTTCATGTTTATTCATACTTTTTTTGGTGTGTATGCAGAAATTTACATGTGAAGAAATAAATTAGAAGTGCCACTTAATGAATTTTAAGTGTGCCTGTGTGACCCAGTCTGCATCACAGTACAGAATATTACCCTCATTTCACCTTTCAGTGTCCGCCCCAGAAGCAACCACTGTTTTGACATCTTTCCATTGCCAGTTAGTTTTACCTGCTCTAGAACGTCACAAAACTGGGGTCATCCTGTGTGCTCTTTTATGCCCCACTTGGTTTAATTAAAATAATGTTTTGAGTTTTATTTATGTTGCACGCATCCGTTGTTTCTTCCTTTTAATACTGAATAGTATTGTTAATCCATTCTTCTGTTGTGAACCTTCTCATACAAGTCTTGTTTCAATCTTAGGAAAATGCCCGGGAGTGGAATTGCTATGTCATAGAGTGTATATATATATATATATATATGCTTAGTTTTATTAAAAGCCAGCAGACTTTTTTCCAAAGTGGTTGGACTGCATTACACACCCACCAGCAAAGTGAGAGTTAGATACCAGGCACTGTTGTCAACAATTTGTGTAGTCAGTCTTTTTAATTTCAGCCATTCTGGTGGATGCGTTGTGATACCTTTGTGTTTTTAATTTGTATCTCTTTCATAATTCATGATGATAGATATTTTTTTCTGTGTTTCTTTTTTACCATTGTATATTTTTCATGAAGTGTCTGGTAAGATTGCATATCTTTCAATCAGGTTGGTTGGATGTGTTTTTTATACTGAGTTGAAGGAATTCTTTATATATCATGGGTACCAGTCCTTTGCTAGATATATATTTTATGAATATTTTCTCCCAGACTGTGGGTTTTCTATTCATTTTCTTAAAGCAAAACCTTTTAATTTTGATAAAGCCCAATCTATCAATTTTTTAATGATTATTATTTTTGTGTCCCAGCTGGGAATATAAAATGCTATTTAACTTGTTGGGAAACACTTTGGCAGTTTCTTAAAATATAAACATACCTGCTAAATAATCAAGCCATTCCACTTGTAAACATTTACTTACGAGAGTAAGATATTCTCCTATACTGTCTTCTAAACGCTTTATGGTTTTATATAAAGAGTTAAAATTTTTTTAAATCGATTTTCTTGAGGAAGAGGTAGGGGTGTGGTTTATTGTTTTCCACGTGGATATTCAGTTGTTTGAGCACCATTTACTGAAATTATTTTTCTTTTCCCTTTGGATGATTTTGGCATCATTAAAAAGCAATACAGTTGATCTCTGAACAGTATGGGGGTTAAGGGCGCTGAGCCTCCGTGTAGTCGAAAATCCTCATGTAACTTTAACTCCCTCAAAACTTCACTACTGGTACCCAACTGTTGACTGGAAGCCTTACCAATAAAGTTGGTTAACGTATTTTATATGTTATATACTATATTCTTTCAATAAAGTAAGCTTGAGGAGAGAAGATGTTATTAAGAAAATTGTAAGGAAAATACAATTAAAGTGTTTATTGAAAAAAATCTGCATAGAAGTCTACCTCTGAAGTTCAAGTCCATGTTGTTCAAGGGTCAGTTGTAATTGTTTTAAGTGTGGCTCCATTCTGGGTGCTTTATCTGTTCTCAGTTGTCTGTTGATCATTATGCTAGGGTCACACTTTCTTGATTGCTGCAGCATTATGGTTTATATCCCACATGTAAGTGATATCATGTCATTTTCAACTTTTTTTGTCTGGCTTATTTCGCTTAGCATGATTATCTTGAGGTCCACCTATGTTGTCGCAAATGTCAGTATTTCATCTCTTCTTATCTCTGATATATATTCCATTGTGTACATGTACCACTGCTTCTTTAGCTAGTCATCTATCATAGGACACTTTGGTTGCTTCCATGTCCTGGCCACTGTGAATTATGCTGCTATGAACATCGGTGTGCAAATATCTTTACAGATAAAAGTTTTCAAGTCTTTGGGTAAATCCCCAGTAGAGGGATTGATTGCTGGTTCATATGGTAGATCAATTCTTAGTTTTTTTGGGAACCTCCATACTGTTTTCGTTAGTGGCTGTACAGGTTGCAGTCCCATCAGTGGTGTATGAAGGTTCTTTTTTCTCTGAATCCTCTCTAGCATTTGTTAGTACTTGTCCTGTTGATTCTAGCTATTCTAACGGGTGTGAGATGGTATCTCATTGTGGTTTTGATTTGCATTTTCCTGCTAGCTAGTGATGTTGAGCATCTTTTCAAATATTTGTTGGCCATTTGTATGTCCTCTAGGGAGAAGTGTCTGTTCAGGTCCTGGGCCCATTTTTTGATTGGACCATTTGCATTGTTTTCTTGTTATTGAGTTGTATGAGTACTTTGTATGTTTTGGATATTAAGCGTCGCTTGCAAATATATTTTTCTATTTGGATGGTTGTCTCTTTACCTTGTTGATGATTTCTTTTGCCATGCAGAAGCTTTTTAGTTTGATGTAGTCCCATTCATTTATTTTAGTTTTTACTTCCCTTGCTTCTGAGGTCAAATTCATAAAATCCTCTTTAAGTCCAAGGTCCTTGAGCTTAGTTCCTGTGTTTTCTTGTATGCATTTTATTGTTTCAAGTCTTATAGTCAGGTCCTTCATCCATTTTGAGTTAATTTTGGTGTGTGGTAATAGACAACAGTCTAGTTTCATTCTTTTGTAGGTGGCTTTCCAGTTTTCCCAGCGCCATTTATCAAAGAGGATTTTCTTTCTCCACTGTATGTTTTGGCTTTTTTTTTTTTTTTAATTATTTACCTATATAAACTTGGGTTTATTTCTGGACTCTCGGTTCTCTTCCAGTAGTCTCTGTGTGTCTGCTTTTCTGTCAGTACCATGCCATTTGATTATTGTTGTTTTGTAGTATATTTTGAAGTCAGACAGAGTGATGCCTCTAGCCTCGTTCATTTTTCTCAGATGGCTTTGGCAATTCGGGGTCTTTTGTGTTTCCATAGAAATCTGATTTTTTTGTTCTATTTCTTTAAAAACGTTGATGGGATTTTGATGGAGATTGCATTAAATCTGTATAATGCTTTAGGTACTAAGGTCATTTTAACTATGTTGATGCTTCCAATCCAAGAACATGGAATATCTTTCCATTTCTTTATATCTTTGATTTCTTTTAATAGGGTCTTATAATTTTCATTATATAAGCCCTTCACATGTTTCATTAGATTTATTCCTAGGTATTTTCTTCTCATTGACTGTTTCTATAACTGGCAATTTGTACATTTTAATCCCTTCCCATTTTTCACCCCCCACCCCAAATCTGGCAACCATCAAAATGATCTTTATAAGTTTATTTATTTCATTTATTTTGTTTTTAGATTCCGCATATAAGTGAAATCATTTAGTATTTTTTTCTTCTCTGTTTGATATATTTCACTGAACATAATACCCTCAAAGTCTATTCATGGTGTCACAAATGGCAAGATTTCATCCTTTTTTATGGCTCACTAATATGCCATTTTATTATTAGTGCTTTTGGTTTCTTTGGATTAATATCCAGAAGTGGAACTGCTGGGTTATATGGTAGTTGTATTTTTAATTTTTAGAGGAGCCTCCATACTGTTTTCCATAATGGCTGCGCCAGTTTATAATCGCACCATCAGTGTGTGAGGGTTCCCTTTTGTCTGTTTGTTTATTGATGATATCCATTCTCACAGGTGTGAGGTAATCGTTCATTGTGGTTTTAATTTGCATTTCTCCAGTGACTAAGTGATGTTGAACATCTTTTCATGTGTCTCTTGGCCATCCATAGGTCCTCTTTGGAGAAATATCTGTTCAGGTCCTCTGCCCATATTTTAATTGGATTGTTTTTTGGTGTTAAATTGTATGAGTGCCTTCTGTATATTGGCTATTCACTCTTTACTGGATGTATCATTGGTGAGTATCTTTTCCCATTCAGTAGGTTGTTTTATTTTTGTGGATGGTTCCTTTCACTATGTAAAAAACTCTTTTGTTTGATGAAGTCTCATTTGTTTATTTTTCCTTTCCCATGTCTGGAAGAGAAATATCTAAAATGGGACACCCAGTTGTTGGTTGGCTGCAAAGAGAATTGGAAATGAGGAAATGGAGAGAGAGATCAGAGAAATATTTTAGTGTAGTTCTGCTGTAAATGGTACATAGCATGATACCCAGAAAGAGTAGAGAATTTTTCCTTAAAGTTGCGAAGTCTTGAGCACATTTAAGTGATGAGGGTCTCTCGCCGGTTGAGAGAGAAAAGGTGAAGATGCAGACGGGAAAATAGACAGTTGATTAGATTAGCCGTCCCTGAGAAAGGCAGGAGGACTTGCTCTCTGGAATACAGCTGGACGGGACTGGCGGCAGACGGGGGGTGGGGGGACGGCCTCCTCCATTCCGAAATGAAGAAGCGCTTGATGCAGATCCAGGAAGGGACTGGTGCTGGGAGCAATTTGGAGAAGTTCTTGTTTGACGTCCCATTTCTCTGTAGAGTGGCTTAGTCATTTGCTGAAAATGACGGGAGAAATGAAGGGGGAAGTTGGAGAGAATGGAGAGTGGGTAATGGTCAGTGTAGACAATAGAGAAAACTGGATGGGTAAGCACACCAGGGTCGGTGGGCCGCATCGAGGCCCAAGTAGGTTCCCAGCTTGCTCTGCACGCTCAGGGCGGGCAGGGGAATGCCAGCGGGGGAAGGGGTGTTCTTCTGGGACCCCGGTCTCACTGTTCTCAGCACCCCTTTACGTCCTTTCTGTTGACAGCTCCAGAGAGCTTTTGTTAATGTAGGGTGTATTTATTGGTAATGACTGCTATCAGAAATTAAAACTGGAAAATATGAAAATGTTTGTTTATAGGCCATGTAGAAATACAATAGAAATCCACCATAAGAACATAAATCATCCATTTTTATTAAAACTGACTATTTTCTAAAACAAGGAATTTAGAAGAGTGGTATGTTTGACATTTTTGCAGATCTCTTTGATCTCTGGTATATTAGAAGATAGTTGGATTCTCTTGTCTGTTTTTCCATTCACTCTGATGCAATATGTTGTTTTTGTTCAGTTATATGATTACAGTTTGTCCTCATACAGATAGGTCATCGGAAAAGAGTATTTTAATAGTCTTTTCAGATAATTGTGGTGGTTCTTTGATACTACAACAAAAGTAGAAAAATAGTAAGTTTCTTAAAGATTAGTTAAGAGTTTGGATTATGACCCGTAGCAATGAATTTTTTATATTCATAATCCACTGATATATTTTTATCTCCATCTATTCTGACCTGTTTAGCTCATAGATCTTCTGCTTATGTGTGATTTTGTAACATCTTGCCTTTGTAACATCACGGTTTGCTGAGTTATGCAGATCTTGCAAATGTAGATGTGTTTCATTAGACATCTCTAATATAAAAAAATTAGACAATGCAAAAAAAAATCACGTTCATTATTTCCCCCTAGTTCATTAGAAAAGCCTATAAGTGTTGGGAAACCATCAAGTTCACGGTGATGGATGCATGTTTTCCACCGTTTTAATTTTCTTTTGAAAGATGGAATTTCACTCTAGGTGATAAATACTCTTGTTGTTTTCCTTGAAGTGACAAGCTTGCTTTGTTCAGGTCTGAGAAAATGTCTGCCAGATTTGCTAGTCAGTTCTCAAACAATTGCACAAGTGCTTTTCTCTGAAACAGCTTTTCCACTTCATAATGCAACAGAAGTGCTTTGTATGTTTCATTTCATTATGCCAAATATTTAAAGGCTAGGTACTAAAGCGTTGAGACTTAGTAAAATTGTACTTTATCAAAACGCAAGAGAAACTGGCCTCTATTTATCAGCTAGTGCACAGTGGTGAGTACATTGACCACAGCTACATAAATAAGGTATTTAGTCTTTATTTGTGCTAAGATTCCAGTAGTCTTCCTTGCCATTGCTTTAGTTCCATCAGTGCAAGTGTGTGCACAGTGAACAAGGGGCACCTAACGTCTCAGTATTATTATGAGAATAAATTTGACCTTGCAGAACCATCTATTCAAGAATTGATGTTCTAGGCTTAAGATTTTGTTAGGTGTGTTCAGTGGAATTGAGATGTGGTAGTAAAAGAGAACAGAGTTACAGAGTTGGACCAAGGACTCGGGCCTGGAGAGTCCTTTTACTTTTTTCCTATATACCTGCTCTTAGAGGATGCCATATGTGTTTGTCAGCTTATTTATTTGAAATATGATAGTTACATGCTACATAGTCCAAAGGAGCAATTTATGATGCTGAAACAGCACTTTGGAAATGAGCAACTGTAGCTTGGAATGCTAGACAGTATAAGGACCAGAGTTATGTTCATGCCGCGGGTACTCAAGAGGCTTACTGAGTTCTGGGGATGTCACCCAGCCTTTCTCATTCTCTTATGTCTAGAATGGGATTAATGTGATTTGCCCTCACTTTTCTCAGAGTACTTTTGACATTCAGATACCATCATTCCTTACTCCAGGTAATATCTTCTTCATTTTTACATCCGTAAAGCTGTTTGTATGGTAGATAAGTCACTAAATGTGTATTGAATTAATGAACTTTTAAAAAACTATTTATGAAAGTTTTAAACATAGAAAAAAGAATCGTGAAATGTACCCCTCCCTCTCTACCTTTCCACTAATACATTTGTCACTAGAAAATAAGAACGTTTTTATATAAGCAAAATATGATGACACCCAACAAAATTAAAATTAGGTCCTTAATATCATCGAATGCTCCCCTCACATTGAAATATCTCCAACTGAATTACAATATATACATATATGTGTTCACATTTGGTTTGTTCATATTAGATCCACACAAAGTCTGCTCATTGCAAATGTTTGTTATGACTCTTGGTTTCCTTTAATCAAGAACAATTTCATTTCTCCAGCTCCTCCCTTTTTTTAATGTCATTAACTTGTTGGAGAAACGGGCTAGCATTGTAAACCTTCCCAGTGTTTGATTGTTTCCTCGTGGTATTACTTAGTTTATTCCTCTATTCCCTACATTTCTGCTAAACTGGAAATTAGAGCTAAATGTTTGATTAGATTCATATTTAGCGTTTTGGCAAGAATACTCTTTATAGATGGTGCTGAGTACTTCCTGTGTGTAAAAGAGGAGGCGCATAATGTTTTCCTGATGCCACGTTCAGTCAGTGGGTTCACGTGCTGGCAGCCCGGGCTTTCCATGGTTCACCATCAGCCTTCCCTGTTGATGGCCTTGGCATCCACTGACCAGCATTGCCTGAGTGAGTGAGCTTTGGAACTAAGAGGTGCTAAATACCTGAGTGGAAGTGATGTTAAGGTACTGTTATAATTACTACTAATAAAGGAAGGCAGTATATTTATTTGAGCAAAGTCATCAGTGGAATAATATCTAAGAGGAAGAGATGTAAAATAGTAACAAGCCCCCAGATTAGGAACTCTAGAGTTAACAGCTAGCATAAAGTTACATGTAGTATGGAAAGAACTAATGTTTTTTCTGCCACAGTAGATTTAGAGCTTGTCTTGTAACATCTAACCATATTAAAACAAATGCCTTTAAACCATCTTTTTAATAAAAATAATCAAACCATTTTATGTCTCGATTATTTTAAGGATTTACTAATATACAATAAGATTCCATATGACAGAAAGAATTTGGATGCATCCTTGGAGCTCTCTTGGCAATGGGATTTAAGATGTTAGCTGCACATACTGTAGTTTTCGTTTGATTATTTCTATTAGGAGAAAATAATTAAAGCATCCTATTTTATATGGTTCACAATGAAGCCATTTGTAGAGTATATTGTTGAACTTAAACATGGAGAAATTAAAACAGAACCTTTGGAAAATACTGTTTGGTTTCTTCTCTTTGCTGTTGGATATGCCTGCAAGAAAAGTATGTATTTTGTATGTAGGGGTGGAGGACAGATGGCATTGCGTGTTCAGGAAGTAATCTCCCTGGAACCAAAAGACATTCATGACTAATTCCTGAAAAACTGAAGTGTTTTCATGTTGTTGACTACGGGGCATGAAATTTTCCCCTTGGCATATTATTAACTTATTTCTTTCTTCAACAGGAAAATAAAAAATATTTCAAGCGTAGCGAACTTGCCAAAAAAGAAGAGGAAGCATATTATGAAAGATGTGGCTACAAGGTATGGATGTCTGTTCTTAGGTTAAAGCGTATATTTCTGAGTTTAAATTTATACAGCTGTTGTTAAAGTGACAAAATTATTGATCTCTGTTCAATTTATCAATATTATACATTAGCCTATAAATGAGAAGCCATCTGGAGAGGTATGAGTTTTTGTTTTTATTTTTTCTTTCCTTTTATAAATCTGGAATTCAGGAAAATACATGCATGACTTTTGGCTTGGAATGGTTTGGCTTTTTGTGGACAGCATGAAGTGGCTTGAGATCAAAGCTTGATTTTTTTAGAATTAAGTCCTGGATCTGATCCTGCCTCATTTGCATCACCACCAGCACTCCTCTCCCCACCTCTCCCAATAAAAGTCTGTTTTTAAAAGATTTAAAACATTTTATTTGTTCAACAACAGTGATATTAACTGTGGTATTTTCTCTGCTTTCCCCGGAAAATTTTAAGCCATTGTTTTTATGTTTGCATTGTTAATCATTCCTTTTGGCCCCAAGTACCTCTGCCTGGAGATAGTGCCATATAACATTGATATGCTTTTGTGTAATAGGAATCGCATTTCAAACATGGCTCAGGCTATTGGATAGAAAATGTAATCTGGAAATACTTGTTAGAAACAAATGAGTTGTCTGGAAGACTTTGTGTAATATTAGAAGCATGACCGAAATTATCTTTGAGATTAACCTAGATGAGTAATGGGGTTTTTATTGGGAGGGGTTAAAGGTTATGAGATGAAGTTATCTTTAAATTATTTTTAAAAGTCTATAGCTTAATAATTTTAAACCAAAGTTCAAAGGCTTTATGAAATACCTTGGCCAAATCATAAATTTGAAATCTATTTTTTGCTTGTGAAACATCAATATAAAGTAATACTCTTGTGCATGTCGTGGGGAAAGTTCTGAAAGTTAGTTTATCTGGCAAAGCATTTCTAGAGGGAAGCATGAGGAATGCAAATGGTATGTATATGCATTTGGTTTTATTTTATAGTGTTGGGAGAGGGCAGGCTTTAAAAATGGACTTATCTTTCTGAGAAGTTTCTACACTTTGAAAGTTTATATTTGCATTTTGATATTTTCCATAAATAAATTGATTTCATTTGCTTCTAATTTAGGAACATAAAATATAGTTTATGTAAATAACCATCTAATAGATATTCAGAAAGAAGAATTCTCATCTTTTGCTTGCCCACCTTTGTGTAACTCAAACTTGATTTGGAATAAGAATTACTTACTTTGAGTTTAGTCTGCTGACTTGTTGCTTTCCCAGATCTCTAAATTTGAACCTTTCAACTTTTTGATAAGGTAGGAAAATAATTCCAAACAGTGGCAGTTCTGCTTTGCTTAGATTGCGTCATTGTTATGACAATCCTTTCTTATTTAGAGGAAAGCACTGAGGCAAAATGATTGCTGTAAAGTATTGCTTGTCATGTTGAGTCCAGCTGATGAAATGTCTTAGATCTTTTCCTTAAAGCTGTTAACAGCCATTCTGTAATTAAAAATGTTTTTCATCATGAGATTTTTGGAGAAATTACCTGTTAAGGCTAGAAAGAAAGCACAGGCTTTTCTTTCTAAAACATTTTTAATATTTTCTTCTTGATTTCTTGGTAGTAATGAAAATATAGCATGTATTACTTTCATTCCTTATAGAAACTGGTTACCTTTTTTAATGCTTGATGCTGATTTGGTTTGTGAAAATATGAAAGTTTAGTTTTTTACCTCAATTTTCTGTTAGTATCATTAACACTGATAAATATAACCTTTAATCATAAACTGGAATCATGTATTATACAGTTTTAACCATATTTCTTTCTTTTTTTTTTTAGCTGAATGGTAATTTTCTTTTTAATGTTAGTCTTTTATGTTTTTTTGATCTTTTGCCATTTTAAATTTGTCTTATGGTCAGTTGGGAAACCTGTGTTTCAATATCTTTTTATGGATCACACAGTGGTGCTTATAAATTTGCTGAACTCAGTTTTCCTAAAGTGATTGGGCAGCAGACTCAAGAAAATGTATGAAGAGGTTTTTTCCCCTCAGGCTCGTATTAATAAGGATGCCCACTCTGTGTGTGTATGAGTAGAGAGGCGCTGTTTTCATCGTTTTCCCACAGGGTTCCTATCTCCGTTTGTGGGCAAGTTCTTTGTAGCACTGGGAGTGTTTCTACACGTCCAGCAGTGGTTTCTGTGCACTTGGAATAATACCTTTCCAAAAGGAGAGTAGGAAGAAGCTGGAGCTCCAGGCTTCACTGGTTTCTGTTAGAAAGCAGTCGATTTCTTTGGCCTTCATGATAACCCAGAGCAAGGATCAGATGACCCTGTAGGGTGACTCTCTAAATGAGCAGAAGCAAGTTGGTTGTTTTTAGGAAAAGAAGTAAAATTCTTTAGAGTTCAGGGGTGCAGTGAATCTGAATTTCAGACCTTTTCTGCTTCTGATTTTGGAAACCGCTATGCTTGCATCCCTCTTCAGTAGCCGAGTGCTGTTTCCGGAACGGGCAGTGTGACAAGCTCTCAAAAGCTGTACATTTATTATGAGCTCTTTTCAGAAGAACATTTAGGAGACCTTCAATATTTAAAATGTCTTTAACTTCTGTGAGTAGCTAATATAATAGAATGATAAATGCTAACTGTATTTTAAATGCTGAATTTCATTTCTTTGGCTATTAATATAGATACAGCCAAAAGATGAGGACCAGAAACCATTAACTTCATCGAACCCAGTATTAGAACTTGAACTGGCAGAGGAGAAATTACCCATGACTCTTTCTAGGCAAGAGGTAAGTTTATATATAGAGAGAGCATTTTATGGGGGGAAAAAGAAAACTCCACAGCATTTGCATTTGTTTCCAGTTCTTTCCAGGAAGTTTTACATCATTCGTTCCCGTATAAGAAGACTTTTTGAACTAAAATGCTGTGCTGCTAGTCAGTTTTCTTCATGAGGTTCTAAATTAATCTGCTTTTCTTGATACTATTATCTTTAACTTTTTAAAGAATCCTTCTAAACTTTAAAAACTAAACATGTTTTAAAGGTATATATTATTTGTCTAAATAATTTTAAATAATGTGTTATTTTGTAACTTTCTCAGCCATCTTTCTAGATCAAAATAGAGATCTGTATAATTTTTTATGACTATATTTTCCCATAATACTTTTAAAACCATTCTTTATTAATGGTTATCTAGATTATTTCAGCATTTCCCTGTTATAAATCATACTAAGATGAGTGTCCTTATATAGAAGTCAGTGCAGGCATAATAATGTATGATTATTTCCTTCAGAAAATTTTCTAGAAACGTGATTTCTGGAGTTTATGTACTAAAGATTTAAGATTATATTTCTGAGACTTTTGATACATATTACCAGAGGGCTCTATAACAGATATTCCAGTTTATACTCACCTGTAGTATTTGCCTATACCCTGGTCAACATAAGCTATTATTTTCTAAAACACCAAAAATTTAAGATATCCATGTGATATAAAGAATTCAAACTATACATAAGAGTACAAAACAAAAATAAACTTTGAACCAAAGGCAACTTTCAGAGGAAAGGCTGGCTGACTCTAGAAGCTATCATGTGAAAATTAGATGAAGGAATTAAATCCTTAGCCTGAAAAGAGGAATATTTGAGACTTTAAAGACTGTTGACAACAGCTCTAATTAAAAAAAATTAAATATATATATTCTCTGTGGTTTCATAAAGTAGAACTAAGATAGATGGGTAGAGTTTGAGGGAGGTAGATTTTAGTTCATTTTAATAAGCAAAACATATCTGTCCAGAACTAGGATGGGCTATTCCATGAAGAGATGTGATTTCTGTCATTTATTAGATAGGGACCTGACAGATACGGTTTGAGGTCATTTCTACATTCATTGGAGAAAGCAATAGATTACTTCTTAAGTTTCTTTTTAATACCAAGCTTCAGTTAATCCACTGGGAGCCATACAAGCGTTTTCTAAGTGTGATACTATTTAATATTTCCAGGTAAGGGTCTTGGTATTTTAAAGGAAATTTTAATCAACTTTTATTATAATTTTTTCTCCTTTTTATTAAATATAACATGGATATAAAGAGTGTCTAAAATATATGTTTGTAATGTAACAGTTAGTTACAAAACAAATATTACCTGAGTCAAGAAATCAGAGTATTATCAGCCCCTGGAAAGCCCTGTATGTGCCCTGCCCTGGTCATAACTCACTTTCTCTTCTGAGGGACAAGTGTTTGGTTTAAATGAATAATGCTGACCTACACTGTGGGCATTGAGTTATCAGCTGACTCCAGTCTTTATTGTTTCTATATAAACATCACTTTCATCCTGTTGTTTTCTTTATGTACTTTCCTGAAACAGTCAGCCAGAGGACCTAAACTGTTAAGGTTATTTAAGCTGTGACGATAACTCAGTATATCTGTTCATAGAAAATTAAAGAAAAAACAACTTAATTTTGGCATTGACATTTCAAGATAAGTGTTTGGTCACCTAAATAGGAATTGCTATTACTAATAACATAAGGAATTACTACTGTCTTTTGATTTTCTTTTTTTTAAATAGGTTATCAGAAGATTGAGAGAAAGAGGAGAACCAATCAGACTGTTTGGAGAAACTGATTATGATGCTTTTCAACGTTTAAGAAAAATAGAGATCCTCACACCAGAAGTTAACAAGGTAAGAGGTCAGAACAAAGCTAGAAGGTATTGTACCACCTAAACTAGAATAGTATGGAGTTTGGCAGGGTTTGCTACTTGCATCATTATAGGTAAAAGTGGAAAAATAAAGTTGCCAGGTTGCTGCTGAATGTGTTTTTAAAATTTTTTTAAAAGCACATTTCTTAAGCAGTTGTGTGCATTTTGACAGATTCATATAAACATATAAGGAAGATAAAGGAAGTACTAAGGAAGATAAAGAACATTTTTATCACCCAAGAAAGTTTCCCATTGCCCCTTCTCAGCCAGTCCCATATTCTTCCTTCTGGGCAACCACCTTTTATAATTCTGTCACCGTAGATTACTTTTGCTTGTTTTCTAGTATTTCACATAGATGGAGTCATAGACTATGTGTCTAGCTGCTTTTGCTCAGCATAATATTTTTTTGGATTCATCGATGTTATTGTGGATATCAGTAGTTTGTTCCTTTTCATTGCTGATGATATTCAGTCATATGACTATACCATAATTTGTTTTCAGGTTTGGGCTGTTATGAATAAAACTGCTATGAACATTCTTACACAAATCTTTTTTGAAGCTATGTTATTTCTCTTGGGTAAATAAGTTACATCTCTTGGGTAAATACCTAAAGTGAAATTGCTGAAGAGGAAGAGTAAATATATGCTTAACTTTTTAAGAAATGCCAAGTATTTCCAAATGTTATCAGCATTTGTTATTGTTAGTCTTAAATTTCAACCATTCTCTTGTATGTGTGATGGTATCTCATTGTGATTCTATTTACATTTCCCTGATAAGTAAAAGATTTTGTTCATGTTTTAATTGGGTTGTTTGTCTTTTTATTTTTGAATTGTAGGAGTTCTTCATATATTCTTCTAAGTCTTTTGTGAGATACAGATAGATATTTTGTGATGATTTTCTCTTAGTCTGTGGCTTGCCTATTGGTGTCTTTTGAGGGGCAGTTTTAAACTTTGATGGAGTCTTCTTTATCAGGTTTTGCTCTATGGTTATTGCTCTTGGTGTTTTGCTTAAGGAATTTTTGTCTATCCCAAGGTCTTGAATATCCCAGGGTCTTGAGATATTCTTTGTTTTCTTCTAAGGTTTAATTGGTATAGCTTTTACATTTTGGGCCCTGATCTTGTTTTATGGCTGACTTACTATGTGGTCTGTCTTGGTGAGTAGTCCATGGGCTCGTGAAAAGAGTAAGTTTTTTGCCTTGGATAAATATCAATTACTATAGTGTTGTTCAGATATTCTGTGGCCTTATTAACTTACCTACTTGCTCTGTCAATTTCTAAGAAACAAATGTGGTTATCTATAGCTGTTTAATAAACCACCCCAAAACATAGTAGCTTAAAATTATTATTATAAAACTTTTTTCGGTCATCTATGTCTGTAACAAACCACTATGAAATCTAGTAATTTAACGTCATTTATTATCTCTCACAGTTCTGCGGTTTGATTGGGCTAAGCTGGGCAGTTTTTTACTTGGGATCTTGCATGTGATTGCAGTTGGGTGAGGGCTGTGGCTGAGGTCATCTGAAGGTGCCCTTGGACTAGCCTTCTAACCGAGCACAATACTTTGAAGGTTCATCCATGTCGTAGCATGTGTCAGAATTTCCTTTTTTAAGACTGGATATTCTCTTTTATGTACGAACCCCATTTTCTTTATCCGTTCATCCTTGATGGACGTTTTCATTATTTCTACCTTTTGGCTATTGTGAATAATGCTTCTACGAACATGGGTGTACGAGTATCTGTTTGAGTCCCTGCTTTCACTTCTTTTGTGTGTCTACCCAGAAGTGGAATTGCTGGATTATGTAGTGATTCTTTAACAATTTTTTTCCAAAGTACAAATGAATTTTTAAAATTTTCTTTCTTTATATTAATGTTAGCAGCAATTTTTTTTTATTTTTAGTCTTTTCTCTTTCTTAACCTAAATCTTGGAAAGAGTAATTTTTGTAATGCTTTGTTGCATTTATTTCTCTTTATCCTGAGTCATTTTCCTTATCAAAAGATAGGATGCAATACTAATGTGAACTATTAAATTTTTATTATCCTATTTAATTTTTCTACTAATATTTCATTACTTGAAAAACCTTCTAGCTTTTAATGTTAATTTATTACAATCTGCTCTACTCTAATATAGTTCAAGCCTGTATCGCATAATACAGAATTTTTTTGTACATTTAAAAAAATTCAGTTGTAATGGACATATAACATTATATTAATTTCAGCATAATGATTCAGTATTCGTATATATTGCAAAATGATCACCATTGTAAGTCTAGTTAACGTCCATCACCATACATAGTTAAAAATTTTTTTCTTGTGATGAGGACGTTTAAGATTTATTCTCTTAGCACTTAATTTCAAATATGCAAGACGGTCTTATTCACTCTAGTCACCTAGAGTGCTGTACATTCCATTCCCATGCCTTGTTTGATAAGTGGAACAGTCTGTTTTAAGTTGATGACAGCTTAAGTTTGAATACATTCTAAAGCTCTACATTTTTACTACTCTGCTCACATTTTATGTTTCTGATGTTAAGTTTTACATCTTATTTTGTGTATCCTTTAATTATTATAGTTATGATTATTTTTACTACTTTAGTTTTAATCTTCACAGTAGCTTTATAAGTGATTAATTCACTACCTTTACTATGGATTTGCCTTTACCAGTGAGAGTTAGCCTTTCATAGGTTTTCTTGTTGTAATTAGCATCCATTCTTTACAGCTTAAAGTCCTTCCAGCATTTCCCATAAGGCGGCTTTAGTGGTGATGAACTGGGTTAGTTTTTGCTTTTCTGGAAAACTCTTCTTTAATTCTGAATTATAACTTTGCCAGGTAGAGTATTCTTGGTTAGAAGTTTTTTCTTTCACCATTTTGAATATATCATGCCACTCTCTTCTGGTCTGCAAAGTTCCTGCTGAAAATCTGCTGATAGTCTTATGTGAGTTCCATTGTACATACCTTATTTTTCTCTTTCTCCTTTTAAGAATCTCTATTTGTCTTTAACTTGTAACAGTTTAACACGTGTTACTGCGTCTTGGTGTGGGTATGTTTAATTTTGAGGATTGTCAGCAGTTTCCACAGCAGATCCACCATTTTACATTCTAGCGGTGCCAAGGGTTCCATTTCTTCACGTTCTAGCTTCCACTTGTTTTCTGGATTTTATTTTATTTTTTTGATAATAGCCATCCTAATGGGTGTGAAGGGATATCTCATTTAGTTTTGATTTTTATGTCCCTTCTGACTAGTTATGTTACGTATCTTTTCATTTGCTTATTGGCCATTTGTATGTCTTCTTCTATTCAAGTCCTTTATCCTTTTTAATCACATTGGTTATTTTTTGTTGTTGTTAAATTGTAGGAGATCCAGATATTTGATTTGCAAATATTTTCTTCTTTTCCATGAGTCATCTTTCACTCTATTGATCGTGTCTTAGATGCACAAAAGTTTTCAATTTTGATGAAGTCCAACTTATTTATTTTAATAAGTTTAAAATCTATTAGTTTCAGATGTAAGCTAAGGGTCCAGCTTTAAGGCTTCCATTTTTACTAACTGGTCACACACTGGATGTGAGTAGAATGTGGAATTTGCTGGTGTTAGAAATGTAGTGCTGGCCTAGGATATAGATGAGACGCTAGTTTAATACTTTTGACATTTCTGTTTTGGGAGTTCAGGATAGTTGCAGTAAGTTGAGATATTTTAAGTGAACTGGGAAAATGTTTGGAGTCCGCAGTGGAAACCTGGTCAACTTTTACTAGAAGACCAGCAGCATTTATGAATAGTCTTATTTGGATTTGTCACTCACGTTTTATTCTTCTGCCATCAGAATGGCTAATGTGGGTATATTATTTAAATTTTTAATGTGTTCATAGAATTAACTTTGGACAGGGATGATAGCTGTGTAATAAATTGACATCTGATTTGAGTCTGGTTTTTCTAAGCTCAGCTCCTTGTGGAGAAAATGAATTATACTTTTAAATAAAATTTATTTTGCAATTATAGTTGACATACAATATTCTGTTAGTTTCAGGTGTGCAACATAGTGATTAGACATTTATATATCCTTATGAGGTGGTCACCCTTGTAAGTCTAGTATGCATCTGACACCCTACATAGTTATTGCAATGTCACTGACTATATTCCCTATGCTGTGCTTTACATTCCTGTGGCTATTTTTGTAACTGGAATTTTGTACTTCTTAATTCTGTCACTTTTTTTACCCATCCTCTCACCCACCCCTTGCATCTGGTGACCTCAGTTTGTTCTCTGTGTCTGAGTTTTGTTCATTTGTTTTTTTTAGATTCTGCATATAAGTGAGATTATGGGTTGTTTCTCTTTCTGATTTACTTCACTTAGCATAATACCCTCTAGGTCCATGAATGTTATTGCAAATGGTAAGCTTTCATTCTTTTTTATGGCTGAGTAATATTCCATTGGTGTGGGACCTGCCTGTTCCACATCCCCACCCCTCCTACTGGTCTCAGCATGGCTTTTCTTTATATCCTTAGTTATAAGACCACTGTTTGGGTAGTCCTAAGGTGGTTTTCAGTGATGGTTATTCTGTAATTTAGTTGTAATTTTCCTATGGTCATGTAAGGAAGCAAGCACAGTGTTTGCCTACTTCACCATCTTAAGTGGAAGTCCAAGGTGAATTGTACTATTAGTGAGAAACAGAAGTGAAACATCAGTTATTTTGATACTAGGTATAATTTTTAACCTTTCTCAGGGATTGAGGAATGATCTGAAAGCAGCTTTGGATAAGATTGATCAGCAGTACCTCAATGAACTTGTGGGTGGTCAAGAACCTGGAGAGGAAGACACACAAAATGATTTGAAGGTTCATGAAGAAAACACCACGATTGAAGAGTTAGAGGTAATCTCTGCACTTACCGTACTCATTCCTGTCACACCTTTCATTCCTGGGAGTGGATGGTTGAGTCTATTATATCGTTCAGTTCAGAGCACACTGTTGTCTTTGGTCATTACACTTCGAACTGTTTCTGATATCCATCTCTGATGCCTTACGGACATCTAAACCTTTGCTTTTAACTGCTCAGTAATACTTTATATCCTGTGGCATTCACTGCTTTCTACTTTTGTCCCCCATAATGTGTACACTCCCGGCTCTCTCTACCACTGATAGCTTTGCGATAAATAATCTTGTGGACTCAGAAGTGGGATTGCTGGATTTATATATATTTAACTTTTCTAAGTTGCTGTCCAGTATGGCTGTACCAGTCTGCACCCCACCAGCAGTGTGTGAGTGTCTTGTATCCCTACATCCCTGTCAGTGCTTGGCAGTCTGTAACTTTCTAATTTTGCCAGTATGCTGAATGTATATGATGTGAGTAGTCTTAATTAAAAAGCAGTATTGTGTCATCTAACTGTGTAGCTCAAGCAAAAATTATGGCTTACTCTAAAGCTCTTAATACTTAATAAAATGTAAATTGTTAGCTCTAGCACATGTCGTACTCCTCTCTGAGTGAGATCACAGTCAAAGAGGATGTCCTTTTACTTGCACCCTCCTCCATCCCAACCCCTACTGAAGGACCCTAAATATTATTGGAATAATTGGTATGAGCAACCTGTTCTGGGCTTCTTTTTTCTTCTTTCTTCTTCTTCTTTTTTTTTTTTTTTAAACAGCTTTACTGAGAATTTCTCACATACCTACATTTACCAATTCAAAGTGTACACTTCAGTGGTTTTTAGTATTCATAGGGTGGTGCTGTCATCATCATAATCTAATATTTGTTCCCTTAAAAAGAAATTCCATACCTGTTAGTAGTCACTCCTCTTACCCCTTTTTCTGTCTTTTGATTCATAACAGCTAACAAGCTTTCTATTTAAATGGCTAATTGTTGCTTTTTTTTTTTTAACTTACTAGAAATTCCAGCAGGGTTTAAGATAGAAATCGGGCAGTCTGGGTGGTAAGGGGCCGTGCTGAGACCGGTGGGGTGGTTGGTTGGTGCGTGTCTTCCCTTGTCGCTCTTTACTGATGAGCAGGGGCATCATTTGTCTTCAGGCTTTGGGCGAGTCTTTGGGAAAAGGTGATGACCACAAAGACATGGACATCATTACCAAATTCCTTAAGGTATGTACTTCGACGTTGGGGCTGTTGGGTGGTCAATAACTGTTCTTTTATTTTTGGACCATCAAGGGTTAAAGACGGGGAAGGGGAGGCTCAGTAACCATTTCTGGCATGTACACTGTCTGTGATTTTGCTGTGCACTTGGCGCTAGAGGTTAATCAAAGGCAATGTATATTTACATTGCTCGTGCTACTTTTCTTTAAAGCTGACTTATTAACGTAACCACACGAAAGAATCACAGCAGTGGAATGAAGGAGTTTGGGGAGTTTTAATATTCGTTTAAACACTCTAGAAAGGAGTGCAATGTGGAGAGGGTTCCAGAAGCTTTTATGAGAGTTGATGACAGTAAGGAAAGGAAGGAGGTGGGAGGACATGGCAGTGGAAAACGCAAACACATCAGTAACCCTTCAGACACTGTTCATTTTCTCAGTTCTACAGGTAGCTGCTGATGCTTGCTATGCTCTGCTCATTTTATCTTCTTAGCATTTCTCTGTTTGGTGGCTTAGGTAGAGTGTGTGCAAATCCCAGATTCCTTTTAGCATTTATTCACAAATTATTTTTGTTCAGGCCAAGAGATTTAAATGCAAGAAATGCTTTTGCTTGTATTTACAGTTTAAATACAACATATGAGTCTTCAAGATTCTAAATCTATTGAGGATATGAGATGAAACTAGATGGGCATAGTTTCTTTTCTTTTTTTCTTTTTCTTTTTCTTTTCTCCTTTAGTCAGGCGCCTTGGTGGGAAATGTTAATTGTAGTCTCTACCACAAAAGGAGAAAGTCCAAATACTACAACATACTTGGAAGATTGATTAAATATCACAGCACATATGATATTATGGCTGATAATTTAAGTGGGTTGAATTTTATTTAATAGAAATACAAGTAAAAGTTTATTTCTATCAAATAGTTATCTATGTAATTTGATAATTCTTTTACAGGAAAATGGGTTATATTTGAGCTAGGGATATATATATATCCCTATGTATATATGTATATATGTGTATACGTGTATATGTGTATATATACATACATATATGTATATATATGTATATGTATACATATATGTATGTGTGTGTGTGTATAAAAATAGGGAAGTGACTACTTCAACACATACATGACAGAATAAGCAGAAATAGTTTATTAATTATTAGTGAATGATATTTTAATCAGTCAAAAAATTTAAGGATGATAGTATACTGTTTTGTGTGTCAGAGAACTTTTAAACTTGTTGAACCACTGGGTGGCATCATAGTCTAAATTTACCCATTTTTCAATAGTTCCTTCTCGGAGTTTGGGCTAAAGAATTAAATGCCAGAGAAGATTATGTGAAACGCAGCGTGCAGGGGAAACTGAACAGTGCTACTCAGAAACAGACCGAGTCCTATCTCAGGCCCCTTTTCAGAAAGCTACGGAAGAGGGTGAGGTTTCTCAAAAAATGGCTTTTATTAACTGATTAAAAAAACAGAATGTATATAATTAGAATAAATACAGTCTGTGACTACACACAGTAGCTTCTAAAATGGATTGTGCTTTTTTTATTTTCCAGAATCTTCCTGCTGATATTAAAGAATCCATAACGGATATTATTAAGTTCATGTTACAGAGAGAATACGTGAAGGTACATTTTTACTATGCTGTGCATTGAAATTATGGTTAGGGGCCTGTCTACGTTGTGTGGATAGTATGTTCATTTAGTGTGGCTATGTTTTACATAGGAGATGTAAGAATAAATGTGAAGTGAATTAGTAGTAAAACCTTTTTATTTTCTAATGTACTGTCAGCCTTATTGGTGAACACTGCATATTAAACTTTTAAGACCACAGTGTAGTTTTCCGTCATTTTTAACGTAGGTATAAAGATTCTTCAGAGCGTGAACTGGATAGAGGCAGTGTTCATCTCATGAATGGGATTGAATTTCAAAGTTTACAAATTGTTGATTATGGCTCGGAACAAATTTCCCCACAGAAACGGTGTCATGTAGACTCATTTCGCAGGCCAGCTATAAACCTACGTAATCCACAACACAGCTGAACCGTTGTACTAACGACACAGTGGAATTTGAGCACCCTGTGTACTGTTTCTGTGAGAAAGTGTCCCGAGCCCGGCTGCCACAGTTCATCTCCCCACCTCAGGCCTGCAGCGGTAGCAGACCCTGTCGGGGACTCCTGCTGGCCCTGGTGGCTGGTGGTCTCCGTGATCAGAGCTAAAGTATTGCTTCTCCTATGTGAGAACCAGTTAGTTTATCAAAGAAACTTTTGTTTTAATTGCTACAAATTTTATTCTTGGATAGTTTCTGTTAGTTGCATTGCATTGGAAGGATAAGGCCACCCACCATCACTGCATACAAAATTCAGATCACTTGCTTTTCTTCTTGTTAATTTTTCTCATTCTTATGTATGAGAATCAGGTGGAAGTTTACTTTGTATAAACGACAAAAAGAACCAATAAACTTTAATAATCTATTTGGACAGTTTTATTTTTTTTAATTCAGGGAAACTAAATATTGGAAATTTTATCAGTTAATATCATATGTTAATATTTACACACTTGAGAATCAGTGATAAAAATGTTTATATGCCCTTTTAAAACTCAGCTTTAAAAAACTGAATAGAGCAAATTGAAATTTATCTTTAGGATAGAAAGAATCTTCCAGTTAGCCTATTAGTACCTAGTTTTTTAAAAATCAACTCTACATATCAATCACACAGGTGTTTGATTTTTGAAATTAAAATCTCCTTAAAGCCTGGCTGTGTAGGCTTCTCTGAAAACCTCAAGGTCTTTTAGAATTTTCTCGCTTTCTGTTTTGTTTTTCTTCTTTTTCTTCCTCAACAGGCCACCAGGGTTAGTTTAGAAAAAGAGCCATTTGTCTTCATTGGTCTCTGTCTTTATGTTTTGTAGTTTTTATTTTAAGGTTCTTGGCAGGTGGGAGGTTCGTAGGGCAAAGTGAACCGATCTCATCCTTCAGCTGTTTGACTCAAGGGCCAGTATGTAATCTGTTTACACATCTGCCATGGACCCTGTGTCGTCGTCCCAGCACACACAGCCCCCGCTGCTTTCAGAGGCCTGCACTGTTGTGCAGGGAGTGGATACGGTTTCAGGTTGGATTATGAAAAACTAGTTATCCTCTGTCTTCTGCGTGACCTCCTACAGCGCAGACTAAGTTGAAAGGAGATCCAAACTAGACTTTTCTGTCAGTACATCAAATTACCTGCCTGGTGATTCCAGATCTAAAATGCATTGGTTTCCAGTGCACAAAGGCTGCTGTTTTACTCACAAGGTTAGCTTTGGTTTCTGTTTTTCCATAGGTGACCGTGGTCCAGGGCAGGGCAGTCAATCATCCCATATTTTAATTTCTTTTGTTTGAATAGGGTAATAGTAATATTTTTATTAAGAGATCGTTGAAAGTTACATCATGAAGAGCTGTGAAATACTTGAAATAAAAATTTGGACCAATATAGAATTTGCTTTTCTGATCTCTCTGTAAACTTTTTTTTTTTTTTAGGCTAATGATGCTTATCTTCAGATGGCCATTGGAAATGCCCCTTGGCCCATTGGTGTGACTATGGTTGGTATCCATGCCAGAACTGGTAGGGAAAAGATTTTCTCCAAGCACGTTGCACATGTTTTAAACGATGAAACACAGCGGAAATATATTCAGGTAAGCAGTTTGGAGGGAAAGAAACTTCTCTGGAGGTTAACGTTGCCCCATTCCAACACTGTAACATTGGAGAGAAGAATTAGAAAAGATCATAGCACAATAGGATGCCAGTCCACGTTTTATAGATACTCGTATTTAAGACATCTTCAGTGAATAAAATTAAAATCGTGACACTTCTTATATGGTGCAAAACAGGGTGGTGGTGTGCTTTAATTATCTGAGTGTTGAAATAAAACTTCAGTTTGCTTTGGTTGTTCGGTGAAAGCAACGAATCTAGAATATTGTGCAGTAAATCCCATTTTGTTACTTTCAAGGTAGATTGATCTTTTATTAGGATAAGAAGGTGTGAATAGAAAAATTTTAGCTTTAACGATATAATTTTAAGTAACGTTTAACGACACCTCTACATGAATAGGTCTAGAGTGTTATAGTGTATTTTCTTAAAGTTATAAATGCCTCAGTAAACTTGTTTGCACTGTTACTGGTTAAACTTTTCGTCTTAGTGAGGAGAAAGTCAGCTGTCTTCTTAGCTTTTGCCAGATTGTCAAGAATCCCAGGTTGTGTCATATAATGACTTTGTGGATGCTAATTCCAAAGCTTAAAGACGATACTCTGAAAGTTTACTTAGAATTTAAAATTCACTTAAAATGCATAAAATGATTTCAGATTTTGTGCCAGAGAATAATCATTACCATATTCATGAATTATCTTTTTGTTTGTATTTCCATTCCAAGTGGCAAATGTTAATTTGTGTTATGCTTTATGCTTTATTCACATATATTAGCATTTTCCAAAATGATTTCAACCTGACTCCCTGATATGAACTGTAGAATTTGTAGAGTTCAAATATACTTATGGAAATTGTAGGATATTTACATTTTTTTAATAACCACCGTGACTGTTTTGAAGGGAAAAAGCTTTTATTTGTAAAAAACAAAATCATTTGGCTTTAATAATAAAAAAATTTCCAGTGATTAAATTTGCTGATTATATTCAGCTTATACCATGGCCAAAGTTATAGCATAAATAAGTTCATATAGCATATAAAATTTATATAATTAGATAAATTGACTTCATTAAATAGCATTTCTATTTAAAATAAGGGTACCTCCCCATAAACTAATTTACTTTTTTTAAAAGTATACCCAGCATTTATTTTATTTATTTGTTTCTATATATTTATTAAATTTGTTGGGGCGACATTGGTTAAAAACATAAGTTTTAATGTACAATTCTGTAATACATTGTTTGTATAACGTATTCTGTGCTCACCACCTGTATAGTCTAGTCTCTCTCTCTCACCATATATTTGACCCCCTCTACTCTCTCAATGCTCCCCTTTTCCCCTTCCTCTCTGTAACCGTGATAACTATCCCATGTATCCTATCGAAGGGCACTTAGGTTGTTTCCATATCTTGGCAACTGTAAGTAATGCGGCAGTGAACATAGGGGTGAGGTACATGTATCTTTACAAATATGTATTTTCAGATTTTTTGGCTAGAGACCCAGAAGAGGGATTGCTGGGTCATATGGTAATTCCATTCTTAATTTTTTGAGGAGCCTCCATACTGTTTTTCACAGTGGCTGCACCAGCTTACATTCCCGCCAGCAGTGTGTGAGGGTTCCTTTTTCTCCACATCCTCTCCAACACTTGTTATTTCTTGTCTTATTGATTGTAGCCATTCTGACAGCTTTGACACAGCATCTCATTGTGGTTTCCTTTATAGCTAGTGAAGCTGAACATCTATTCATATATCCGTTGGTCATTTGTATGTCTTGTAAAATGTGTCTGCTCAGGTCCTCTGCCTGTTTTTTAATAGGATTGTTTTTTTGTTGTTGTTATATGCGTTCTTTATGTGTTTTGGAATTAGCTCCTTATCAGAGGTGTTATTGCTTACAAATATATTCTCCCATTTGGTTGGTTGCCTTTTTGTTTATGGGTCGTTTGCTGTGCAGAGGCTTTTTAGCTTGATGTAGTTAGTATTTATTTTTAAAGCTTTCTGGTTTATATTGGAAACTATGTAATGCCCTATCCTCCTTCTGTTCATCCTTTTAAAATGTTACCTTCTCATTTAAAAAAGTTCTCTTTTTTCCCCACAAGATGATTAGGGAAAATCAGTGAACATATTATATCTCAACTTTAAGAAGATATTTGATCTAAACTCAATAATATTATGTGGACAGATGTAGAAATGACAGTTCAGTCAGGTGACTCACAGCTGGCTGAGTTAGGGAAGAAGGCACGGTGTACTGAGTAATGGATCCATATCTACTTGGGGGACCTCAGTACTGCCCTGTTCAACATTTTAATGACTGATTCAGATGATTCAGAGAGGTGTATTTATCAGACTTACAGGTGACACAAAACTAGAAGGGGAAGGGTGTATGTTATGGTAGAAAAGAAACTGTCATTCTAGAAGTTCTTGACAGACTGAAGAAAAGGGCAGATTCTAAAATGTATATTTTAAAAATTTTGTTCCTTCTAGTCCACTAAAAAGGTAAATAAAACTATAATATTTAGCAAGGAAATTTGGATCCAGTAACTTAGTTGCTTGAGCATACAATCTGAACAATGTATAAGAGAAAGAATTGGAATTTAGTGGACTAAAAGAGCAATAAGAAGTATGATTTGGCCACTGGAACGTCTAACGATAGCTTACATTATTATTCGATATGTTACATTATTAGACATAATCATTTAGTGTAGGTTCCACAAGGCAAGAACATAGTTCAGTGTTGTGCCCCCACTCATGCTGGGTGCTCAGTGTCTGTTTGCTGACTGAGTGAATACTCCGTAGGATGTCAGTTCTTGCGAAGGAGACTCTTGGAGGTTTGGGCGAGAGTTATAGAGAATGGAAGAGCTTTCTGGTGGAAGAGGGTTAAAGTTCAGGAAAGAAGACAGATTTCTAATCAGTGTAAGAAAAAGGTTTTTTAAAAAACATTTTATTTTGAAATAATTATAGACTCAGGAAGTTGCAAAAATAGTTCAAAGAAGCCCTTTAACAGGCAGAATTGCCCCAAGATAGGAGTAGGGCCACTTTGGGAGATATGGGGGGATTCCTACCTCTTGATGTTTGCAGGCATCGCGTTTTAACTGTTGTCCTTTCTGGTCCTTCTGGCCCTTAGAGTCCCGATTCTTTTCTGCAGTTTTCCCAGAGACCGTTGCCTAAACCTAGGGTCGTAAACTTGCACACCCATGGCAGTCAGGTCACAAAGTGGACTGAGTGTTAGGAAACACCTGACTCCTGTCTCTCTCGTGCTTTCCTCCTCTTCACGGAGGCACAAATGGAAGGAGTATTTCATTTCCTCCCAGCTCTGCTGTAAGAAAAGTGGACGATCGGGCAAGCACGGTGTGAGGCGCCAGCTGCTGCTTAGCCTCAGCCGTGTCAGTCACGTTAGCTCAGTGTCACCCTGTAGGAACACGGTTCCGGTGTTGCTCCATCCTTCTCTTTCTAATCAGTAGCCAAAATCTCGCTTGTTCTTTTTAAAAGTGGACACTTCTATTTTTAAGACATTAGCACCAAATTAAAAAAAATTAACATTGTGGAAGGCCCAATAAAATCGTAGTTTATCATCTGTGTCATTAAATCCATAGTGCAGCTCGGGGCAAAAGAGTGCTGCCACCCCTCGTTAGAGTCCTGTGATGTTCTCGTTCACAGTTAACTGAATAATTTGCTATGCTGTCTTATGACTCTCCGTGTCACTTTGGTATTTAGGTGAGGCTGATTTGAATTATCCTAAAAATGGGACAATTTAAATATATTCTTTGAAGTTTAAGTCCTGGGTTGGCAAACCTTTTCTTAAAGGGTCAGATGGTCAATATTTCAGACTTTGCACTGCATGGGTCTCTGCCGGCAACCACTCAGCCCTGCAGCGTGGGAGCAGCCTGTGGCTGAGTCCAGTAGAACTCCGCTTGTGAAAGCGGCAGGGGGCCTGTGGGCCACAGTCCTCTGACTCCTGGTAAATGCATAAACCCAGCCTTTTCCACTTGAAGATATTTGCTGATGAGGTAACTGTGAAAGTTATTTAACAAGGTCGTTGTTTCTTTTAAAACTGAGGTAGAACATACCTCAACAGACAGTGTGGCGCACGGAAGTCGACTATTAATTGTAGAGCTCAGTGATTCTTGATACGTATAAGATGTATCAGGACATACGGCAAGATCTAGGTGAGCATTTCTGGCAGCATCTCAGAAGGTTCCTTCCTGCCTTTCCCAGCCTGAACCCTCCTCCTCCCCTCAGAGGCAGCCACTCCTCTGATCTGTGTCACTATTGGTTAATTTTGCCTGTTCTTGGACATCATTAAGTGGAATCTTGCAATATGTGAAATAATTTTTTTTTTATTTCGAGATACAGTGAGACATCTGTTTTATGAAACAAAACAACACAAGTGGCTATTCTACTGTAACATAATTTCATCTTTTGGTTTTATGTAAACCTATAGAATTTAAATTGGAAGTTTGAAGTGTTGCGTTTCTCAAAAAAATTAAACACCACAGGGAGGGTTTTCTCATGCAGCTCCAAGAAAAGTTGTCTAGCTTATTAGGTAGCCTCAATCTTAAGGGCGAGATTTAAACTGATGGTAGAAACTTCAAGGGTTTTGTTCGTTCTGCCAAATACACATGTAGCCTTTGGCCCAGATTTGGGTAAAGCTGCTTTTACACAGATTAGAGGGAGCTCTTGATTATTTAGAGACTTTATAATTTGAAGACGTCTCTTGAAAAGGTTCCCATCTTGGGCATTCTTTACTTGTCAGTAAAGAAGAAAAGGAAGAAAAGGTAAAATTGACAGGGAACGGCTGTGTCTCTCCTGTTGCACCCTTCCTTGCCTTGTCCTGTGCCCCGGGCACCTGACTTCTATGAGCAACATTGACGGGCCCCCTCGCCTCTGGTTTCCATGTGGGCCGGGCAATGAGAAGAACTGGCAGGCATTTTGTAGGTGGGAGAAGAACAAGTTTGGGGTCTTCATTTCCCTGGCTTCCTGCCTGTGGAGTCTTCTTTCTGTCCCAGCCCATATCCTGTCTGTCAGCAGCCTTGATGCTTCTGTATTCAGAGGATATCTGGAATCGGATCCTTCCTTGCCACCTCTACTGCCACCATGTGGGCCCAGCCACCGTCCTCTCTCGGAGAGGTTATTGCAGCGTCTCCTCTCCGGTCTCTGAGCTTCTCTTCTTGCCCCCTTTCTGTGTGGCACCTGCACAGCACCCAGGGGGGTCCAGACAAATCACAGACCGTGGTCCGCTGCTCTCTGGCTCGAGGCCCCTTGGTGGCGCCCTGGCTCACTTGGAGTAGGAGGCGCGGACCTTCCGGTCGCCCCCACATCCACTCGCACCCCTCCCCGCCTTCTTGCTCCACAGCTCTTCCATCGTCCGACATAGTAGGTATTTTACTTAATCATTTTGTTTCTCGTTTTCCATATTTTGTCTGTCCATCTTCCCATATTAGAACATAATCCCACTGAGGGTGGGAATTTTTTCTGGTTTCCCAGAGCCTAGAATAGTGCTCGACACGTAGTAGGCACTGAATAAAGATTTATTAAATAAATGTTTTGCTTTGGTAAAAGTAATTTTTATTTTTTAATTTTAAAATAATTAAAAAATATTTTTTAAAAATAATTTTTAAAATAAATAATTTTTAAAATAAAAATTATTTTTAGAAATGGCACCAGTTTTTAAGAAGCTTTTCGCAGTAAATTAGGCCACGCAGCTCATTGTCTTACTGGGTTAGGAACACAAGCAATTTGAAATGGAAATCCTGACAGATCCCATTGAAACGATTTGTTTCCATTTGGAAAATAACCATATGTTGTCCTGAGATTATGCTTCTTTAAAAATCTGTGTACAATCCTTACTGCAAAAAGATATGTAAACTGTTTACGACTTGGACTGTTGATTTTCAAACCTTTTGGCAGCTAAGATTTCAAACTAGTATTTTAAATCATAGAATCCGCTTCGTTGAGGGTAAATGACCATCACAGAGACCTTCTATAAAGAACAAACACCTAGGATTCCAGTTCTTATAAGGAAAATTACCTCCAGCAGTCTTAACGTCAGTTGGCCTCTTAGTTGCTCATCGTAATTTCTTGCCATGTTTGCTGCTGACTAACTCTGCTTGTGTTTCATCAGGGCGTTTTCTTTCTCACTTTTGCCTCTCCTCACCTATTCCTTCAGGAAACTTCAGATGCCAAATTAATGATATCACCTACGTTTCCTTGGCTACAGATCACAATTCTGCATGCACATTAGACTTCACAGTGGGAGAAGCTGGACTATGAGAAGGAATGGCCTTTATCTAAAGCAATTACCTGATTAGTGCAGAGAATTAAAAAGGGAAGCTCAAAGCAAACTGCATGGTCTTCACACTGTGTGCAAAAGTAATTTTGGAAATCAACCTCCCTCCACACTTTCAATTCTTAAATAGCGGAGTATGGATAATATTTGAATCTGCAAGGGACTTTAACATGCTTGAAAATCATGTTTCTTTAATGTTGGCTCTGTTAGATTATAGCTCGTTTATAGAAGTAATTGCATTGTCTACTTACTATGGACAAAAGAGATTTTGTAGGAACGTTTGTTGTTTGTTTTGTTTTTGGTGATTTCACTGAGCTTAAGCGTTGTTTGACTGCTTAGGTAATTGCAGAGTTCTGAACGCCTGATGGTGTTTCAGGTAGCTGCTGTATCTGCACACTGTTCAAGGTGGATTTTTTTCCTCCTGGGATTTCCAGGTGGGTTCCTCAGTTGTTGGGTTGTATAGTGACAGCCACATACTGCGCTTTTTCTACTAGGTCCTAAGTTCTTTCTCCTTTTAGGAGCAGATGATATTTCAGTGTATAATTTCGAGGAAAGAAATTGAATTTGGGTGCAGTACCAGTTAAGTGGCTGGCAGTGTGCTGTGTACACTTTCATCCTCAGTATCCTGTATAGGCCTGAACATGGTCGGCCTTGGCCCCTGAGAGGGTTTCGTTGTTCTTGTTACCGTGATAGTAGCTGGGTGATTTTGAGTTTTGCGAACTGAAGCTGAGAAACCATAACGTGTGCCAGAATGGCTTTGGCAGGCGGCAAAATTAAGTGCTGCTGTTCTTGGTGGTGGTGATTTTTAATGACTAATCAGTATTGCTGTAGATACATAGATTTCTGAAAGATACTTGACAGAGTCCTTCTTTGTAAACAAGGACATTTTTAGGAGGCTGGACAGTAGTTAATATGATTCACTGCGGGCTGCAGAACCCTCCCCAGAATTGTTCTGGACACGGGGAGAGAACAGTGCTGCTCTTGTCGTGAACTTGAATGACCCAGGGCCATGTTGCTCACTGGTGGATGAGAAAGACGTGAGGAATAACGGAGAACAGAATGCCAGTTACGAGTTTTAAAAGATCATAGAATGGAGGATGAGCTGAAAGAGACTGAACTTTAAGTGCGATAGTTCTTGTCATCAGGTAGAAGTTTCCCTGTGAAGTTACAGGCCGGATAAAAACTGACTGACTTACAGAAGGGAGAGAACTGGTTATTTCTGTGCTTTTTCAAAAATAATTCTACCATGTTATGTGTGTATTTCTAAGCAATATGTTATTTTTAACTCGTTATAGAGTTTTATTAAAATGGTATTATTACTGTGTGCAGTCTTTTGCCCCTTGCTTTTTGCACTCACCATTGTTTCTAAGATTCAGATATCGGCTGTTCTCAACCAGAGGTCTCCATCTGGACTGTAGGGCATAGAAGATGATTGGAGTGCTTATTTCTCATTTCTCTCGAGGCTGGTACATATGTAACACCCTTTAGTTACACAGAAGCGGAGCTGTCTCTTTACGTCAGTGGATGCTTTAAATGGCGGGGCTCAATTTTCTACCGGAACTGGTGGAAAAAGGCAGACTTGGTTGTTACATGTAGCTCTGGTTCATTTTGACTGCTGCAAAATGTTCCATTTGAGGGCATACCAACACTTACTCCTGTATTCTCCTGCGGTGGGCGTTTGGGTGGTTTGCAGTTCTTCTCATGTTGTTACTGTAAACGATTTTGCTGTGACCATCTCGTACATATCTCTGGGTGCACATTAGTGAGTATTTCTCTGAGTATACATCTGAGTAGTATTGCTGGGGACTGCTGCCTGTTTCAATGGGGATATTGGTCAACTGGAGGGAGTACAGAGGAGAGCAATTGGGAATAGTTTCACTATATTATATAACCAACCCGTATTTTTCTTGTTTTCTTAGGGATTGAAGAGGTTAATGACCATTTGCCAGAAGCACTTTCCAACAGATCCATCAAAATGTGTGGAGTACAATGCACTATGAGATGTGTGCATGTTGTGCAAATAACAATACGAAACTTAAGGGAGTGTGGTACGGACTAGTCTCTTGACTGAGTTCTACCTAGTGCAGCTCTTGGTTTTAAGAGCTATGCCGGCTCTCGTATCACACCTGACTGCAGACTGATTTCTGTGTCTTGCTTTAATTTAAATAGTCGAAAAATTAAGTTCTAAAAGACGTTTCCTCATAATTGTGTAGACAGCAGTTACAGAGGGGTTTAAAATGAGTCTTTATGTCTAAACTTGAAAGTTGCAGTTAGATACTTAAAAAGGAACATTGGAGGATAGACTTAATTGTTTCTGTAAAAATAGTGATTTTTCACTTGTCTTTTATGTCGTATTTTTAGAAAATATTTTTATATGTTTCAACAAAAATGTGGAACCATTTAATGAAACTTTATAGCCCTTAAATGTTGCTGAACTTTTGCCATCTTGCAATAGAATTTGAATGTAAATTTTATTACTGTTAAGTGTTCTTTTTCATGTGTTTCAAACAAAGCTTGCTTTTATCCTTTAAGGGGTGGGTGTAAATTTTCATATTCGTCATCTCTTGGGACAGATAGATATAACAGGAAATAGAAATTTGAAAAACAGATATGGTTTTTATACCAACAGTAACCCCAGTGCATTCAGGTCAAGGTGGGGAACTAGATCGTCAAGCCAGCCCAGAATGGGGACGTTCTGCTGGTCCTTCCCAGGCTAGGACTGCCCACGTGTTTCCTCCCCATGGGGCCTGTGGGAGATTGCTGTTCCCAGCCCCATCCCACCAAGCAGAGGGAAAAGTGCCAGTAGTCTTGTCACTGCCCGAGACAACAGGTCCTGGGTCTGATTTCCCCAAATGGTAACTTCTGAATCTTACGGTGTCATACCCAGATAATTGTGATGAATCGCTGTACTTTAAAAGGTAAGAGGACTCAGTTAATAGCGGAAGATGGGTGAATAGACTGTTACCTGACCAGGTGGAGTGTGGTGTCGGTGGTATGCATGGGCTCCGTAGTGAGAGCTTCCTGGCTGCAGACCTCAGCTCTCCACCTGCTGGCTGTGTGACGGGAGTGAGTCCCCTAGTCTTCCTGATTTGCTTTCTCATCTGCAGATGGTCGCTAGTAATAGTAGTGCATCCCTTACGGCACTGCTGTTGTGTTAAGTAAAGTGCTCAGCACACTGCCTGGCAAGTAACGGCTCAGTAAATGTTAGTTGTCGTGTCCTTGTTGCTGTTGTTACAAGGTGAAGCCAGAGTCGCTGTCGTGCACCCCGTGGTCGGGCAGTGTGCACTCCCATGATGGCAGCAGCGACAGTGGTGGTGGCCGCAGCGGTAATAGTGGAAACGTATTGAGCGTTTACTGTGTGCGGGCTCTGTGCTGCTTCCTCTTTCTGAGTTTTGAAAGGTAGAGGATGTGGGAGCAGGAGAGTCAGCTGAGTAGGGAGGCGGATGCAGAGTCACAGTCACCTGCTCTGCCCCTCTTGCGAAGACTTGGAAGCTGGTTCGGGCCACTGGGGGTCTCTGGCCATGCCTGGCTGATCGGTTGTGCTAGGTATTTGCATGATGGTGGCTGAAGCCCGCTGTCCTGAACTGAATCGGGAGTCTTGTACCTTGCCTCCTACCCCATCCCACTCCGCATTCTGGACACTCTTTCTTATGATTAAGTTAGTTAGAAATTAGGGTAGCTTCGAGGGCAAAGGAGAGACAGCCTTTCATAAGGTAAGGCAACGATCTAGACTTTGGTTATGGTGCCTTGTTGTGTGGGGCTCGTTTGTAAATATTGTGGGGTGAACACTCTCCAGGTCACTTTGTTTCGTCACAGGCCATAGTGTGCTAGTCAGGTCATTTCGTGTTGCCTTCCCATTCGCTATTAGTGAATATTCCCCATAAAGAAGGTATTGCATATGTGATGGCAGTGACCTTCTAAAAGTGATCAGTATGGATAGATGGCTTAAAAAAATATTTGTAACACATTCCAAACTGCTGTGAATGTTAACCATTTTAGGCGTGGGTAGAGGGAGGCAGGCTCAAAGATGTAGATCCCCCACAGAAAAGTCTTTCATTTCTCTGAATCTAAAGATTTCAGATGTGGCTAGATTTTTTTTTTAAAAAAAGACCTTGCATACTCGGAATCATGAACATTTTAGTTCAGCAGATAACTACATATTCCGTTTTTAGCTCATTCTGAAACAAAGGCATTATCTCTTAAATTCAGTCACAATCCTGAAATAACTGTTCTTCCCTTTCTCCTCCCCACCTCCTAACCAAGGGAGTCGCGTCTTCTGGACTCAGATCCAGTGAAACTCTGATTTCGCCTCAGCAGTGGATGCCGTCTCCCCCGGGAGCGTTCCTGCCAGCTGCCAAGGCCCAGCAGCGTTTCTCAGCATCGCAGCGCGTAGCTGGCGGCAGTCTGCAGGTCGTGGCCGTGATTTCAGTCTTTGGGGAAAATTAGGAAAATAAAACCGAGGCCAAAGACAATTGACACGTAGGAGGAGGGAGGGAGGACGGTCCGGATCTTGTAGGAAGAGGGGGTTTGTCTTTAGACACAGAGGTAGGAGGGCAGCTGTCACTAATCACAGACCTTACAGATGGGCTGTGGGCTCTGAACTCTCGGTTTGGAGAAACAGGAAGTCGCTGGTAGCAACACACTTCTTAATAGTGCGTTCTTTCCTTTGGTGGTTTGCTGACCCACGAGCACTTGAGATTGCCCTGGGATTTGACCTCAGTAAAGCTTTAGAAATACAGCTGTCTTTTTCTTGGAAAGTAATCATTTATTTTGAAAGTAAACAGCATGGAAAAGACTGCAAAACAAGTTTCAGAGTTGTGGGTAGATTTGCTTTGGGGATTGCTATCCCTGGGTCCTTTGCAGCTGACAGTAACCCCCATTAATGCTTCTTAACACAGAAGGTGGTAGAACGGAGTGGGGCTGTTTCCGTGATGGGGAGCATGAAGTTGAGGTGTGGCTCTTTGTATGAATCTCGTGAAGGGCATAGCTCAGTGGATCGTGCCGCCCCCTCCCCCATCCTCTCCAGTGTGCCGCTGTGAAGCTGCTGGAAGGATACCTTGGTCCCGGCGGCGTTACGGTATGGGGACGTATGGGCGTCTTGCACTGAAGCCCTTCCCCACGGCATGTTTACGTAAGAGCTTCCAGCTGTCCCGCGTGAGCAGCCGGCTCCAGTCCCCCGGGTCGCTATGGGAACACTGTTATGGCAACTGGTTTTCATCACAGACTGTGCAGCGAGAGTGCCTGAGTTATAGCCACATGCGAGTACTTTAATGGTTAACGGTAACCTTAAAATCTTTTGAAATTTAAAATAAGTTCTGGCGGTGTGGAATAACGAGGAGGAATGTGTGGTTAGCAGCAGCAGCTGTGCTGTGAGCCGACCCCATTCAGGATTTTGGAACCATGCTCATTTTAAAAAAAAATGTGTTTTACATTTACTAAAAAAGTTCAGCTATGAAGGCATTGATTACATATTTTTCCTCCTCGTAAATTTTGGGGCACTTTGCACAACCTGGCTTAGACTAGCCCCGTGTTGCGGATAGTGGTTGGTCTGCTTGAGCAGGCTGTTCCCTTTTGTTTAGTGTGTCCTCCTGTCCTTACACACCGGCTTCGAAATAATCACCAGCTTCCCCAGCTGTCTCACTGCTTTCAAACTTAGTGTGTCCTCTACCCTGGAGAAATCTTGAGCTTTTTTGAGCACTACTGGCCATCAGGTCTATTCCCTGGGCTTCCTGCCCCGCCATCAAGAGTCACCTGCACCATCCGCTCTCCTTCCCTTTCTGAACTCCGGCTTAGAGTCCCCGACGTCCTGTTGGTTGAAAGCTCTAGCTTTTGGAACTCTCCGACCATACATAACTCAACAGTAAACAATCACTGAAGGAGACCCAGTGTTACACATATGCATATATTTCTGAAACAAGCTCTTACCGTGTTATGTTGTGTTTCTTTCAAAAATACGCTGGTCATGACTATAAATTGGCTTGCAACCCATTAATGCATTGTGACCAGCGGTTTGAAAACCACTGATTAAAAGGAATTATCAGAGTTAAGGAAGGAAATAACCTGGTCAGTAAGAATTTAGGACAAAAGGACTCTGCTTTTATAATTTTTTAAAATACAGAGATAGCACTTTATCTCAAGGTTGGTGTGAAATTTAGCAGATTATAGAACCTGAGTACAAATGCTACATACTTTTGAAGCAGTGATGCTTAGGTTTCAGGTGAGGAGACTTGTCTGCAGAGGGTAGGAAGAACCAAGACAAGCAGCATGTAAGCCATCTGTAACACTGTCAGGGTAGGTGATTGATTACCTTAGGCTGATTGTAAATTGTGGAAACTGATATTAAACACGGTATTATAAAATAAAGGGGAGATCATGTAAAGTGAGATAGGGTTGAGGCAGAGAGAGAGAAGGAGCCTAATATTATGTATCGAGTATCCGTTGAGAGTTTGTTCAGCTCTTTGAGGATTATTTTTCAAGACTGGGCTAGATTACATTTCATGTAAATTTTTTATTGAAATATACATACGGAACAGTACACAAAGCAGAAGCATATATACATCATGATGAATTCATCAACGTGAACATCTCCCAAAATAGCGTTCAGGTTAGGAACGATGTTATTAATACCCAGACATTCCTTCACACCTCTTTCTAGTCAAAAAAGACATCATTCCTGATCTATAACGACATCAGAGCCACCCATTTAAAGTGTATAATGGTTTTTAGAATATTGAGAGTTGTGCAACCATCAGCACAAAGTGTTGAACATTTTCGTCACCCCAAGAAGAAACCCATGCTCATTAGTAGTCATTCCCCACATGGGTTAGCTTGCCTCTGTTTCTATTTGCCCGTTTATAAATGTAGTCAAACAGTAAGGTTGACTTTTTATATTTGATTTATTTGTCTCAATTTATGGTTTCTGATATTCCTCTTTGCTGTGTGTAGTTGTGGTTCGTTCATTGCCGTATCCCACAGTTTATCCATTCTACTGTAGACAGACGTTCGAGTTGTTTCTGGTTTATATATTAACATCGTCTGCATGGTTTTTGGTGATTATAAATTTCTCTAGGGTATATGCCAAGGTGTGAAATTCATGGGACACAAGGTCTGCATGTACTCAGTTCTAGAGGATGTCGTCACATTTTCCTAAGGGCTAATAGCAGTTTTCACGCCCACAGCAGGGTCTGAGAGTGCCAGGTGCTCCGCGTCCTGGCCACACTTGGAATATCCTCTGTCAGTTTCATTGAGCCTTGCTGGACGGCTAAAGTAGTGTCACGTTGTGGCTTTCATATGCATATCCCTTGTGACAAAGTCGAGCACCTTTTTTTAAATATATATTTAATGATCATTTGGATATTATTTTTTGTGAAGTTCTTGTTCAAGATTTAATTTTTGTTCATTTTTTTCTATTGAATTGCCTGCCTTTTTCTTATTGGTTTATAGTTGTTCGTATATTCTAGCCGTGAGTCCTTTGGTAGATAATGTATTACAAGTTCTTTCCCACTCTATGCCTTGCCTTTGTGCTAGGTTGCTTTTTATGCAAAGAGGAAATAATCTCATAACCAGCCCAGATAATTAACATAAACTTTGTCAGCTGTCTTTGCCAATTGTGTAAAAGTCAAATCATGTCTCTTAATGTAATTTTTTTCTTGTTTAATGGTACCATCATAGTGACATGTCCTGCGCATAAGATATGAGAGAAGAAGAAATCATGTAAGTTTTGCATTTTTGTCAAACTTTAGTTTTACTAGGTTATTATTTAAGACTTGGCCGTTTTTACCTTTTGGTGTGCAAGTTTATGTGCTACATCAGTGCGAGTTGCTTATCCTGCTTCCATTTTCTTCTTTGCTAAGAGAACCCGAATTTGTTCAGGGCTGCAGTGTGTGCAGTTAACACAACTTGCTGTCCTAGGAGGCTTTGAGATTTAAGCTGGTCATGTGACATGGTTGTGCCAATAACTGGGATAGAAGTCTTGAGTAGGACTTCCTCCAGGAGGAGGCAGTTGCTTTTCTAAGAAAGAGACAGACTCAGCTGACAGACATATTTTGCCCTTTCTCTGTTCTTTCCCAGAAGGTGGGCATAAGGCTTAGATGCTTACAAGCCATCCCGGTCTTGACAGTGAGAGAGAGATGCTAAAGATGGCAGAGGCAGTTTTTGATGGTATCATGGGTTCATTGTATAAACCTTGAACTGCTTTATTAGTCAGGATTCTCCAGAGAAACAACCAATAGGAGATGAAAAAATATATATATGTATTCAGTTTTAAGGAACTGACTGACGTGATTTTGGAGGCAGAGAAGGCCCATGATCTGTTCTCCGCAATCTGGAGCCAATGGTATAAATTACATCCGGAATCCAAAGGCTGGAGACTCAGAGAACTGGCAGTGTAATCCCAGTCTGAGGGCAGGAGAAAACCAGTGGCCCAGCTCCAAGAGGCAGGCCGAGAGCGAATTTCCCCATACCGCGCCTTTTGTCCTACCCGGGCTCTCAGTGGGTTGGGTGAGGCCACCCACACTGGGGACAGCCATCTGCTTTACTCAGTCTCCTGCTTCAGTTGTTAATCTCATCCAGAAATATCCCTACGGATGTACCCAGAGAAATGTTGACCCAGACATCTGGGTACCCCATGTCCCAATTAAGTTGACACACAAAATTAACCATCATAGTTGCCTTCCTCTGGGCATTGCGTTCTGTGAGAACAATGCTGGGCCAGGCCCCGCGGTTGTGCTCTCATATCTGCTGAGTGCAGCCCCTGAGCAAAACATATACCTTAATTGGATTTCTTAGCTTTCAAAGTTATTGAGGCTCGTGATAAGGGAGGTCACATCTACTGCAATGATTCAGCTTTGCCCCATCCTACTAAGACACGACAACATTCACTCGCATAGGCTCTGTGAATATTGGCACATGTCATCTCACCTGCAGAAAAACCCCCGATCAAACTAATGTTAAAGGCAGTTCAAGGACAGCCAGGTCCTGAGCACAAGCGGGAGGGCTGCTTCTGGCCTGTCGAGATTCTCGCCTCCCAGGTTCCTGGACCGAGCATCTAGCTCTTGTTCCTGTTTTGTGATATTTTCAAATTTCCATTAGAGTAAGAAATGGGTTGGAGAGGAATAAACTGAATATATGTTATGGATGTAAAAGATGTTTGAGGAAATAACCTGATTGTGATTTCATCGTTTGGGAAAAGTATCTCGACAGGCTCTGACTTACTCCTGCAGCTGTTTTTAAGGCGGTGAGTGACTCACAGGACACGCAGAGGTTAAAAAGGTGCATGTGTTTTTTGTCCTTCTAAATTGTTTTTAAATCTAATATTTGGAAATGGGCTTGTCTTTTATATTATAGTGGATTTTAGAGGTCTGTTTGATTTTCATTTTGTTTGTCCTCAGACTTGGGACGAGTGAGGTGATTAGCTACAACACAGAGGGAAGGGCCAGGCTGCTGGCGAGCGGGCGCTGGTCGCGAAGCTGGGATCTCAGCTCGCCCCGTGCCTTCGCGCTCTGCTTGGCGATGAGACTCTGCCGGCCACGACTCTCCGTGGCTGGCCGGCTTTCTGTTAGGTCCCACTAGTGGCACATGAGAGACTGGAACACAGAGTGGGGAAGAGGGACCTGTTCCTCTGTCCCTGACAGTGATGGCACAGCCGCGGATCTCAGCCCAGCAGTGGCAGGTCATCCCTGGAGGCGCTGGCTCCGGTTTGCAGCGTTTGCACACTTGCAGAACCCGTGTGGTCTCGCCACTCAGAGGTCAGAGCACCGTCAGCTGGTGCCCCCTCTTTGGAGGTTGGAACCTGGCCCGGGGGGTCCTGCCAGGGTCCCCGGGCAGTGATGCCAGCAGAGCTGCGTCCACGCAGGTCTGACCGCCGGCTCCGCAGGGCTCCGGCTTCGGGCTCCTGTGTTCTGATAACCCCGTGTCTTTGATTCACACCCCAAGACGGTAGCTGCTTCCTGTGCTTAGCTCTGTGACATCTGTGTCCCCCTTTTTGCTCTGTCACCTCACTACCTGGTTAACAATTGTTTTATCAAATCGTCTCTGTTAAAACAATTGGTGTGGTTTTGGTCCCGACGCCACAAGCAGCCAGATCCGCAGGTCCTGCACGAAGAGCACGAGGCCCAGGTCCTCTTAGCCGCAACCCCAGGCGCAGCGTCCCACTGGCCCGTGTCAGCGTCACAGCAGAACCGAAGCCTGGATCACCCCATCCGCTTCCTCCCATGCCCTGGCTGGTAAATGCCAGGAGGGAACGGCAGCCACCGGGTGTCCAGTGCCGTCCGGTCCCTAAGGGAAGCCTGGAGGACAGTCTCCACTTTGCTTTCCTCTCGGGCTATTTTATATTCTAACCCTGTGCCCATGGTCCCTCCTGGCCCTGCCTCGCTCCCCTCTCAGGAGAGGCTGGCTTCTCTTAGCTTTCCCCACACCGGGTGAGCACAGAGCAGGCCTAAGGTCCCCTTCCACCCCTTTCTTACCTGACCTGGAGGAAGAGATGTTTCTCCTTCTCAGACGCTAATCTTCCACCCTCCCTGATTTCTTATCACTTTCTACTATCTTATATCATTTACTTTTCCTTTTTTTCCTCCTTCTACCCCCAAATACAATGGAACTCTCTTAAGTGCAGGGATTTTTACATCCGTTTTGCTGCAGATGTGAGGTGTGTGAGAGCGAAAGCGATCATGGACGCATCTGAGGTTTTTGGCCTGAGCACTGGAAGGCTGCAGTTGCCTGTAACTGAGCTGGGGAGGATGGTTAACGGAGCAGGTTTGGAGGGGAGGGTCGGAATTCAGTTCTGGACTGTTAGACAGCCGTGTGGAGACGCTGAGTAGGCAGTGGGGTATACACGTTTCAAAGAGGAGGTCCGGGGTGTGGGGATAAGTACAGACGCCACCAGCATAGAGATGACCTTTCAACCCACGAGACAAGATGAGAGCTGCAAGAAGGGTGACTGTGGATAATGGAGAGAAGTGGCCCAAGAAGTCAGGGCGAGAGAGGACAACTGCCAGGGGACTGGAAAGAAGAGCCCTGGACCGTGCCGAGGAGGAAAACCTGGGACCATGTGACAGCACTACGGCGAAGGAAGCTGGAGGGATCGACTGTGGCCGGCGTCGCTGGTAAGTGGCAGAGTTAATCATTGGGTTCGGTATTGTGGGAGTCAACCTTGACCTTGACGAGCGGTTTTGGTCGTGTGGGGGAAGGTAAGCATGACTAGAGTGAGTTTGATAGAAAATGGATGAAGAATGAAAAATAAAACTTCTAGTTTGGGGGATGAAAATTTATGAAGCGAAGGGTTTCTGATAAAAAAGTCTTGATGCAACGGTAAATGTGCGTACGGGGCGCGTCAGTGAGCCTGCTGTTTGTGCCCCTGGATCGCGGTCCAGGCCCTTCAGCCCTTGCCTGCGTGGCCCGTCGGGCGTGGCTTTGCGCAGGGCCTCCCGGGTCCTTCCGCCTTTTCTCTGCCGCCTCTGACCAGTCCCCTCCTTGTATGAGGGGTCAGTGAGACCCCCGTTTACACACGTGTCGATCTCTCATCCCCGGGACCCATTTTAATCTGTTTAATGCCGGCAACCTGGCCTTCCCCTTCTGCTGTGGTCGCGTGCGAGCTTCTGAAGCCCGGGACTCAGCACAGAGCGTGCGGGGAATGACTTCACGCCGCCTGCCTGCTAGCCCTCAGCAGTGGTTTTCTGACACCCCGCTTTTTAGAGAGAATTTTCCGTACGAGCTTTTTTGAACTGGTATTCTGGGAGAAGAGGAAGGAAAAACCCTGGCTGCTTCCAGTGCTTTCTGCTGGGATTCGGTGTTTATTCTGTGCTCTCTGTTGACCAGAATAACAACTTTGGAATTGCCTTGTCGGCACTGTGGGTGGGGACCGGGGGGAGTGTGTGTGGTGAAAGGTAGGAAGGAGTGGACACAACCGAAAAAGTCGCATCTGCCTGTGTGCCAGTTGCTTTCCTGGGATGACGGAGCTCAATGGGGAGATACTGGTTTCCTGCACTGTCACATACTTACCTGTAAGAGACTTTCAGAAGACCCCTGTTCGTTTCAAATGAGTGTAGACTACCTTGAGATACAGAGGCCCTGGTTGCTGTCCCCAGGAAGGGCTGAGGAACTATGAAGGGCCGTCTTAACGGGCCCCCTTCCAGCATGCTTCACGTTCTCAGTGGGCTGCTCTCGTTTTTGGCAGGGGCTTGTCAGCCCGCTCTAGTGGCAGATACCTCCGCCAGGGCTTCCATCCAGGGAGGGCTTTCTGTCCCGGATGGTCGTGGCTGCCAGACCTCTGGTTTCCTGCTGGAGAAGAGATGCATGCCGGGTCAGGGCAGGGGGTCAGGGAGTCGGCTGCAGCGAAGTTTCTACTAAAGTCAGCTGGTGACCACTTTGCCCATAAACGTGGGGCTTTTTGTACCTGCAGGCCCAGTAGGCTGTTGCTTCGGTGGCAGGATATAGAGATGGTGACAGAGTTTGAGCTGTGGTGTGAGCACAGAGGTGAACAGCAGTGGTGCTACAGAGCCCGAGTGTCTTGCCTGTCTACCTGGTTGGACTTCTGCCTTCTACACAGAACCAGAGGCCATGTGGAGACAAACTGAGGCTGACACCCAGAGCCCACGTCCCCTGTGTTCTGTGGGAATGGTCCCCATGCCTGGCACAGGCCACACATGGGTGACTATTGTAATGAGCAGCTTGTCTGCGGCATCTAGCAAGTCTCTAGTGAGACTAGCATCTGGAGCCTGACTTTGAAAAGGAGCCCAGCGAGGACACGGGCGCCCAAATTAGATTTCCAGGGCACGCGTGAGCATTTGTCACTCAGAAACAAAATCTCCAAGAGGCAACTGAGATGTTTTCATTTTGAAAATGCTTTAATAAGTGTTGACAACACTGTTTTGCAAAATTTAAAGGTACTATACAAATTCTTAATACAAAAAGAATAAATTAAAAGCAGATTTCTTTTTAATTCTGCAATTTTGTCTACAACATACCTCTTTTTCATTGATTACAGTTGAACAGAATCCAGTAAAATCATTTTACATGCTCTACAGTTTCAGGAGCAACCTAATCCTTTTTTCCCCCATTATTAAACTAGAGTCCGTTTTACACAACTTGTAATAAACTATTGACATTAATGTGTATGAAAAACTTTACACCTAGTTAACTAAGCAGTAACTGGTCATCTGATAGCACCTGGATGGGGTTTGCTATATTTAGAACTAAACTAATAATGAAAACAAATCGGAATTTTAACAGTTCCAACATTCACCTCTATATAGTAAAATAAATCCACCTGCCTCACGACAGAGTCTGCTGCGGGCGTCTTCGCCAGCGTGCTGGCTGAACAGGCGATTTCTTACGCGTATCCACAGAATCCAGTAGGGGCTGTATGGTAGACCAGGGCCTTCATGGTTCATCTTGTTTTGTTTTAAAGAAATAGGGGTCTCCAAAGAGCCTGCAAGTGCCTGTCTACAATAACTATATCGTTTCCCACCACGTCAGTCATTCATGAATCATGTCAGTCTCAAAGGACTGATAGTTTATGTACACTCTGTAGTAACTGAACGCAGCGAAACAGTAAAACCTGTTTTACGTAATCTCCGTCTTTACTACCAGACCATCGCGACGTTTGTCCGAAATGAGATCCCCTTCCCACTCCATTCCTTTCTGCCCTCCGAGTCCAGAACCCAAGCATTTAGTCTTTGTCTCTCATCCCTTGTCACCAGAATGGGCTAAAAGCTTGATCCGACTGACTTCAGACGTGACTGCAAACTACTGTGCTTGTTTGTGTAACCTTGTCTCCTTCTCTGTTTCCCTTTGGACGTTTCCTGTTGCACATAGTTCAGTTTGATTATCCCCCATCTTCTTTTGAGAGAAAAATGGCCCAATGTATGATGCTTCTGAACGGGGAAGGAAAAAGAACTGCTTTTTGTAGCTCTGACCATCAAAATGAGAGCAACAATCCCCCCCACCCCACCCCCGCCCCAGTCAACCCCCAGAATCATTTAGTAACGTTATAACCGGTTTTGTTTATCCTGCAGGGTTTACCCCTAACGTGTTCTGTGAATCTTAATCCCTTCCACAGGTGGCGTCACCAGCCCGGCCGCGCGCAGAGCCGTGAGACCAGGCCGCGGGTCGTCCAGACGTCGTGCCCAGGTGCTGAGTCCCCGCCCTTCTCCAGCGCCGCGGGGGGCGCCCCACAGTGAGTGGTTTCGTCACTGTCCGTTCTCTCCCTCCTGGTCTCGGAGTCTGCTGCTCCTCTTAGATCTCTCACACACACACACAGAGAACAAAGGTTTTTCTTTTTACACTAAAGCTAACTTCAGTTCTGCGTTCCCACAAACCTCCCCCCACCCCAGCTCCTGTCTCTTGGCTGTCAAATGCCTTTCCAATAGGAAGTCCTTAGGAGTGAGAGAGAAATATCCCCCACTAAGCACAGCGTACCACCTCGGTGGAGACCGTGTTTGTGCCATTTCGAATGACCCAACTAAGAGTTTGCACTTGTTATCACTAGAAAAGTAGTTTTGAGGCCTTTGAAGATTGATGGCTTTCCAGTTGTGTATTAAGCATAGCTCAAAAACACGTGTAAACATGCAGCTCCCACACCTGTTTCTGTTCCTCTTCCTCCTTTTGGTACCTGCAGGCAGACGGTACGTCAGGGTGGCTGCTGCTGATGTAGGCGTGTGGGCCCCCTGGGAGCTGATAGTTTTTTCAACCCTGCTCTGCTTAGTAGACACGTTGAGTAAAATCTTTCTACCTACGGGCATAATTGGGTTTTTTGAAGAAGTGACACACTGGTAACCCAAATCGGATCTGAGCTCTTGGTCACACAAGTGCTAACAAACATAAAATGAGCCACAACAGTGAAACACTTTGAATGGATCGCAGTGTGCTTTTCCCTTGGTTTCCCATCAAAAACAAAATGAAACACCTTGTGCAAAAAAACAGGATACACGTTTACTGGTTGTTTTAATGAGAGAGAACCACTTTCGGCAAGCATCACCTCATGTTCCTACACATCCCAGGAGGAGAGCAGCTTTGTGCCTTGGACTTGAGCTGAATCCCCGCACAAGCAGGGCTGACAGAACACTCTGCTGCTCCCCACAGGTGCGTCTCCTTCACGTCCAGACTCCCGGAGATCCGAGTCAGCCGTGCCAGCCGAGACGCGCCACGCGACATCGCTCCAGGTTAGTTTTCAGCTCGCCTCTCGGGGAGAGGGCAGAAAAGGGAAACAATTTACAGACGGTTGACTTTCACTTGTGCTGTGTTGTAGCAGTTTAGGATTTGAGATTTAATTGCAGAAAGAATGTCTTCCTCTTGGCCCCTCTTATTTTTTTGTGTTTATTTTTTAATTTTTTAAATCTTTGGCAGCATAGAATTGATTGTGATCCTCTGATGCATCTGACAGGTTAAGCTTCCTTTTTCATTCTCCCCCTCCCCCAAAAGCCACGCCCCCAAGGAATGCTGCAGGCGTCAGGTGACCATCCCCACCGCAGGCATCGTTTGCGTGAAGCGCGCCTGGCTGGCCTCCAGGCGGCGGGCTGCCACCGCTCTGTAGTCTCTCTGGATCACCCTGTACTTGAATGCCCTTTCCTGTTCTCTGCCCATGCCACTTGTCCATAGGAATTTGATGCCAGCCAGCTTCCCCGACGCTTCCTGGCTTGGGGGTTGTCACGGCGCGGGGGAGCCACCAGGGTGCCATTGAGGATTGCTGCCTGGCTCTCTGTGGGCAAGAGAGCCAGGGAACACACAGTGGGACCGGAACCTTCCAGAATGTCTCCTCAGTCAGGTTTTTGAGGGTGAGGGGATGCGGAGACAGGAGAAGAAAGTGCTGAGGGCCGAAGCTGGTGCAGGGTGACAGTGCGTCTGGGTAAGGCAAATGAGAGGCAGTGAGGTGATCTCAGAATGGCGTTGAGGCGGTCCGATTGAGGCCGGCTGGCTCACACGAGGGTCCCGGGCTTGGCCTTTTCCTGCCCGTACCACTGGACGTCAGCTAGTTCTGGATAGAGGGAGGAATCCGGGAAACAGCTATCGCTGTAGCTCCTGCAGGGGATTCAGAGAGAGGAGACGGTTAGTGGGGGATGGTACCGACCAGCCCGTTCGGCGAGCATGCCGTGCGTGCTTACCCGGGGCCCGGTACTGAGGGCGTCTTCCCTGTCCGCGGGGAACCGGTCCACTTAGAGGGAGCCTGAACCTCGAGCACTGGCGAGGGCACGAGATGGAACTAACGCTTACCTGCGCAGCGGTTCTCAAGCTTGGCTGCCTGCTGGAGTCACCTGGAGATCTCAAAAGTACTCACGTCTGGGCTGTGCTTGAGCAACACGAGCTCTCGAAGCCCCCCAAGTGACTCCCCCGGGCAGCCAAGGCCAAGAACCCCTGGACTGCTCAGGATTCTTTTTCCACGGAACCGCTGCTGTGGGTTTTCTTCCATGAGACTCGGGGGGGGCGAACCAGATTTCACGAGTAGATTTTTATTCTGTCCTAAAAGCACATTTGAAACGCCAGGTTTCCCCTACAGGGAGACTGAGGTGGTATTTTGAGTTGAGTTTTAAAAACTTTTGAATTAATGCCGACTGTTTAAGGTAAATAACATGTTTGTGATTATGAAAAAAGGTTTATTGAAACTATACAGGAAAGCATATAGAAAAAAAACTTTAAAAGTCAAGTAGACATCACTGTGTAGGTTGAGTAGAAGTAATTTTTACATATCAAGAAGGGGTTGCTCAGATATTTATTTTGAAACCAATAATCATCCTTGGGATGTCATTTTTAGGAAAACAGTCTCTCGGGATCCTAAACTAGCTGTGTAAGGGCAAGATAAAGGCGAAAGTGGAGATGGGTCGGAATTTTCCCAGTAGGTGCCCGGAGGGTGGCCACTCAGCAGAGAGCGGCCCGCAGGGGTGGACCCGTGCTCTCGCTCTCGCCCTCGCCCGGCCCCTGGCGCGGGCCTGGAGGGCCTTGTGTCTCGTTGTATTTTCAGCCCTTACTTCAGCCCTTACTCGGGTTACTTCATTCCTGCTGTTCATTTGTGCTGATTCCTAAGGGGACAAAGCCTCTAGGCCTTTAACCGTAAGCTTCAGTGTTTGAAGTAATGTTCCTGTGAATGACACTGGTCTGTGACTGAGTTAGTAAGCTGTGACTCTGAGTTAGTAGGTCTGTGTGTTGTTAAAAGCTGGACTTTCAAGTTTGACCTCCCTAGTAGAGCGCCTGCCGATCGGGGCAGAAAGATCTATGGAAACACCATAGAGACTTCCCATAAATGTCAGATTTTCTCCCCTGCTCCTGGTCTCCCCATACCTAGTGTGAGGGTTATGGCTGGGGACGTGTTTCAAAGGAAACTGAGTTGAAAGAGCATCTTACACACAGCCTCATGAACCAGCTTATGATTAATGATCGGTCACCCCCATGTGTCTGCCTTATTTGGGGACATCTCTGGGAACAAATGGATGAAGATATTCTGGATTTTGTAAATGTTTCTCATCTAGTTTTTTAAAAAAAACTGTGAGAATTGGAAAATGCCAGGGTGTGAGCACGCTGTGGGCTTTATTGAGTGTCGTGCCCGGACTCCTGAAGTATGCCAGGGGTAATGCGTAAGTGTGGCTTTGAGAGCAAAGTAACGTGAAGTCCCTTGGTTATGTAGTGGCCGTGACTATGTGTTGCTGTATTTAGGTGGTAAGTGGCTGACCCCAGTACACCCACCCTGCACACGCCCTCTCTGCCCTGACAACACTTACTTTTGCCACAAAGCTTCTCAGTCCCTTGGGCACAATGGCAAAAGGTGCTTGGACCCCACAGTGGACAGATGCTGTCTCTTGGGGGCAAAGGTGGGGGTGACACCCTGGGAGAGTCTCTGTAATGCCACGTGGTCTGAGTGGTGCTCTCTACCAGCACGTCACCGCTCCCCTTGCCAAGGGAGGAAAAGTGACGCAGGTGGACCTGAGCCCTCTGGCCACAGTCACTGGTTTAAAGTTGGGCGCATGCCCAGGCAAGGCCAAGCGGCTTGTGAGACAGGTAGGTAGATAATGCGCACTTCACGAGTTTATAAAAGAACAGTTGGATACAAATCATGTTTCTGGATGTTGGAACCAATTAAGGTTATCTGCTCAGATGGCTAAACTTTTTATTAATATTTGTGAAGACAGGATTTTTCATTTGCCTTAGTTCCAGAAAGACTCCACCCCCCCCCACCCTTTTTTTCCTTCTGATAGGATTTACCTCCCTGAAGCTTGCATTTCAAAGAGACAGCCGGGCAAGAGTTCCTGGAGAGACTGTCCAGGGTAGAACAGTTCTCTCTCAGGTGCACAGGGAAAGAATGCAAGTTTCTCCGGAAAGGACTTTGGTTTCCTAAATCCATATCTTTTACAATATCTGCAGGCCTCTTGAGAGGAACAGAGAGATCTGGGGATTGATTAAAAAGGACAGGTGGGCTTCCAGTGTTGCATTTCTGTTCTCGTAAAGACTCGATTCCTAAGACACAGTTTTAAATTCCTCAAGGAATTGGGTTGCAACTTAAAAGAATAAAGCCAAGATAATCTTGGAAATTTACTCAGCTGAATTTTTTTTTCTTTTTTAACAGTTTGGTGGCAGCGATGGACCCCAAAGGAGATAGCTCACACCTTCCTGCACAAGAAACACGGGCTCCGGTGCTTACGGACCCTCCGAGTTCCCTTTCTCGCCATTTCCTAGGGCCCTGGGTAAGCTGCTCCGTGGCCCCGGGCTCTACTCTGTGCTGAACTATCAGTCTGACTGGCTTTCCCGTCCCGGGTAAACGGGTCAGTCTTGACTGACAGGGAGGCGCCAGCAGAGCACCTGTCCTTTGCCCTTGGTTTTTAGTTCAGGGCCTGGCGGGTCACTTGAGCTGGCAGATGGTTACACCTCTAACACCCGAGTCCCTGGCCCTTGGTTAGTCCACAGTTGTTGCTGGTTCAGCCTGCAGTGTGTCCCTCAGGCCTTCCACAGTGTGCACACGATGACATAAAAGAATAACGAGTCTCTTGTTAATGGGCATCCCGGCAGCCAGAGCTGCAGAATTGCTGGGCACAGGCTGAGCGCTGACAAGCTGTTTGTGTGCACCAGTAACGGTAAGACTCCCACCTGGGATAAGCTGGCCACGAAACAGGCTGGATTGACATGAGGTCACCTGCCAACCTCAAGAAAATCTGTGTGTAATCTAAAGACTGCAATTTAGATCCAACTGTTTTTTTATAAACTAGTGATTTGTGCGTTGTTATCATTCTCAAGTCTAATATTTTAAGGTGAATACAGATCTCTCTTTGCATCTGGGCGTTTGTGTACATTGTAAGGTATAATATTTTTCTGCTTCCAGAGGATATTGTCAAAATTAATTTGTAGTGTAGATATATAACTTTTATTCTACCTGGTTTTACTAGTCAAATAAGTTCATGTTATCTGTTACAAAAGTCATCAGCCAGGAAGATAAGATTTTTTGGTTCAACGCTGAGGAATTTTCATGTGTAAACAGTTGTTAAGAGCGTTATGAACTGGTCATGGTCCGTATGTTTTTTACCGGGTAGAGAAGCTTTTTCCTATTGATAAGCAATTGCCTCTTTGTAAAGAAATTACCCAAACCCGTCATCATTAGATGGGGAGACCCCACTGTTTTACAGAGCCCTCAGCACTCATTCTGCTGCCAGGCAATCCAGGGACTCTGTGGAGTCCCGCCTGTGCCACCGAGGCTGCACTGCCCCACCAGCCTCAACCTTCAGGACTAACACGGCATCATCAAAACCCACTTCAGACAGCTTTATGAGACTCTGGAACTTCCCTGGACCAGGGTGGTGTCACTGGTCTAGAGAAACCAAGGTCTTTACCTTCTGAAACACATAAGCTCACTCCTTACAAAATAGGTATCCCTCAGACCCAGGCGTCTGCGTAATTCCCCCACACTCCGACCATCGAACTGCCCAGTGGGGCTTACTAAAATATTGCTATTCTTTCCAGAAACATCTCACAAGTTAAAGAAGCCTCTGTTGAACAAGAATACAACCTGACGTCTGACCTCATGACCTCTTCTGTAGAATGTCACTGGAAAAGGCAACTAAAGGATCGGGAGGCGTCTGACCCTGGGGTCACAGACCTGAATGGACCAGCCGTGCCACCAGTGGTCTCAAACAACATCTCCCAGAAGCGAGCTGTCGGGTTGTATTTCAGGCTGCTGGATTCACCATCTAGAGCTCCCATGAGGTGGGAGACCCTTGGTCCTTCCTGTAAGTAGTTTTTCCTCCTGATGCCACCATAAACAATCCTGATTCCCTCTGATGTCAGCTGCAAACTTAAATGTTTGAGGCCAGGCTTCCCAGTGCTTTTTTCCCTTTCTCTAATCAGTTAGATGCGCCCATGCAAACCACAGTATAGCTGCACCCCTACGGTCTGATGGTTATCTAAATCAGATCTGCCCGGAGCATGAAAAAAATCTCACCAGTAGCATCTGTCTTTGCAAGGAATTCAGATTTACTTCCCGCCGCACCAAAAACCTAACCCTGGTTTGAATGGGCAAATGCAACAATCCATGAAAATCCATGAACAATGTCACCTCAGCAGGAGTGGTCTGTGGTGGCAGATCATACTCCTTGGGCCTGTGAATGCCCGGGTGGCTGGCGCATAACCTGGCAGTGCCTCTTCAGCTACGTACTGTCCTAACTGTCTACAGCCACACAGAGACGCCTCACTGGTCAGCTCCCGTGCAGCTCCCTTGTCAGGTTCGAGGACTCACCAGGAGGAGGCTGCGATCAGACACCTCTTTACCCTTTGGAAACACTGCTGACTCTACTGCAGAAGTCACAGCACCCGGCACAAACCCCTGGACTCCCTCGCTGAAGCTGTCCTGGACGGCAGGCGTCTGTCGTCAGCACCGCCTCTGTACTTGGACTAACTCTCTGGGAAAGTTAAAGGTCAGTTACATCAAACCCAACAACAAGCTCATTGGGTACGAGTCCTAACTGACATCTTGGAAGTTTGATTTATTCAGCTGGTTACCAACAGGACTGGGCTTATGGGTTAGATCTGTACTATAATTTGGTCTTTCTAGCCTCTGTCATTTTATTTTGTGATTTTTAAAGTACTCAATTGTCTGTTGAGGCTTGGTAAAAATAAACCGATAGATATGTCAAAGCACTGCAAGCATCAGTAGCACGGTCTCCCTGCCTTGATCCTCCACTTTGACCCATTATAAGAAGCTGCTCAAATGTGGCCTTACAGTTGCTCCTAACCCCAGAATCTCTCCTCACCCTGAAGGAAGACGTCCAGTCATAGTTAAAGACGGACAACATGGATGCAGTCCATGCAGAAGGAACACACTGGGTTTCGCACCCTCTAAGAGGGACTTGATCAAAAAGAGCTGTGGGACAAAACAGAACTGGAGTCATTATGTTAGGGACAAAATGGAGACGGTCAAGACGGGATCATACAGGAAACCTAACCCGATCTTACAGCAGAGGACACCAGCCGGTCTAACCAACTCTGTTCACGCCATGTCTGGACGGCCCTGCTCCCTGATCCAAACGTGAGGTCCGGCTGTTGCTATTTCTCGTTTTTCGAATAACGCCAATGAAATCCACTTGCCCTTCCCTCCTCCGTGAGACCAGACCCCTGAGGTTGGTCCTTCTCAGCCCTGAGGGACATGCAGTCCATCTAACAACATCCTTAGATCAAGAAAAAAAGGAAGGAAGGAGGGAAACAACGCTTAAATGACATGGTTCGTTAGTGATGCTCTCTGCAGAAGTCTTGATCGAGAGAGGAAATGGGAAAGGATTTCAATCTAGAATGGAACCGGAGGCTATGAAATGGCGCATGCGCCCTCAGAAGAACAGCACTTAAGAACTGAGACCAATTCTCCGTAAATGCTGATTACCAGGAGACCGAGACTTACCTCCTGACCAGTGAGCTTCTGCCAAGAATCTAATCTCTGTCCTCAAGCTAATGAACGTCCCTCTGCATAACCACAGCCGGCCCCAAATCCTCAAGGGACTCGCACGTAGCTCGCTATAGCATGCATTTCCAGAATTGCAGTTGTTCTGCTCTTCCCAAATAAACTCAATTTCTGTTCATTTGAGCTTGCCTCAGTTTACCTCTTTACATAGATGACAACCGTTATGGGGAATATTCTGATTAGACAAACATTCGTTAAAACATGGCCTTGAAAGCAAGGGCTCCCAAATCAGGCAGAATGGAATGCCATTTTAATTGGCACGCAGAAACCTCCAGAAGGTTTCAGGCTTCCCAGTAGCTTCCTTAGATTCATTGCAAAAGGGTTCTGAAAAATTAGGTACAAGAGACACCTAAAACCGAAGACCAGGACCAGTGTGGCTCCTCCTGCCCCCTCATCCTCCTCGACCCTGGTTCACGGTCTAATCCTCTGAACCACCTTTCCTCTCGGATGAGACCGCGGGGCTGTAGACAAGTCAGCCAGGTCAGTGGCCGGACAGATGCCCATATGGGTGACAGGTCTCTGCGGGATCCTCCGGTAACTGCTACCAGTGACTCCCTTACACAGCCAAGAGGAAACTAAAATTAGAATCACTGGGAAATTCTGCCAAGTTCTGGGAGATTCCAGAGCTGCTCTCCACTTTAACCCCACTCCCTCGGGCGCCTGCAGACAGGCTCCTGGGGAAACGGCAGCAGCCAGTGCAGGATGCGAATTCTTACCAGACCTGGCTCTCTGTCCCGTCAAGAGATACGAGTAATATTTCACATTGCCCCTTCCTGCCCACATCCAGGCCTACTACTGGTTATCGACCTTTCTCTCCCAGGGACGGCTATCTTTTTGGGAGGGACTCTGGATCTTGGGAGGTTAGTATCTGTTGTCAGCAAGAAAGATAAGATGATTAGCTATTTAATGTCTCGTGAAATTTCCACAAGTAAGCCAAATTGTTAAAAACAGACAAATTAGACATCTATAATAAAAGCTTATAAATGAAATCTTCAACAGTAATTATGCTTATGGTATGTCTACTTAAAAAATCATTTCCAAAGCTTTTTGGTAACCTGAAACCTTAGAGTGAGGTAAATTAAATGACGGGTAGCCATTGAATGTCTAGGTCACGTCCAAATTAGATAAAGAACTGCGACATTAATTACTGAACAGAGTGTTATCCCCTGCTGGCTTCCTTTCAGAGAAACATTTAAAAATATTTGGGTCTGTCAACACATTTTGTTCCACACTGAAAAATTTACTGTGAAGGATATTCTTCTACAAATTATAAAAAGTAAGTTTGCCAGTGCACAGAATGTCAGTGTAACGAACAGTTCACAACTAGGAATTAAAGAGTCCAAGGTGAAGAATTCTAATCAGCGTGTTCTAAAATCTATGAAATTACTAGAAATCTGATAGGTCCTGGTATTATCAGACATAATTCTAGTTATTACTGTAAAATGCTGTACATCACAGAAATAACCAAAGCTCCGTCAATTCCATTCCAACAAACTCCCTTTAGCAATGGGCCTACCAGGAACTCTTTAACCACTGACGCCACCGCCAAATCAGGAGGTGTCGAACCCTGGGTGCGTATTTCACAGCGGAAGAAGGCTCCACCTGATTTCCGGTCCTCTACAAAAGCTGGAGACCCCACAAGCAAACTGATGAGGAAGAGAAGTAGCTAGCATCAGAGCAGACAGCTTCTTCCCAAGAGGTCAGATCGAGAACCTTTCTTTCGGGTCTTCCTTCCCTCTCTGACCGTCCTTTTCCTAATTCTTACACCATGAAGATCTTTGATTCTTTTGTCCACCTTTCTGTCTTGCTCTGGCCTAGAAAGGTCATGCCACTGCTCACACATCACAGGCCACCACAGAGGGTGTCAGTGCAACCCCCAGATGACTGCTGGATTTGCCGCGATGCTGGCGATTCTCTAGTTCTGCCTGTCACAAGCTTCTCTAGGTCTCAACGCCTCACTTTCTTTGGGCCAGACTCAGCCATCTCACCATGGTGTCAGACTCCCCACCCATGGGGACCCACCTCCCTGTCTCTGGTTAACCACTCCGGACCCCGGGAACTTTGTGTCCTGGCTCTGTGCAAAGAAAGGGACACAAGGCAAGGTGACCAGAATGAAACAAGCTGTGCAGGCTAGAGACCCTTAAATTTTATTGGCCTGCGTGGCTGTCACCTTTTGAGTCCCGACCCGCAGATGGCTGGGACCAGCACCACTTACTGCACCTGAACTGACACTTTGGGAAACTGAGACTCAGCTACGTAAGGTCACTGAACAAGCCAGTTGGCTTGAAGTGACTCCTGCACCAGGGTCTTTCTTTGACTTCTTTGATTCTCATTGCCTTGGGTCTGGGGCGCCACAGCTCCGGAGCGCACCCTGGACAGTGGACATTATCCTGCTTGTAGCAATCACAGTGCCCTGGAGCACTGAATTTTCTCAAAAGCTTTAAATACCTGTTCGCAGCCACTAACCATCGAGCAAATGAGCTCCCTGAGAACACAATGTCAGTAAAAGGAACGAAGAGAATAATCAGCTTAAAGGATGCAAACCTGATGTCATGACCCGTGAATACCACACAGAGAGACAGCAACAACTTAAGAGAATTCCAGAGCAGTAGATGGGAGTAGCGCTAATTCCTTAAATTTTTATCACATTTCTCAGGCCGAGAGTCTGACCGAAGGGAAGCAGTTGTTAAAAACAAGACAACAGGCCCAAAATGGAGTTGCTTATAACCAAACCGACAGTTACAGTTTCAGGTCCCCCAGACACGGAAGCCTGTCCATCAGGAATTGCCTGGTGAGCACTGGTGAGGACGTCTGCCTGGCAGGGCCCCGCCTTCCCTGCAGGAAGGTGACCCCGCCATAACCACCCACTTTCTCCCCAGTACAGCTTCCTCGTCCCCCGCTTCTGCCTGGTACAGTTCCTCGGGGCTCCCTTCTCTCTGCGAGGTGGGTGCTGCCAATTAATGAATCACTAACTCAAGCCAGTAAGGCCTTTCAGCTCTATGCAATAGAATTTTGTTCAGCACCGTCTTCCTCTCAAAGACAAAGCCCCCATTCTCCTAGCCTGCCATCCGCCAGCCGGACGTGCAGTCAAACCTGCTCCACGTCTCCTGCGTGGTCCAGGACCCCGTCCTGGCCCCTCTCTCGTTTCCTCTCCAGCAGCATGAGGCACTCTGCCGTTCCCCAGACACCCTGCCTGTGTCTGTGCCTGTGTCTTCTGCCCTCGGCATGGCCTCCACCTGCCTAGCTCCCCCGCCCCCCAGGCCCAAGGCCCGACTCACGCAACGTCTCCGCGAAGCCGGAAGTCCTCTCCCCTCGATTCCTTTCAGCACTTTGTTGAAACTCTCGGAGCACTTCACACGTAAGTGCTGCAGGTTTCCTGTGCCCCTGTGTGTCTCCTGATAAGGTCTGCAAATTGTTGATGTGAACCTGAACTCTTAGCGCTCTGGTCTCTAGCATGGTTCCTAGAATAGTCAAGGTTCCATTCTTTGATTAAATAAACTTTTAACTCTTTATCCACTTCCAAATGGTATCCTGACCCTTTTTAATCTCTGAAATGCTACTTCATCTGTATCCCATCTCCCAGTTAGCTCCTGGTCCCCAGGGACAGGTCCCAGACCAGGTATTACTGGCTTTGTGCCCATTCGATTCACCAGGGATCCTGTTAAAATGCAGATTCGAATTCTGTAGGCCCAGGAGTCTAGCTTTCTAACAAGCTCCTAGGTGACGACGATGCTTGTCTGTGGACCACGTTTTGGAAAGCAGGACCCTACAGCATGTGGTAGAGTACACGACTGTCCCTTGAGAATGGTGGGATGAAATCTTGGGTGATTTTTAGGTGCTTCTGGATCAACCCAGTGTGCCCTTGGTGCTTTAAAATGTGAAGTGCACGGTGCCGTTCTTTTCACGGACGTGGAGTACTGAACCAGTGAGAGCGTCTACAACCGTCTGCCAGCACGGCGGGCCTGGGAAGGTCTGACACACGCACAGGCTTCCTCTGGGAAGCAGCATGAGAACATCTAACATCTGATGTAGAAACACACATAGAAACATAGAGTTCCACATGTACCTAGCAATCAGACATAAAAATAATGGCTTCCACACCATGCAGATGTTTCCTTCTGGAAGTTACGATACGGGCAAGGGCAACACATATGCAGCACATCTGAGAGCACAAACCCATAGCAGTGGAGGGGGAGGGGCTGTAAGAACGAAACATTCCCTTACGATACCTCTATTCATCAGTACTTTGGTGAGTTGGAGACTCAGACCCGTCCATAAGGGGCGAGTGTTCTGTTGCGTCTCTGAACGAAGGGAAGCAGAAGGAGGAAGAGAAGAGAGGTCATGTTAAAGGGAGGAACCGACACAGACAGGACCAGTAGCTCATTAACACACTGGAAGGACCAGCTGACCGTGCACCCGAGTGTTAGTGACAAATAAGTCATGCAGAACTCTGGACCCCGTGCGTAGGACGGCAGGCTTCGGCACGTCGACCCGTTCTCATTTCTTACCACGTCACACAGAGGAGTAGTTCATATCAGTTCTTAATCTGATAAAAGAATTTACTTCAAGGACCAAAATATCTTTTTGTTTCAAATGTGTCTTGAGTCCTCACTAACTACATGTGGTGGAACAGGCAGGTTCAAGACCATCTCAAGTGCGCAGGCATGTGAGGGGTGCCTTTAAGTTTTACAGCCTGCTGCCAAATAGAAATATTTGATTAGGTGAGACTGGGCAAGATCCAGGAAATATGGAGGTTCCAGAGAGAGACAGAGCCTGGAACGCGAAGTTACTGACTTGGGTGAGGTGCTTCAGCCACTGGAGGGCCCTAACAGATATGGAAGGCCTGTCACTCTTCTGTGAATTAATCTTGGTGAGACTCTCGGGCCCTCGGCCTCACAGCACTGCCTGAGCACACAAGCCGGAGACGGCGTGTGGCCGGTGTGAAAGGCAGCGTTTTAACGATCGGTAATAACAGGGCAGCTGCTGCCCAAAAGACACACCAAGAAGTGGGAACGGAAGCAGGACACTGTCAGACCTGAGCGGGCACCAGGCTCCCCTGGGAGGTTTGTTACACACAGACTGCCGGGCCCCACCCGCAGAGTTTCTGACTCAGTAGGTCACCAGAGGGCCTGAGCACCCACACTTCCTACAGGACCCCAGCTGACGCTCGTGCTGCTGGTCTGGGGACGCACTTTAAGAACCACTGGCCTAGAGGAGAGGGACAGGGCTCTGGGGCCAGAAGGCAGGGCAGACAGTCCAGCTCCGTCCAACCACGTGACTGGATAAGGCACTTCCTCACCCTCGGCCTCAGCTGTAAAACTACAGCATCTGAGACTTCCCGTGCAAGGTTGCACTGAGAATTATCTGATCTCATGTGTGGTAGAAACAGCTCTCAGCCTTTGAGTACACAGCTCCCCTACCTTCTGTCAAATACTAAGGCCCCAGAAAAGCCTGGTTTCACATCACTACAGATAGATTTGCAGAAACAAAAAACGTCTGCCAAGCATGGGAGCCAGAAATGCAGTCAGTGGAGCCAATTCTGGTCCTGCTGTTTTCTGATAATTCACCTCACAGACAGCTGTCAGATTTTTCCAGACACCCCCACCGATGCTCCAGCAAACGAGACAGTCAAGCCGGATAAAGGCACCCCTTCCTCCTCTAACCACCAGGCATCGACAGAACATAGCATCCACTTAGAGGCAACGTCTTAGGAACAACAGAAGAGGCAGGGACTCTGAGGACAGCAGGCTGCGTGCATCTGCCAGATTCCTCAGCAGGTAGGAACAGCCCACATGTCCACGAGATGATGACGTCTGCCTACACTGCAAGCTATACAAGGAGCGGAATTCAGGTTCTATCATTTTGCTGAGCCCCTCCTTAAAGGTCTCCAGGTACCTGACACCCTTTGTGTGTTAAGGACAAAGGGTTGGCCGGGGCAGAGATGAGAGCTGAGCCTCCTGCCCTTTTTGTTAAAGGGGCACCCTGAGAAGCAGGTAAAACATGGGGCTGGGGCCCAGCACCGGGGTGCTTATGAAGGCTGCCACCTCCTTTCCTGTCAAGTCCTGTCTGGAATTCTGACCAAAGCAGCAGTTGGACTTCTGGAAGCCGCCTTGCCCCCATTCCCAGGACCACCACCAACTTTAAAAGAGCAGAGAGAAGTCCCCTGTCTAAAGGGACAGCGATGGACAGGAGAGGGGTAGAAGGAAGCACAATTCATGGGGCTTCTTTGGAACTCATCATTCTGCTGATAAACCCTGCTGTCACTAGGATGTCACACTGATTATACGCTTCCCGACAAAGCAGGCCGAGGATCATTCTAGAACTTAGGAGGAAGAAAGGTCTGAAAGGCACTCACCCAGTCTGCCAGGTTAGGATGTGGTGGGGACTGCTGGGAGGGGTCGCTCCGATCTCACTCGATGGCGTTGAGCTTCTCTGGCTTTGAGGTAAGGCAGCTGCGTGCAGGTGGCACAGAAAAGACAGCGGTCAGCCTCTGGTCAGGTGGAGGAGCTTCTTTCCAGAGATGCTGGATCCGACCTTGTGGCAAGGTCACAATGCCGAAACACCCAGCCACCCCCCACATTTGACCAGTTACATGCAGCTTCCTTCTCAGTCAGGCTGACCTGGGGTCCCAGGTGCCCGCCTTGCCCCTGGGAAGTGGCCACAGGGGTGGGGACAGCCTGCACGGCAGCAAAGAACCTGGTGCCCTCACAATCTTTGGGGGAGTCCCGGGCAGGGCCTGCTCCAGACACCAGCGAGCTACGCCTCAGGGCACTTTCAGATGTGGCCCCAGTGTCAAAACTGTGCCTTCACTGTGAGCAGACGGCCTCAGGAAGGTTCTCGGAGCTTGCTGTCTGCTGTAACTTATCCCCTTGGACAATGCAAAGGGCGCCAGGCTTTCAAGAGCGCGTCCAGATCTGACTATCAGGAGCTCACTGATGTGGGCAGGGTTTTTCTAGTTGGGAAAATGTGGTTGGAGGTAAATCCTCCTTTAAACGCATCCTGACCTTGCCTGGGAACAGAATCTTTTAAATCAGGAAACCTCAGCTACAGCTTCTTAGAATGTTTAACGTATGTTCCAAGATGTACCTAATCCCTTTAGGTAAAGCAAATCTAGACAAGTGCTATGATTTCCGGGGACACCCATGCTCGGCCCTCTGCGGGAACCCTGTTGCTGCTGCTGACAGGCATCCGCCACCCACCCACCCATCTCTTTGCTCTCAGCATCCTCCCGGGGAGGGGAAGGGAGACGTCACTGGGCGTATTTTACAAATAAAGAAGAGGAATGTGGAGAAGGTTCTAGGACCTTCAAGTCCATGGTTCGTTTTCATTACTGTATCTGGGACTTGTCACTTGGCCAATGTGCCATAATCCACAAGCCAGCTGGGACGTGGGGACCGTGCAGGTGCCGTGTGGCCTGGCACACCTGAGCAGCCGCCCACCCTCTCTCTCTGCTCCCTGCGGGCCCCCAGATCTCCTTCGGTTCCCCAGGGACGAGGCTCCACATTGTCTTTAGGATCAGCCCCGGCCTGGTCTTTGCCCTTAACTCTCCCCAGACACAAGTCAGGTCCCGACTTGCAACCCCTTTCATCTGTTGCTCACTTGTTCTACACTTGCAATCATTTTTGTCTCTCTTCTCACTCCTTCCCTACGGTAGGTGGGAGGCGGAGCCCCATCCCTGCCAGCCCCGCCCCTTCTGAGCGTGGGGGACGTATGGGGGTCAGTCCTGCTGCTGCCCAGAGCCCAGCGGCCCGGGGGCTGCTGGACCAGAGTCGTCACCACCAGGATTCCCTCAGACAGGGGCTGTCTTCAGGGACAGCATGGGCTCTGTCACCTGATTCAGACTACTTGCTACTCTTACAAGAGTAAGGTAACCCTTAATTCGATGATGAAAATTTGAAGACGTAGTAGCAGTACTGTAAGCACTTTACGGAGATTATTGTGGTTACATCTTAACACCACAATAATTTAAACCTGAACCTGAGTTCTCCAAGCGGTCGCAGGTGAGGTCGAGTGCAGCGCTCCCAACTCCTTCCTTAGCTAGACTGCGTCCCTGGGGCCACGCTCGGGGCTTCCAGGCCCAGCCGTGGCCCGCAGCCAGCATTCCTCTAAAGGTGTCACCCAGGTCCCTTCCTTATTAGCGACACTCTTTGCCGTGGTAAAGGGGCGGGGCGCCTTTGCTGGGTAAACCCTGACACACGACTTCCCCAGAGTTCTCTGATTTCCATCCTCACCAGAGGTGGTGCTGGCACCCCGACAGGGGACGCTGAATAGTGACCAGCTGGCTCAGCCCGCTGGAGGGGGTCAGATGCCCTGCCCCACCCGCTCCACGGTCCCCTTACTGGGTGCGACCCGAGACAGGATGGAAGAGGGGAGGGGAAGGGAAGGGAAGCAGGTGGGGTCGAAAACCTCAATTTGCGCACGTCTTACGCTAGGTTTCTAGAATCAACGGTCTCACCGCAGACTAAGAAAGTCTGGAGGCCCTTGGAGCGCGCCAGCAGGTGACCAGGGAGCAGCGCGCCCCTGCAGGGTCCCCCTCCCGGCTCCCCTGGGCCCCCCCTCACCTGACGTGGCCTTGCACATCTGGGGCATCCTGGTGACCCTGCTGTGCGCCACGAAGGTGCTCTGCGAGGACGTGCTGTACTGGGAGCCGCTGTCCGAGGACGTGGAGCTGGTGTGCGACAGGCGGCTGTGCTCCCTGTGCGAGGCGGCCGAGCGCTGGTACCACTGGCGCAGCTCGTCCGACACGGCGGCGCGCCCCGCGCCCTTGTCGTGCGCGCCCTCGCGGCCCAGCGACGGAGTCCGCAGGATCTGCGAGCGCGACGGCGTCAGGCGGCCCGCGTCGCCGTCGTCGCCGGCGCGCCAGCTCTCGCGGAACAGGCCGCCGGCCGTGTACGAGTTGGAGGTCTTGAACTGCGCCTTGACGCTGTAGTGGCCCTCCTGGTCGCTCTCCAGGCTGCGCACCACCACGGGCGTGGCGCCGCCCTCGATGTACAGCGGGTACTCCCTGATGCGGTACTGCGAGCTGGGCTGGCTCTGGCTGTGCAGGTAGACGCCGGGCGCGCCGCCGCCGGCCGCGCCGCCGCGCGCCGCCAGGTTGGGCATGCTGCCCGAGTTGGCCGCGCCCAGCGCGCCCGCCGCCCGCTGCCGCTGCCGCTGGCGCGCGCGCGCCTTGGACGGCGAGTCCTCGGCCAGCGTGGAGTAGTTGGCGTTCATCTGCGCCGGGTAGTAGTGCTCCGAGCTCGAGTGGCTGGTGCAGGACGAGCAGTCATCCATGGGGTCCGAGCCGTTGCTGCTGCGAGTCCGTGGGGTGTAGAAGTCGGGGCTCCCCGTGTCGTTCTCCGAGCCCAGGAGCTTGCCCTGGGACTCCAGGCTGGAGCTGCGGTGCCGGAAGTGCAGGGCGAGGCTCTGCAGGCGCGTGGGGCTGAGGTCCACCGACCTGCGGGGAGACGGCGCGTGTGTCTGGGGGGCCCGGGGGAGGTGGCTGGGAGCTCTGCAATTGTCGGGCTCAGAACAGGGCGCACAGCCATCCGCCCAGGGCAACGGCCAAAGCGGGGCTGCTCTGGGATCCCGGGCAAAGACGCGGGTGCGGGGGGACACGGCTGAGCCTGGAGGCCAGCACGCCTCTGCTGTGGTGTTTGATCCCCTGTGGGAGGCAGGGCTGAAGGCAGCGCCCCCAGAAGGGTGTCTGTCCTCTGAAAAATGTAAGGCTCTAGCCAGGGCTTTTTTTCTTTTTTTTTTAGTGGAAAGGGACTCTTTAGCTACAAAGAGAACCAAGACAATGCCTACTCTAGAATTATGTCAAACCAAATTAAATGCGCCGCTTTGGTACATCCCAAAACGGTCCAGCAGAGGCACTTCGTGTGGTTCAACCAAACACTAACATTTCCACTTCCCATGAAGACGGGCTGGTGGCACACGGAACAAGAGATGCCTGATGCCAATCGTTACCACGCCGTACTTTGCCTATAACCCATCGGCTCACCGGAGTCCATTCTGTGAGTATCCATGGATACTGCAGGGCGGACAATGCTAGGGACACACGTGAAACTCCCAGTGGCCCCGCTGGCCAGGTACGAGGTGGGGCCTCCCCCTTCACTCTCCAGCCACCTCACTATTCTTCTTAGTGCTTATCACCACCTGACATAGAGTTCTTTGTAGGACCCTCTCCCAACTCGTGTACGTCTGACGGGAGCGGGGATGTGGTGCCTGTTTCACCGCTCCGCTCCATCCCCTAGAATAGCACCAAGTACCCACAGGCACTTCACGAATACCTGCTGCATGAATGCACACAGAAGAGGTGCTCTCCCCGGGGGGCTCCGCCTCATCCCTTGAGGGGTGGTCCCCAGGGACTCAGTTTTTGATAAAGCGGAATGATAAAATGGCTTTGTTTTTGCCTCTTTCTAAAAATGAAGGTGTGATTCACTAGAGCTTCAGTTCTTTCTGCCTGTCCCTTTGCTTCTTAATGAATTCGCGCCTTGAGGCATGACAACGTCCAGGACAAATGTAGGCCCCAGCAGAAAGCTACCTGAGGATGACCCCGTAGAGGGCGCCCCCTCGTGCAAAGTTGTTCTGGTCCCGGCTAATCCTCCGGCCCTTCCTTCCTGTGCTTCTGTCCGCTGGGGACTCTCCGGCCACTCCCAGCGCACAGAGGGTTAGAACAGGGCTCTCGGCCCACCTGGGCTCACCAGTGCCAGCTCAGCTTCATTTTAAGAAGAACCTGCCTCACTGACTCTCGTTGGACACTCATTGTCTGGGCCAGTTGGGGGCCACTGGTGCCAAACTGTACAAGGAGGGCCTGGTCCAGGGAGGGAGTGGCCGAGGGCCGGGGGGGGGACTCACCTCGTGGAGTGGACGTAGTGGGGACTCCGGACGCGCAGGTCGGGCGTGGATGGCATGCTGGACTGCGAGTCCCAGTGAGGGAGGCTGCGGATGGGGCTGCTCTGGAGGGAGCCGCTCCCCACCCCTGCTTCCGCACAGCTCCCCGTGCTGGGGAAACGCTTGTGGCTGCTGCAAAGCAGAGGAGGCCAGGCCGGTCACCGCCGGACGGGGCCGGCCTGTTCCCAGGGAGCTGGCCGGCCTTGGGGCGCCAGCCCCAGAGCTGGGGAAGCGTGCCGGGGCTCCCGCCCTCACTCCCTCAGGTCACTACCCTGGTTCTTAGCCTTTTCCCCACAACACAGAGGTGCGGGATGGGGCGTGAGGATCCTTGTCCTTGACGCCCAGGGCGATGGGAGATGAAGGCCCTTGTCAGCTGTCACTGGAACAGGCAGCGTGACTGTTCTGTGAAGCCCCTGCCCTCAGCCAGTTTGTTTTCCGAGAGACAAATATTTACCTGGGCGGGCACCCACTTGGAGCTTCATAAGGTATAATTAAGGGAAATGAGAAAACCAGAGCAGCAGACCAAAAATGCCTTCCCGAAAAAGCCCTCTTTCCGAGGTCAGCCGAGTAACGAGCTGATGGATAACGCCCAGCCAAGGCCACAGCTGTTTGGCCCCAGACTTCTGCTGGCCGATGGCTTAGGGTTGCGAGTCACTGTGGGATTCCCACGAGTGGACTCTCACTCGCCATTCCAGAGTAGTGCTGCCCAACACTTCCTAATTAATTCCTGTGGAATTTAACGACATCTGCCAGCACGCTGGCGGCGGGCCCGAACCCCCGCCTTCCCTTCGAATGACAAGCTGCACCTCGACAGGGTGGGCAGCAGATGGCGCTGTGCGCACAGCCCTGGGGAAAGGCCACCCCAGGAAGGAGGCGGGCTGATGTGGCTTTTGGGATGGGCGGATGGATGCTCTCCGGAATAGCCCAGGCTTTCGAAAGCCTTGACCGTGACCCCTGCTGGTCTGCCCGACCCAGCTCACCTGGAGTGACTGTGGGAGGAACGTTTCTTGACCTTCTCGTAAGGCTCATCTAAGGAGGACTCGCTCCACATTTTGGGCTTGATGGGAGACTTGTCATAGTCGTTGCGGTGACAGTGCATCTGCCTGAGTCCCTCCAGCGACTGGGGAGGCGCGGGCCTGCTGTGCGAGGGTGGCCGCGGAGGGAGCGCCTTGTGAGGAGACTGTAAGGGGGACAGTGTGCTGGTGACCTGAGAGTCTTCTGTGCAGAGACGGAAAGAGAGGGACTGAGCGAGGGGTCGTCCTTCCCACCGACCCAGCCCGGCCCCGCCCCACCTGCGCCCCGACCCCACCAGCTGGCAGGCAGCTGGACTGGTACCCGCTCTCGAAGGCGCCCTGTGACGCCTCCAGGGCGGGCACCAAGGCGGGTCAGTCCCAAGCAAACCCAACCGCTCCATGAGGGTCTTTTGTCCGGTTTGTTCAATGCTATACCCTCCATGTCTGTTGACACACAGTAGGTGCTCAATAAATATTTGTCAGGAAAAATGGATGAAAGCCTATCTGTCGAGTGTAATTTCCTGCTGGTGGCTCTAGCAACTTCTCCGCCCTTTCCCGAGGCCGCTACGTACACTGGCTTTTAACATGTTCCCATGTGTTTATGTTTCGGAGCTGCCTCCGGTTCACTGGGAAGGAGACGGCTACAAGCATGGCAGAGGCGCCGAGGACCGGCGCCTGCCTGCAGGGGCTGGGGCGCCAGCACAGCGCTGTGCCGTGGGGCCTTGGGAGGAAGTGAACCCCGGTCGGGGAAGGAGTGTGGGTGAGCCTGGTCGGGAAGGGACTGCAGCAGTGGGCGGGCAGAGGAGGAAGAGGAAGGGGGGAGCTTGGGGCCCTGTGTGGCTGGCAGCGAGTGGCCAGTGAGCAGGAGTATGGGGTAGCGGGCGTGCAGCATGCCTACTGTGTGTGCTGATAAGCAAGGCACCCCTGCTGCTGATTCCAGGCTAAGGAGTCACATGGTCTCAAAACTACAAGAAAACTTTGTAACTCCTTAAGCACGGACATGTCAGGGTGAAAACCCTGTTTAAGAACTCGTCCTCTGGCAGGGTGCAGAAGTGGGCAGAGCTAGGAGAGGGGCCAGGGAGGGGTGAAGGAAGAGAGCCAGTGTTGAGAGCACAGGGGAGGGTGGCGCTGAGCAGACAGGCTGGGAACATGCAGTGTTCCCTGTGAAGGCAGAGTGGGGTTTGAGGGAAAAACACCCAGAAGCAAACTGGAAACCCCAGCACCTGTCCACTTCACCCTAAGCCATTCCCAACTAGTATCTACTTCACAATCCCCAACCCAGAAGCGTGGGCATGCACCCTGCCTGCATGCGCCTCCCCGCTCCGCAAACCAGGAAAGAACCCCTAGAAGGAGGGAATCTGCAGTGGGAGCTGGGGGTGGGGGTGGGGAGGTGGGGGGTGCTGTCCAAGGGAGGCAGTGATACCCCTGGGTCGTCTGGGAGTCTGGAACATGGGGGGAAATCTAACCAGAAACAGTGCATCAGAATTAGCCAACGACAATACACAACTCCCCAACGCCTCCGTTATGAAGGAATCTCACTAAATAAACTGAGTTGTTCCCGTCCCTGGATTGAGTCCAGCGAGGCCAAAACCAGGGCTGCGTCTTTAATATTCAAAGCACAGCTCCCTGCTCCCTGCAGCCCCACTTCCTCCCCACCCAAGTAAGGAAGCCGACAATGAAAATATCACCATCCGATCCGATTGCTAAGAGCAGGGCCCAGACAACTGGGCAACTGACTCACCCGCCCTCCCCACGTCAACAGCAATTACTATTATTATCGCAATTATCCTCATTACTCTGGCTTGGGCAGACCTTTCATGTTTTCTGTCTGATGAGCCACTTATCACTGCCCACCTGAGGTTTCCCGGCCAGGCAAAAAAAATTAACTGCCACTTAATGCATTCCCGTTTCATTAATGCCCCAGCCGCTCCAATTTGGGGTTAATTCCACGGAACGTTCTTGGAGACGGCCGTGTGTCTGCAGTTCTGTTCCCCTCCATGTGGCGGTGGGATGGGGGGGTCCAGGTGGGGCTCACTCCTGTTTCTCCTGCTACCCCCAGGCTCTCCTATCAGGTGCCAATCTTTCCTTTATGATCCAAACCAACGTCCGCCCCTTTCCTCCAGTAATCACGAATACTCAGAATGAAAGTATGCACGGTGTTCGGATTCTCTGTTTAGTTAAAAATGTGGTTCGGGCAACTAAAAAAGTAAAGCCTCGCTCACTGGATATCACCGTAAATCTTACCTTTCAGCCACAGGAAATGCGAAAATTCTAATAGACACGGCTCGTGGGGTGCCCACCCACCGCCCACGAAGTCGGTGGCTGCTGGGAGAGGAGGAAACTGCAGGGGGCCCAGCTGCCACCTTGTTCTGGCTCTTGCCTGTCCCGTGGCCTGCCCCGTGGCCTGCCCCGTGGCCTGCCCCAGATCACGCACAGAGCTCAGTCCCAGCTTCACCCGTGCCCCCAGCTGTCAGGCAGGAAACGGACAACCTACCATCCTCCAGGACGAGGGCGTCGGAGAGGGAGCTGTCTTCACTGGCGATGTTTCCGTCTGCGGAGACAAAGGGCAGGAGCGTGAGCCGCGCGCGCCCCTCAGGCCAAGCCCCACCTGCAGAAGTCGCGAGTTTATTAGCACCATCCCACGACCTCCTCTTTCTAATCAGGAAGAAATGCCACGAAACGCCATCGAAATGCTGCTGGGCGTCTCTTCTGACATCTCTGTGGCGGGACCTTAGCTCACGTCCCCACGCCTGGCACCACAGTGTGTCCCTGCCCATGGGCTCTTGTTTGCTAGGACGCCACAAGGCCGAGGAGCTGAACGCCCAACAGCAAGGCTGCCGGGCCCGGACAAGCTGCATCATCGCCCAGCCCCGTCCCATGGCCTCTTCCGGCGACACCAGAGAAGGGAACGTTCACGTCCTACAAATGTGGAAGTAGGGCAAAGAACTTGGCTTTGCTCACAGGGCCCTACGTGGCTGCTCAATAAACTTCTTATGTCATTAGCAGCAGAGAGAACAGCTGCTGAATACAGCTTGTCTCGCCAGAGCTTGTTTCCTAGATGACATTTAATTCATTAACCACGCGGATACACCCGAGAGGGAGCCGGTAAAGCTAATGCTCCCATGTGAACGGGTGGGGAAACTGAGGCACGTCTGGGGAGCAGGGCTGCCCAGGGGTGCTCTGCTCCTCTGGCAACATTAGCACAAGGTCCCGGGTCTTCGGATGCTAAGTTCACTGGTTGATCTCTTGAAAAAAAAAATAGAAGACACATGCGAAGGACCTAAGACGACCCTTATTTACTCCTCTAATTCCAATGGGCTTGCATGGTGAAAACAGGATTTCAACGCAGCAGCAAAACAGAGAAGATACAGTCTCGATGGTTAAAAAACAAAACAGAACAGCTGCCGGCTTGGATGGGCCCAGCCACTAGCGCAGATAAGGGTTTAATTTAAAGACGGACTCTGCTGGCGTCCCTGACAGAACAGCCGTCACCGTCACCAGGCTGGCCGCAAATCCAGGCCCTTCTGTGGCCAACCAGCGAGACGCGCCTCCCCACAGCGCCCCTCAGACTCGGCTCTGCTGGGCCCAGGGCCGCGTCCCTGCAGCCAGGACCCCGAGCATCCTCCAGGGCCAGAGGGGCGTCTGGACAGAGCACGGGATGCAGAAGGACACACATCACCAGGAGGTGGCGGGGAGATGGCGGTCTTGGCCAAGGGCCACAGGGCAAGACGGGGAAAGACGGTCATTCCAAGTTCCTCAGAGCACAGGGATTTTTGACGGTCTCTTCCTTCCAAAACCGGGAATTAACTTATCTCTTGAGGGACAGCGAGCCCTGGCTCTGGCACAGCGTCGTGTCCCTGGTGTGCCCACAGCAGGGTTGTACGTGTGTATACACTTAGACACATTTACATATACACGTTCATATGTATAACTGATAAAATACACAGAACGTCAGATTGATGGTTTTCACTTTTTCTGCAGTTCGGTGGCGTTCAGTACGTTCACACTGCTGTGCCACCACCACCACCAACCGCCAGAACTTCATCTTCCCAAACTGCGACGCTTGTCCCCGTCAATCCCTGGCTCCCCACTGCCCGCTCCCCGGGCCCCGGTACCCACCTCTGTCCTGCCTGCCTTCGTGGAGCAAGAGTGTTTTACACGGACATAAAAGCTGAAAGAATACCTGACACGGACTTCAAAGAATTTGCTGGCTTGAGAACAAAAGGATTATAAGTTTGGGGAACTTGATGGCTGCTGGTGACTCTGGGGGTCTTTCCTTCCAGTGTTGACTGCATATAGTCGCCCAGACTCCTGACCCCTCCCGGCTGGAGCTCAAGGCTCCAGACACGCAGCGTGGGTGGCCCAGTCTGCCCGGCCTGGGATGGGACGGGAGCCTGAGACAGAGGCAGACAGAGAGTGGCAGCGATGCCGCCCCACGGTGCGGCAGCCTGGCTATGCCCCCCTTGCCGTCCTGCAGACCCCAGCAGGCTGATCGGGTCCCTGAGGACGGCAGAGCCTGCCGGGGCCGGCTCGGCTCGGCTCACGGGGAGGCTGGGTCAGCGCCTGGCTGCAGGCTCTCCCAGGGAGCCATAAACACACGGGTAATGACCGTTCAACTGACAGAAGCCTTTCATCTCCGGCCCCGAGTGCTCCTCGTGGCTCTCGTCTGCTCTGTCTCATTAGCTCTGTTTTATGGGTGGCTGAGCAGCTTGCTGAGGCCACAGGGGGGTGGGGTGCGGGGGCTCTTGGCCCACCTGCGGGACTGGCGCCAGCTCCCGGGGCGGTGGGGGCGGCGAGCCGTCGGCGGGGGGGAGGTGGGCTGGGCACTGACCGTCGATGATGAGCGAGGCCCTCTGGGTGGGTTTCTTCCCGGACTTGATGCGGTTCTCGTTGATGGCGTTCTCAATCTCCTGCAGCTTCTTCAGCGCGTTCAGATACGAGGTCTTCCTCTGCTTCTTCAGCTTCTTGCTGACGTTGGGGTCGCTGGCGAGGCGGCGGGCGGCCTCCGTGATCTGGGACTGGATGGCGAACTCGCGCTCCAGGCGTTCCAGCTCGGCCTCCTGTGGGGGGGACGGTGGCGGCTGACACTCGGGGGGCCGTGGGCAGGGTGCCCCCGTGCTCCCCGGCCCTGCCCCACGGCCACCAGCCTTCTGTACTCCTGGGGTGCACGGGTACTGGGAGCCCCACCCTGCCTGACCCTGCCGTGGCCCCAATGCTACAGTCTCTGGAGCTGGGTGCCCTGGGAGCACCCACTTCCTGCACCCTCGGTCCCTGTTCCGTTTGGGGACAAGTCTGTCAGGATCAGCAGACCTTCCCCGGCGGTGGCCGGTCACAGACCCCAGGCACCCCGCAGCAGGTGGGGGCTCCACGCTGGACTGCCTTTTGAGCACTTTAGGACCGAAGGCAGGGGGAAGGACGCGTGAGAGGGAAAGCTGAGGATCAGACGGAACTAATCAGGAGACAACACTCTAACCTCCTTCCAGAGCCTTCTGACTCTGGCTGTGCCTGTTCCCTGGGAGGGGAAAGGATGTTGGGAGGGACAGGTGGCCAGGGACGAGGTATGACATGACCGGGCGGCTGCTCTGACAGCCCTGGCGCAGGGTGCCGCCCCGAAGGTTTGTGGGTGCCCAGGACACGTTCTGGCTGCGTCGGCTGAGACAAGCACGGGCTGGTGGCCCTGTCTGCGCGGGTGGCCGCCTGCTGTGTGGCTGGGGCCGCCAAGCGCGTTTCCGGGGGAAGCGGGGAGCTGCTCCTTCCCACGCCCTGTGAAGAGCCAGCGGGTCCTGCGCTCCTGACGCCGAGGGACGTCTGGGCGAGACGAGGGAGGACAGAGAGGAAGGCGGGACAGATGCCTGTGGGACCCTCAGGGACCTACGGGGCCTGCTGCCGACGAGTGCGAAGGAGCAGCCAGTGGCAAGAGGGGGTGCGGGTTGGGGGAACGGTCTCTTCATTAGGGTCTCCTCACGGCAGCCGAGTGCCCTGTCTGCCCAGCGCAGGGCAGGGGAGGTCGTCACACAGACCAGTCCCCCCGACAACGGGTGCCAGGGCGCCTGTGCTCCTGCCCAGTCACCTTCACGCTGAGCCACCTGCTATAGGAGGATGTCAGCCTCTCCCTGGCCCTTCTCCGCGGCCTGCGACCGCCGCCCCGTCCAGCCCCCACCCCGCTCAAGGGCGTTTTAACAGGTGACTGGGCTCTGAATCCGGGAAGACGTGTCCAGGACCTGACCCTCCACGTCTCTTGCTCTGAGGCCGGACGACTTATTAACCAGCCGGAGAGACCCAAGTCCCCTGGTCCCCCACCCCCAAATCTGAACTCCCCGCCCCCAGCCCCACCCGTGGGCCAAAGAGCAGAAGCGAGTGATGCTTCAGCGGCTCTACTGGATGGACGGATGGACAGATGGACGGACAGGGGAGGCCGGGTGCCCGGAGTTCCGCTCACGTCCCAGCCCCGACTTCAGCCGCAGAGGGAAGTCGGGACCACCGAGGGCAGACCCGGCGTCTCCCCCGCGGCCAGCGGCTTCCCGCCCCTGCTGGCGTGGCCCAGCTTTTCTTCCCCCTTTGGTGGCTTTCTTCCTTCCAGAGATCGGACGTGACCCTGGGCTCTGCGTAACACGGGGCTGGGAGGCCCCCAAAGAAAGGACACGTGACGGGTGCTAACAGAACTGCTCCCAAGATGAACTCAGCAGCCTGCAACAGGCCTGTCGTGTCAGACAAACAGCTCGCACTACAGTCAATGCTCACGGAGGCCAGCAGACCGGTCCTACTGGGGGGCGGGGGCACGTACCGGCCAACCGGGCCGCTTAGCAGGAGGCGAAGGGGCAGATACGTGGGAGGAAACGGGGAAGGGCATTTGGCACTGGGCAGAACGAAGAAGCGGTCGGAGGAAACGGGAAGTCCCGCCACGTGGGACGGGAAGGAAGGCAAGTGACAGAACCCGCCCCTGGAAGGAAGGCGGACGCACCTCTCCCTTGGGCAGGATCTTCTGCTCGTCCAGCTTGAAGGCGGTCCCGATTCTCCTCCGCACGATGGGCGGCTCCTCTCCCGGATCCAGGGGGTACTCGACCGGCAGCTTGCCCGTCAGCTCCTGCGAATGTGGACAGCACGAGGGGGGGAGTGACGTCGGGGGGCAGCACGTGGCTGGTTTGTGACGACAACATGCAGACACTTCGGTGCAGACTTGACCCAGGACCCTTGGGCAGAATGTCTGCGTGAGACTGGGAGCTGCGAGTTCCTTTCTCTAAAAATGGATGCAGGCCGCCCTTCCTGTACAGAGCAGACGCCCTTCGAAAAGTTCTTCTGCAAGTAAATTTGTCCGATAAATAAAATCGCCCTAGTTTTTATCGTAAAACCTGCCTAAGGGTTTCCTGCAAGCCCACTGTGTGCCAGGCGGGGCTACGTGGCCAGCAGGGGCAGGGCCAAGGCGAGAGGGGCCTCTGGGCTTCCAGCCGCCTCTGCATCAAACACTCCCTTACGGACAAGTCTTTCCAATGAGCCTTTGAGTCTTTCTAATGAGCTTTCCTGGGAAGAGCGGTATCTATATGGCAAATCCCAGAAAAATGCAAACGACAAATTAGAACCTGAATGCGATGATAATCATTCCCCTCAGGCTGGACGTTCAGCGAACGTTAAATCTGTACAAATAAGAGTCTCAGTATCGACAGAAACTATAACCTATGTCACTTATGTCACTGACGAGGCTGTTAGGTCTGTCATGCATTTGGGGCTCTGGAAACCTACTTGTTGTGAGGATAACGACAGTGAACTTGGCTGACGACTGACACAGTGACAACGACCCGGCACACCCTGGGGTCCACGGGATGCGTCCGGGTTAGACAAGGGCTCTGGGGTGGGGGCAGGGTCTGGGCTGAAAGAAAACTGCCTCTGAGCCAGCAGCTAATCCACATGGCAGGGCTGACACATCAGGTGCAGAAGTCACCTTCAGGGACCCGGAAACCCTGGGAGGGCCACTGTGTGCCTCTGGACGGCACAGGTGGAAACTCTGGGCACAGCCCGGACCCGGTTTCCAGTCCCAGATCAAAGCCACCGCTGCAGAGACCCAAGGAAAAGCTCGCAGTCCCTCGTCCACACAAAAGGCTGTTGTGCCTGGTGGCCCCATGTGAGTGTCCCCTGGCAGGGAAAGCCCGGACCACCAGGGTCCATGCTGACCCACCTGCAGAGAGGTGTGACCTGGCCTCCTCCCCACTGTGTGTGTGTGTGCACGTGTGCACACTCACAATGGGGTGTATGCTATGCACTGGTGTGTGTGCGAGTGTATATGCATACACTGGGGTGTGTATGCATACTGGTGTGTGCACTGGGGCATGTGTACACGTGTACTGGGGCGTGTGCACACGTGTACCACGGGGGTGTGTGGGCATGTGCAGCGGTGTGATCGTGTGTGTGTGTGTGCGCATCTGGTGTGCACGAGCACCCCCACCCCGGCTCTCCTGGGCCCCTTCCCAGCTGCGTGCAGGCGGCTGGGAAATGAACTCTTGGCCTCCTTATCTCTCACTGTGAGCATTTCGGAGCACAATGGCCAACTATTTGAGTCTGAAACGCGCTGCAGTTTTCTTCCCTGTTTCTTTTCTGGACGTGTTCAGACGCCGCCCAAGTCCTTTTCGTTTATTCCGCAGTATTTTTATCCGCCTCCCTAAAAGCTGGGCTATAAATGAGACACATACTGAGGGCTTTCTATTGTTAGGACTTTCTTTTTCACCCTGAAAGGTCTAAAAAAAGTAGGGAGCAGTGGTTGGCACGGCCACTGATTTGTAAGTCTAAAGCATCTGAGGTTTAAAAACAAAATATGTTAAAAAAAAAAAAATAACGAGGCTACTGATTTTCTGCCGTCTGCTGGAAGGCCCCGGAGTGGAGACCTCGCTTCTCCGCGTTTAATCTGATTTCACACGTAACCAGAGCTGCGTGGGGAAGGGGGTGCTTCACGCACTGCTGTGGCAGCTCAGCCCGGTCCCCCTTCTGTTCTCATTCACAGTCCTCGTTCCTGCCCACTGCTCCCCGCTCCACCTCGTTCTGGCTGCCCAGCGAGCTCCCCCAGGGGACAAACGGTGTGATGCCTAACAGCGTCAGCCGGGAGGTTCGCCTGTCCCTGATGACAGAGGGGGCGGGAGACCCTGGCGGGAGCCAGCACAGAAGCCATCTGCCCGCGGCCATCGAGGTGATTATTTCCTCCGCTCAAATTCTGTCCTCTGCTGTCGACGTTAGAAGAAGCGGGAGCTTTGTTGTCCTTATTTTGCTTATTATGTTGAAGGGAGAAAGTCAGACCTTTCCTAAGGCCTGCTGACCATGCCCTGACATGTTTCTCCAATTTCCTAAGGCTGACTGACTCCCTGCTGGGTTTAGGGATGCTGCCGCTATTAAAAACAAAGCAAGGACTTGATGAATTATTAAATGCAGACACCCAAACCCATATTTTTTGTTTCAGTCCTTCCCGCATGCTCATTATACACAGGCTGCTAGCATTTACTGTGTCCCAGATCACAACCCCTGGCCGGGACACCTGCTTCCCTACGATCTGCGATGGGTTGTGCTAATGTGGGCCTGCTGTGGGCCTGTTCTGAGCCGGCTCTGGCTTACATCGATCCAGAGCATAATTAAGCCAAGCTGAAATGTAATGTGATCTCACTCCACGGGCCCCTTGTTCATTCCGCCTGCAGCAGGGCAATGTGCATTTGGGGGAGGGGATCGCAGTCTGGGCACCTCTTTATGTCTTTCCCACTCTCAACTGGTCATCGACACGGCTCTGGGTAACGCTACATGGACTACGGGCTCTCCGGAGGGCGGTCGCCCCATCCATCCCGTCCTCGCGCATGCGCACACACACGCGCAGGAGCGTGTGCCGCGCTCGAAGCGCAGTTCTTCCCCCACGCCAACAGCTGTGGAATAGACAGGCGAGGGTGGACCTGGACATTCAAACGGGTGCAGTGGTGGCCTGTCACAGCCTCCGGATCCCAGTGGAACGTGAGACCGGTGTCTGTGTGGGCTTCGTGCAGAACTCAATTATATCACTGGGCTGAGATCTCATTATTTTAAAAAGATGGCGAGTTTTAAAGGGGATTATATGTTAAGTGAAATCCTGGTTTCCTTGTTGAGCCCCAATGATGCATCTCGGTAAGATAAATCTGAGAAAGAAAAGTCAGATCTAAAAACTTAGACAGTGGCAAACCATTATATCCCAGGAAGACATGGTGTATGAGGAAACGCTTTACCGACTAAGGTGCAGCATGCACCCATCGTTATTATTTACAATTGCTACCTCGACTGTTACTATCACTTGTCCTTCGGCCTCTAGGGGGGTCGCACTTGGGACTTTGCGGGGACCCGCTCTAACTGGTCTGCTCGTGCTGCATGAACTCACGTCCACCACTTCCGTTTCCGTTTCCGATGGGGCACGTGACAGGCTGGGCGTTTCCACCATCTGTCAATCAGGAGCAGTCTCGCTCCCTCGTCTGCTCTCTTTATAATCCCCCCTACTGCCGCCGTAAAGACGTGAAGACGGACGGGGGCACAGACAGACAGCACGGGGCTCCCCGGGACGCGGGAGGCACCACCACTTACGGCTTCTCGGAGGCAGAGTTTCTTGAGCTCCTCCAGCCGCTGGCGTAGCGTTTCCTCCAGGGCTTCCTGCCGGGACTTCAGGGCGGCCAGCATGTCTTTCTTGGCAGACTGCGAGCTATCCGATTCCTGAGAACCTGTCAATAAACTAGGGGTTACTAGGCCAGCTGACGGGGAGCGGGGCCGGAAAGGGGGACACCACAGCTGGACCATGAAGACATTTAACTGGAGCCCACACGGTGGAGCTGGGATTTACCCCAGGAATCGAGAGTGTGACATAAAACAGGTGTCGCCAGGTTCCCAGTGTGAGGCGCGAATTCTCAGCACGGAGCGGAATGTATCGCCAGCCAGACGCACGGGCCGGGAAATTGACATACCTGAAAAAGGAGTTTCTCTTGCCCGATTATCTTAAGATGTGGTGCATACCTGTTTTAATTTTGCACCAGCCAATGTTAATAAGACGACGCAACGAAGGGGAGAGTGAAGTTCAGGCCGGTAATTTTAATGTGCAGTGTGAATTCTTTTTCCAATTAAAAATGCTAGGGTTTTTTTTTTTTTTTGGGCTTTATACAAAGATAATGCATGTTTATCATAAACATTTTGAAAATGTTGACACATAAAAAAAGTCCATAAGCTACGCACCCAGAGATAACCACCATCATGCATTTTTTCTTTTGATCTTATTATGTAAGCACCTACATTTAAAAAATAAAATTAGAGTTTTATAGAATTGTAACTTAATACTGTATCATAAGTAAATTCCCTCCTGATAAAGGTATTACCTATATTTACAACATGGCAGAAATACCTGCATGATGATTCAAATAGCGGACCACTACACATGAACACTTTATGGAAGGCAAACTGTGAACCAAACTAAAGGGAAATAAGCTAAAATGCCAAATGGAGAGATTTAGGTTAGATCAAAAAAAAAAATTTCTGGGCTGCAATGTTTAGGTCTCCTGCAGTGGAAATATTATCCCTTTTCTACCTAAATGAGTTAGACAGGGTACACTGACTCCCTGGAAAAGAAAACGCTGATTATTACTTTGTTTCTCAGGCCCACAGAGAACAAAAGTATTAGAAATGGACAGTGATCCTGGGTAAGCATTCAAGGGACTCATATGAGGCCATCCATCTGCAGCAGAATCAAACAACATCGGATACTTAGGGAGAAAGAGAATGAAAGCTGTGCAAGACCTCGATGATAAAAATTATGATGCTTTGCTGAGAAAAATTAAAGACCTAAACAAAGAGAGAGATGAGACTTCCAGCTACGGTGGCTCAATATCTACAAGGTGATTAATGTAATTCGTCACATCAACAAAACGAATGATAAATATATAATCCTATCGATAGATGCAGAAAAATCATTTAACAAACTACAGCATTTATCTATGATAAAAGCTCTCAGCAAAGAGGGGACAGAGGAAACATATCTCAATATATAAAGACAATATATGACAAACCATCAGCTAACTTCATACTCAATGGTAAAAAGTGGAAAGCCTTTTCCTTAAGATCAGGAACAAGACAAGGATGGCCATTTTCACCACTTCTATTCAACACAGTATTGGAAGGTCTAGACCCAGCAATCAGATACGAAATAAAAAGTATTCGAATTGGAAAGGAAAAGGCAAAACTGTAATTATTTGCAGATGATGTGATACTATATAGAGAGAATCCTAAAGAACCCTCCAAAAGACTATTAGAATAAATGCATTCATCAAGGTAGCAGGATACAAAAGTAATGTTCAGAAATCTGTCGCATTTTTATACACCAATAATGACCTGTTAGAAAAAGAAAATAAGAAAATAATCCCATTTGTAATTTCACCAAAAAGAATAAAATACCTAGGAATTTAACCAAGGAGGTAAAAGTTCTGTACTCAGAAAATTATAAGACACTGAAGAAATTAAAGATACAAATTAATGGGAGAATATATTGAGGTCATGAATAGGAAGAATTACCATTAAAATGTCCACACTACCCAAAGCAATCTAGAGTCAATGCAATCCTTATCACAATATCAAAGGCATTTTTTACATAACTAATCAAAAAACTTACAAACAACCCCAAATAGCCAAAGCAATCTTGAGAAAGAAGAACAAAGTTGCAGATATCACACTACCTGATGATTAAACTATATGACAAAGCTACAGTAAGCAAACCAACATGGTACTGGCATAAAACACATAGATCAATGACACAGAATGGAGAGGTCAGAAATAAACCCACGCCTATGTGGTCATTTAATCTACAACAAAGGAGGCAAGAATATACAATGGGGTAAAGACTGTCTCTTCAATAAATGGTCCTGGGGAAACTGGACAGATATATGCAAAAGACTGAAACAGGATCACTCAAAATGGATTAAAGATTTAAACTGAAGACCCCAAACCACAAAACCAAAAAACATAGGCAGTAAACTCTTTGATACTACTCCTAGTAATTTTTTTGCTATGTCTCTTTGGGCAGGGGAAACAAAAAATTAACAAATGGGACTATATCACACTAAAGAGTTTTCACGCAGCAAAGGAAACCATCAACAAAATGAAAAGAAAACCTTGTGAAGGGGAGAAGACACTCGATGTCCAATAAGGGGTTAATATCCAAACTGTATAAGAAACTCAGACTACTTAAGAGCAAAAACAAAACAAAACAAAACAACCCACAAAAACAAAACAAAACTCAAACGATCTAATCAAAAAATGGGCAGAGGACTTGCACAGACATTTCTCCATAGAGGACATATGAATGGCCAATAGACATATGCAAAGATGCTCAACATCACTAATCGTCAGGAAGATGCTAATTAAAACCACAACGAGCTCTCAGAATGGCTGTCATCAATAAATCGACAAACACCAGTGTTGGCGAGGATGTGGAGAAAAAGGGATTGTCGTGCACTGGTGTTGGGACTACAAATTTATTCAGGAATTATAGAAAATAGAGGTTCCTCACAAAATTAAAAATACAACTACCATATGACCCAGCAAAATTCCATTTCTGGGTATTTACCCAGAGGAAATGATCATTATCTTGAAAATGTATCTGTCCCCTATGTTCACTGCAGCGTCATTTACAATAGCGAAGATCTGGAAACAATTGAAGTGCCCATCAACAGATGAACAGATAAAGAAGATGCGGCACATACATACAATGGAATTTCTTTCAGCCATTAAAGAGAAGGAAATCCTGCTATTTGTGACAACATGGACAGAATCTGAGGGCATCATGCTAAGTGAAATGAGTCAGACAGAGAAAGACAAATACCATATGATCTCATTTCTATGTGGAATCTAAAAACAAAAAAAGAAAATCCTGAAATTATAGATATAAAGAATGAATTGGTCGTAGCCAGAGGCAGGGGGTAGGGGATGGGGAAGATGGTTAAAGATGAAAGGTCCAAACTTCCAGTTATTAGTAAATCCCGGGCTGTATGTGCGTTGCGGTGACTATAGTTAATAGGACTGTGTCACAGGTGAGAGCTGCTAACAGAGTAGATCTTACAAGCTCTTATCACAACATAAAAAATGTGTACCTATGTGTGGTTTGGTGTCAAGTAAACGTATTGTGATCATTTTTGCAGTATGTACATATATCAAATCATTATGTTGTGAACCTAAAATACAGTATAACATAATATATCTCAATAAAAAAAAAACAGAAGGCATAAGCAGCCCATTTTCCCCAATGAAATAGAACCTATATTTCAATTCTTGAAGAGAACAGTATTGCATGTCAACTATAATTTAAAAATGTTTTTAAATTGGATAACAACAGAGAGATGAACTGTGGTCATAGGTTGGAACCTAGACATTATAAAGTTCTCAGTTCTCCAGAAATTAAACAATAGAGTCATTGCAATCCCAATATAAACACCAGTGTGTTTTGCGGGTAAGGGGTAGGAATATAGTATGTCCATCTAAAACATTTGTGGACAATTCAGTGAATGGATGACAGATACGAGAATCATCCAAGCGAAATTCTCAGAGTTGACTGGTCTGTCTCTCCCAGTGGTGAAGAAGGCATCTCAGAATCACAGGGCTGGGAAGGATTCTATGCCTTTCCATCAAAGGCTCTGCTGTACTCAGATCATCCCCTTAACTATGCTACTCTCCTGACTGAGTTTCTGAGCAGGGAACCCCATATTCCCTGTGACCGTGCACTTATGTCCTTATGACCCTGACAATCAAGAATTCTCAATGTCTCAGGACACTGTGACTCCACTTTGGGCTATTTTTCTCCCCTACCCCATCCTAGCTTGAAACTTGTGTAAATAAGTTAATAGTGTCAGTCAGACCCTCGGATGCCACAATTAAGCTGCACCTTTACTAAGATGATCTTGGTAAAGAAATCCAGTACCTCTGAAGTCACTTCTTTATGGGAGCTACCTTCCACATCTTTAATCACCTTTGCACCTCTTTCTTGGATTCGATCATGCTTCAATCACAGGTTTCCAAATTCAGTAGCAAACACAAACAAAAGCGTGACCCTTACGAAGCCTCTACTACCTCATGGCTTTCGGATACGAAACCCACACGGTGCCAGGTTCATTCACACGTGATTGGTCCAGCTCCTCTTTCTGTGGTTTTCTATTTCCTTAAGTCCATTATCAGCACTACCTTCGAGTTTCTGTCCGCCTAGGATCACGCCAATCACATCTGAAGACACGGGAAAATGTAATGAGGTACTCTCTGTCCCGTCATCCAAAGAATGAACGAGAATGTAAAAATAATACTGGAAGGAAGCCAGACTTGATAGCGAAAACAAAACAGGCCGGGGGAAACAGGGGTCAAGCCCCCGTGAAGGCGTCCTTGTCTTCCCTCTCGCCCCTGCCTGACCGCCCGACAGGAAAGGATGCTCTGGGAAGTCTAAGCTAAGGCTCGAGATGCTCAAGGCTGGCACAAGTCACGTGACTCTGACCTCTGGGCAGGAAAGCACGACATTTTTAGATGGTCTTGTGTCTAGTTACGGAACTCGGTTAAGTTTTCGTCTTGAGTTACAGAGCTCATTAGGGCTACCTAAATGATTACTGATTACGATAATTAGCCTAAGGACCCAACCCACGTGAGACAGGCCGATGGCTCAAGAGGCCCTCTCCTCGTCTGGTGGCACTAAGGCTGGAAGGCTCCCTCACGTCTTTATTCCGGAAACGGTTTCATCAGGGATGTGGTGCCGGGTGCCACGTTCAATTTCTGTAAACTGAGCCGGCCTGGCTGGGGCCTGTGCGTTTCTATTTTAGCAGTAACCGAATGACCGAAGAGATGGGGCAAAACAGCTCTGCCTTTGGTGAACTCCAACCCACGCCCTAGATGTGCGACCTCGGGCGAGTGCCGTCCTTAATTTGTCATAATGACTGAGAGTGAGAGAACGCACATACGACACCACTGTGCCTGAAACAGGTAGCCCCTCAATCTTGGGCAAAGATTTAACAACGAGTGAGTTCAAATATATGTGCGCACATGCATGCACGCACACCCCGGCAGAATCAGAGAGAGAGAAGTCACTCGCCACAGCTCAGGAAGGTTCTGGTCACAAAGAAGAACCTCGCTATGCAATTCAATGAACCGTGTGGGCTCCAGAGGTCACCCTTAGCAGGAGCGATACAGGCTCAGGCAGCAGACTGCCTGTGGGGCTGCTGTGGATGAGCATGGGAACAGGGCCAAGCGGTTCTGTGGGCTCTGGGGCCCCCACGCTGCACCCTCCAAGCCAGGACAGATCCACGCTGACCTGTCTCATGCATCCAGGTTGCCAGATTGCATTTAGAAAGTGGTTCCAGGGCCATGATTTCTTTTTAAAGAAACCCTCTGGTCTGGGGCAAGGGCAAGGGCAAGGGCAAGGGCAAGGGCTCTGCAGGCAGCTCTCTTTCGGAGCCTGCGGGGCTGTTACCTGCAACCAAGCCAACAGGACACGCACGAGGAGAGCTGGTGGCCGCCCCAGTGACAGTTCCGCAGAGAGAGGCTCAAGGACGTCAGGAGAAGGGGCCCCAAGTGCTCTGTGAAGCTGAGGGGGTCCCTGCCACCTCCACAAATGCCCTCTGGACACCCCCTGAATGGCACCGTTGACATCCTAAAGGAAGGCCAGCAGGTTGGCCAGAAACCAAGTGACAGAGTGACTCCAGGAAGAAACCCCAGCAGAGAAGAGCCTTCGGGGTTCAGGGGGATGGGAGTCTCGCAAACGAAAGGTCTGTGAGCCTATCAGAAATGATTCCAGACACGGGAATAATTTCAACTCAGCACCTAGACTTGGCGAATAAAGCTCTCTGCTGCTGTGGGTGATCCGTTTCCACAGGTGACACAGGTGAGCCTTCTCACACGTAAGACCCCTCCACGGTCCTGAGGTCAGCCCCTCGGAAGTCGGAAAGACGTAAACCTGCTGTCTGAGGGAGGGGCACGGAGGGACTGGAATGCCCATCGCCTGCCTGCTATTAAATGCAGAGACACCTTGAGTTGCTAACCTCCTGGAGCCCTGAGGTCCCCATCCAGAAATGACCAATTAATTAATCCATCTCTGGGATTCTTCCAAACCTGAAACATCTGGGACTCAACACACACACACACAGCCCACTCGGGCGCCTCCCTTGGGCCTCCTGCGGGCATCTCTGTGGTTTCCCCAGGACGAACTGCACGCACGGTGCCATCTCCCCCGTCTTCTCGACCACCCGTCCTCCAGAGAGACGAGCGCCCTGCCAGCTCGGGCCTCCTTCCACGCACGGCGACAGCCTCAGAGGGCGAGGGAGGGTCTAACCAGCAACCAGAGCCCGAAGGACGCACTACGTCATCTTATCAACGGACCGAAGTGCGTATCTGTAAGCGCGAGGGCTAAGTAAGAGTTCAATCTGACCTGCCTTTGCGATTAATGAAGGAGGAAGATGGATGGGACGAGAGTGAGCTTTCAACATTTACAGCGTGACCACTCAGTGGCCAGGCTCCTGGGCGAGGAGCAGGAAGCGAGAGAACAGAGGTGATCTGAATGTTTTTGAAAGTAACACGTCAATACTCCGTGGCTGCTGTCAGCCGAAGTGCAGAGCGGTACCCAGTTCTTACGGGAAAGAATGGAGGAAGTCTGCTCTGGAAAACGCACACAGGCCTCGTGGCCTCCCGAGGCCGACGTCTGCCGTCTGGTCGTGCGGAGTTAACGGGCCTGGGCTCGTGTCCCAGCCTCGCGATTTACTACCTGCGAGGACTTGGCAACGGGACACGGCCGGGGTCTGTTTCCTCCCCTGCAATGTGGGGAGGAAAACAGGACTTCTTCAGAAGTCCAGAGAAGTAGATAAGGCTTGAGGGAGGCGCAGGCCCAAGCTCCGAGCGTGAGGGCTGCGGGAACGACTCGGAGGGGTGTGTACTGGACTGTGTCCCAGGCCCTGCACGTCCAGGAAGCGAGGGAGGAGGAGGGAAAGGAAGTGGAGCTTTACAGAACCCCTGACAGCAGCTCCCCACGTGTTCCAGAAACGGTGTGGCCGTTTTCAGGGGCGAGGTCCCCGGGACGTGGGCGGGGGGCGGACAGAGCTGAGGTACCGGCTCGGCGGGGTCTGTCTCACCCCTGCTCGGGAAATGCCGTGAGGGCAGGCACTGCCCGTCCGGTCACGGCTGGGTCGCCACAGCACGACATGTGGGGTGTGGTCACACCTGCCGTTGCAGCCCAGGTCCTACTGTGTGCCGCAGGGGGCGGGGAGGGGAAGGAGCAGCCGGGGGCTCTTCAGACATCACAGGGCAACACGCCTCTGGAGCATCTTCTGCACAGGTGGGTGGGGGACACAGGGGACCGGATGCGGGCCCCGCCCTCACAGAGCCTGCCGCCAGAGGAGTGGCAGAAGGTAAGCCTCACGAAGGGGAGAGGCAGCGACTGCCATAGACGGCGGGACCCACAGCCCAGGACCAGTGAGATAATTCCCCTGGAGAGCTGAGGGTCACCCCAAGTCTGGTCTGCGTGGGTGAGGTGCTCCCCACTTTCACTCAGTGTCAGATTAGGTCTCCAGCAAAAACCCCTCATCCCTGTCACCACGTGGTCATTCCCCACACGAGGGGCACCAGGCTGAAAACGTGACCTTTTGTTTTGGGCTATTCTATGATCGGGTTTCGCTGCAAAGCCAAAGGCTTCTACAGGAACAGGTCACCCCAGATCTGGCCGGTGGGGAGGAGAAAAGGAGGTGTCCTCCAAAAGGAGGTAATTCCTACCAGACCCGCCCAGGGGAGTTCGGGCTGTGCGCTCAAGGTCGTGAAGTCACTTTCCGTGGGTGTTTGTGGGTGTTCGGGGACCTGCGGAGCGAGCTCCCCAGACGCCGTGGGCGTGGCTGGCGGTGGAGCCGAGGCGCAAACCCGTCCTGCCGCCTCCCTCCGGAGAAACTGCCCTTCCCCTTCTCCCTCTCCGGGATGTGGGGGCCGCGCACACACGGCGGCTCCCCGCCCTCCGGCAAGCACACGGGGGAGATCCTCGCTCAGCCGAGCCGGAGAATTCGCTGCCAAAAGCCCCGGCTCCCCAGAGCCGGAGCGAGTGTGCCCCCCACGAAGCGCACGCTCCCCGGCCCGTCGGTTCCCACGCAGGTGCCACACTGATGACCAGACACGGTCTCAGGGGACAGAAGGGGTGCTGTCCTCTGAGGGGAGGGGAGACCAGAAACAAGCAGCGCCCCAAAGATGACAGAAGTCTGCTGTCCCAAATGTAAGCGAAGGAAGTGGCAATTCTGTTTGGGCCTTCAGGAAAAAAAACCCTCAAAACAACAAAAACGAAGGCATGTTCCCAGCAGATCTGTAGAAGCTGTGAGGGAAAGTTCTGGCAGACACCCCAGGAATAAATACGAGGAAAAGTTCTGGCCCCTTCTTTACGATGAAGAGATATTTACCTGCCTTACCGAGCCCCCAGTACGAAGTCCTCAGAGGCCGCGTGCGACAGCGCCAGCTGCGGAGCCCGTCTCAGAGGACGAAGCGTGATCAGTACCGTGAAGAATGCACGCTTGAGAAACTTTTCACCAGGGTCAGAAATTGTAAAAACGAAATGATTCACTTAGAAGAGCCGCGGCAGCGCTTTGAAAAGCAAGCACCTGGTGGTGGCAGCCGGGGGTGTCTGTCTGTCTGTCTGTCTGCGTGGCCAGGGCCCACGGCTCCACGGACTCTCCCGTGGCGAAGGGCACGAATACAACCGGAGAGGGCGGGAGCGGGCAGAGACACGGACGGACTGCTTACGAAGATCAGCGGCCGCGTCTGGTGGGTATCTACTGTTCATGAGTCACCTGAACCGTCCCCATGTCTCATACTGTGACATGCGGGGACTTCTCCTTCCGGCGCCCAGCTTCCGTTATTCTCCCGCCACACCGCGCCGGCCGGCCGGAGCGGGCTGCGAGCCATGCCTACGAGAGCCGACGGCGATCTCCCTTCCCCAGTGATTGAAACTGCGTCACGGGAAAGGCGTCCGTTCCGGCTGCCCGCTGCCATTCTGCCCTGGCTCTCCCGGTGGGTGACTGACCATCCCTTTACTAGGAACACCTGTACGGCTCCTCCATACACACACCCGTACGAACAAATGCACTGGGCTTTATTTCCCCAGTATGAGGATGGGAAGGATCAACCGTTCTACGGTCTCCGTCCTGAGTCAGGCCCGTCCTGCTCCCACAAGCCCAGAGGCGTCCACTCCACGGAAAGAGCGTCCGCAGCCCTCGCTGGTGACAGAGGCCGGCGAAAGCACACGCTGGCGGGCGCTGAGCCTTGGGCCAGAATGAAAGGCCCTGGAATCCGGCCCGACACCAGACCCCAAAGGGAAGGGACAGGCAGCGGATAGCAGAGAATTCCAAGAAGCTGGAGAGAGATGTAGGGAGGAGATAAAGGGAGAGCCGGAAAGAAGGATAAAGACGAAAACAAATAACGATAAAACAAACGAACAAGGCCCGGACACTGTGGTTCGTGCCGACGTCAGGCAGCGTGTTCTGAGCTGACTGGAGCCGAGGCCACAAAGCTGGCAGAGGAGTATCAGACCGCCCTTCTGTATGCGGCCATCAGGCAGCTGGCACCCTCATTGTTACATCGCTTGTTAGTTAACTCCCGGACAAAGGGAGGAAGTGCCAGCACTCAGCGGGCGAGAGTGTGCGAAGCAGTGAGTGGGGCCCTGGTCTGACCCCAGGCAGAGTGAGGTCCCCGCTCAGCACAGCAGCACGGCTGCCCCAGCACGGCAAGCATCAGGGCTGGGCTAGAACAGCAGACTGCAAGGGTGTGTGTGTGTGTGTGTGTGTGTGTGCACACGCACGCTTCTCCCTTCTAAACCAACTCATCACCACATTCTTCTCGATCCTGCTGATCGAAGGGAAGATGACTCAACTGCCATCTCATTGCTATTTATAGACACGGCCCATCCTTTTGTTTTACAGAGAATGGGCGGCTCACGCCCCTGCGTTTCCATTCAAGGAGGCCGCATTGCTCTTTTTGTTCTGTGTTTAAGAAAGGATGCACGGTAATAGTTGGGTGGTTCATGCAATAATTCACGTGGACCTGCACAACACTGGGTGTTTCCTAAGCGAGTCTGTGCTGTTTTCTTTCAACAGGCTGCGAGCAAAGCTCACCTCCCCTGGCCCCTCCACGCCTGCTGGATCAGCACTGTTCCGGGCCCTCCCTCGAACCCGAGACAATGCGGAGGACAGCCCCGCAGCCCTCCCACGCTCGCGGGAGCCCTAGGCGTGCTCAGCTTCAACGACAGAGCCGCTGTTGTCTCTGCTTTTTGTTTTGTTATTCCGTTTCTTCCCCCTCCTCCTCTCTAATCCTTTTTGAGATTTCAAGCAATGGGGGTAGGGAAGACAGGAATAAACCTAAGTTCAGAGTTTTGAACTCTGAAAACATCCTAACGAAATGGCCCGAATCCACAGCTGTCCTCTTAGACGCTACCCAAACCTCCAGAAACTGGCTCCCTGAATGAAGCACGTGTGAGCAGAAGCAGCCACCTCACGGGGCGGAGGGAACCTAGGGGCCCCGCACACCACTGCGGTGGTCAGCTGGCAGGTTTAGGTTTACCGAGGACCGGCCAGGGGGGTCAGGCGCTGCCCCAACATTCTCCCCTCCAGGGGACCCTGGGAAGGCCAGGCAGTCTCTTCGCAGATGCGTTCTGTCTGGGAGCAGGGGCCACCACAGCCCCCTCACAAATGGCCTTAGGGTGTGGGTTCCAGACCTTCCTGGGGGCTGAATCCCACCCGGCACTGGGGCAGGAGGCGAGGACTTGATCGCATCCGACACAGGCCTTGCAGCTCGGGCTCGGCAGGCTCACTGCCTCTAAGGGTCTCCACACGGGGTGGGGGGGCTCAGTGTATCCTCACCAAAGAATGCGGGTGTCCTGGCTCCAAGCCTTAACACATCATTTTAACTACGTGGACCTTTCTTATTTGAAATACTAGCTGCTGGCTCAGGGCACGAGTGACTGTGAACTTCTGTCTTCTTGAACAGAAAGCAGTGATGTTCCTTCATTTCTTTAGCGTCCGAGGTCTCCGATATCACACGCTGGACTCCGGTCATTTTGCAGGTGATTAAATTATATGGCCGAAGTTAAACAGGAAAATCACCTTCGAAGTTATGAATAGCTTGGGAATATTTTATCTGTGTTTTGCACCGATGAACAGTACGTAAACTCTGTGGGGAGAGGGCCTGTAAATTTTCGAGTGCTGTGTGTGGTGCCTACCTAGCCAAGTGTGGGCGCTAAAAAGGTGCCTATGCCCCAGGAGCGTTACAGCGCGAGGTGGCTCGGCCACACCACAGTTTGGGTGGAGACAAGGCCGGAAGGACGAAGGACAGATAGCCAGGATGGACCTGATTCCCAGCAGGAGCCTGATCTGACACGATTTAACCTTTAAAGGCTTGATACCAGTGTGACAAAAGTGACAGGGTATCATCTCGAGGGAAAAACATCGGTGGCGGGAGTATGAGGGACCTTGGCAAGGCCCACGGTGCCCCACGCTCTGGGCACACAGGAGGTTCTCACCATACCCCACGTGCAGGATTCTTATAAATATTCTTCGAGACTGAACTGCAACAACCGTGTATCCTTGACGTCGGTCTTGGCAATGAGTTCTTGAACTTGACACCAAAAGCAAAGGCCACAAAGGTAAAAACCAGTGGGGCTATGACAAACGAGAAAGCTTCCGCACGGCAAAGGGAACCAGCAACAAAAGGAAAAGGCAGCCCCATGAGCAAAGGAATTAACTGCGGACCAAGTATCTGATAATGTCACCTAACCCACACACGCAGACCAGCAGGTAGCCTAGCACAGATGAACCTTCGCTTATAAACACAGGTTTATAAACAAAGTTTATAACTTTGTTTCAATTCACCCATAAGCTCACTGAGATGCTCTAAAACTTACAATGTTTCTGGAATGCCCTCTTGCACGTTGCTGAAAGTTTCACAGGAAAACCAAGACTTAGATGTCTGTCCATGCCTCTGCAAACCCTGACGACGACGGTTGCCAGAACTGGTTTTCAGGAACCGGCCCAGGGTGTTCTGCAGGACCTGGGGGGCTGAACCCGATGAAGCCGCCTGAGCCGGGCTGCAGCAGCCTGAAGGACCCTCCAGTGACCTCACAGACTTTCCTTGTTAGAATGTGAGTTTCTGAACGTGAATGTATGTGGAGCCATGCTTCCTGACCACGTGCGTGTGCTGGCATGTCCTCACCTGTCCACACCATGACGGGGCCTACACCGATGTTGATTCATGAGTCCCTGAGATAAAGCTGCAGATCAGACGCTGTTGGGGATACGCTGCTCTGAGAAGGAGCCTTGGGGTGCCCTAGTCTGCCGGCTTGCAATAAAGTTCCTTCTCACAGAATCATCTCAGTGTTGTCTTTTGGCTGGAACTACCGAGCATTTGGACCCAGCTCGGTCCAGTAACAATCCGGGGTTACTGTCCAAAATACACAACCCAATAGCAGAACATGAACAATCTGACTTAAAAACGGGCAGAGAACCTGAATAGATATTTGCCCAAAGAGGACGCACGCATGGCCAAGAGACCCACAAAAAGATGCTGAGCATCACTAGTCATCAGGGAAATGCAAATCAAAACCACAGTGAGATACCACCCCATCCCTGTCAGCATGGCTGTCATCAAAAAGGCAAGAAATAACAAGTGTCAGCGAGGGCGTGGGCACATGGGAACCTCGTGCCCTTCTGGTGGGAACGTTAGCTGGTGCAGCCACTGTGGAAAAGGGCACGGAGGAGCCTCGAACAATTAGAAATAGGGCCACCGTGTCATCCAGCAATCCCACTTCTGGGAACTCATCCAGCTTCACCCCCACATCCACAGCAGCTTTATTTGTAACAGCCCAGATGTGAAAACAACCTAAGTGTCCATCGCGAATGAGTGGATACATATAATGTGGTGTGCACGCACGCACACACACACACAGGAATATTATTCAAGCATAAAAAAGAAGGAAGTACTGCTATTTGCAACAACGTGGATGGACCCTGAGGGCATTAACCTAAGTGCAGTAAGACAGGGAAAGGGAACAGACTGGTGCTGGCCACAGGGGGTGGGTGAAATGGGTCAAGTTAAAAGGTACAAGTTTCCCCTTATAAAATAAGTCATAAATGTAAAACAAAAAAAAATGTTTTTTAATTATGTACTGAGCACCTACTGGGTGCCAGGCTCTGGGCTAGAGGTGGAAGATAGATTTGCAAATGATTAACTTCTCAAAATGCTTTTAAGGACTATTTATGAGACACTTTTCTTTTAAAGTGATGGAGAGAAGACAACTGATCGAACAGGATACTGGCTTATATGTATCATATTTTCAAGGGCAACAGTGTTGCACAGTCAGGGCCGCGCAGCAGCGCAGCCTGTGGGAGCAGGCGACTCAAAGTGATCTCAGCAAGCCGCTGAGCAAGAGGATGGGAAGGGAGGGCAAGCATGGGGCGGGGGCCTTGCCTCGGCGAAGGCCTCTCTTCCCGGAACAAGACAAGACTGCGGGGCAGCACTCGGCTGCCCCAGAAGGAGCAGCGACCAGATCTACGGGTCCCAGAAAGACCCTTGGTGACTGACGGGCATTCTGTGTTTTCACGGGCTCTCCCTCCATGACCCCTGCGTCTTCCCTGAGCCGGGGAGGGGGGCCTCCCCACGGAGCCCCCGCCTCGCATGCAAGGGCCGTTCTTAAGGCTCTGTGTGCGGGGCTGGGTGGGCTGGACTGCTTGCTGCCCGGCCTGGCCATGGGGTACAGCACACAACCCCTGGCCTCACCCCTGGGCAGCTGCCCTCCTGCTCGGCGGGGCGGCTGAGCTCAGGCAGGGAGAGGGCTGAGGGGGTCAGCGCCCACGAACGCCCTCAAGCCACTGCGAGTGGGGAGGGCGGGGGGCCTTAGCTGCCTCCGTCCACCCCTGAACGGCTGAGCGGGGCGCCCCTATCACCTCGCTATCAAACACGTGAGCATCGCTTTATCACGCTGGGATACAGATGCTTCTGTCGGGCGTGGAAGTGAATTCGGCAGGGAGGTGTTCTCTTGTCTCCCAGCCCACCAGGCTGATGGGGGACGTCCAGCCGATGGCCGGGACAGAGAGGAGCCACTGTCTAGTCTTACAGGTGCCCGGGTCTCATCTCCGATGGTTGAGCGATGTCAGTTCCACATCAGGAGGTTTGGGGCGCCTGCTCACACCCTCATCCATAGCTGCTGCTGGGTTATGCCTTGGACCCCCGGACACTGCAGAGTCGAGGGGCCCAAGCAGCTGGTCCAGGGCCCAGGATTAAACGTGGGAATACCTGGGTCCTGTCTGTGACCCTGAGCCAAGCAGCCACCTGACACCCCTCTCTCTCTTCCTTAGCAAGAAGAGTGGCTCCCCCGGTACGGTCCCCAGAGCAGCAGGACCAGCATCGCCTGGAGCCTCGTTAGAAATGCAAGCCCTTGGGCCCACTCTGGACCTACAGACGCAAATATTCCACAAACACCCCTGCCCTCCTCACACCAGCCCCTGCTCCCGTCACTCCAGCCCACGGCGCCCCTCCTCCTGAAGCCAGCACGATGACGAAAGCCTCGGAGCTTTTCCGTCCCTCCCAGCATCTCGGGACATGACGGCTTGCCCAGGGCCCGCAGAAAGCGACGGGGGGATCGGAGCCCCTGACGCTCCGTGTGGACGCCGCCTGCCGGCTCAACCACACTCACCCCGCGACAGCGAGCCCCCACGGTGCGGGCCAGGCTGGCAGGGGTGACCTGGGCTTTTCAAAGCCCCAGGAGGTTCACCGAGGAACGGAACGCAGTGTCGCTGGGTGCCATCTCCCTGGCCTTCAGCCCCTGCTTGGTATGATTCACGATTCACACGTGAACCCCACCTGCTGTCCCTGCAGGTGACACACCTGACCGCCAGGTGCTTGGAGACGCCTGTGTGACCGAAAGCCCCTCCCACGCTCAGTGGTCCTCCTGCTTCCCTTCCCCCACCCTCAACACTGCGCTCAGGTTCCCGTCGGGCCGGAAAACCGTGGTCTCAAAGCCAGAGCCAGCTCCCGGCGAGCCGCCAGGCTGCCCCCTCGGCTGCTGCCCGCCCTGCCCCCCACCCTCCCTGGGGTCCAGGCCACCCCGCTTCGGCAGGACGGTCTCCCACATCCTCATCCCAACCCCGAGGCCCGGCGCGCGCACACACCTGACGACAGGAGACTCCCGCTGCTGCCGCTGATGATCTTGCCCTTGCTGCCCATGTTGGCCAGCTTCGAGGTCTTCAGGGTCCCCGTCTCGGTCAGGTCGATGGCGATCTCGCTCAGACTCCGGGCGGCATGGATTTTAGACTAGGGTGAGAAGGGCAGCCAGGTCACAACGGGGCTTCGCCTCGGAGAGACAGCAGGAACCACTCGCCTGCTGGGAGTCCCGAAAGGCAGCGACCCGACGCGTCCCCTGACCCGCAGCGGGTTTGCTTGTGTCCCCTTGGCCCTGTCACGAGTCACCGGAGCCTGCTGCCACGGCAGGGATGGCTCAGGAGCCGACATGGTGATCAGTTTTCTAAACCTGTGAGTCCACAGGCTTACGAGCGGGGACTCTGGAGTCAAACAGACATTCCTCCCTCCCCTCCTCTCACCTGGTCTATTTCTCAATAAACAGTAACGATTCTAACTATTCTGTACCAAAGGAGGAAAAAGAATGTTTTCAGCTTTGAAAGGCATAAGAGCTCCCTGAAACAAACTTACAAAATTCCAAAAAGTTCTAAAGACATCTAAACCTCCTAAACGTTAGCCATGTGGCCACGGCCGGTTTAGAGGCCTGGAGAGTGACAGTACCTGTGAGCACAGTGTGTGCAGCTGTAAAACCCCTCAGCAGAAGCTCCCCGGGACACTCGAGCACCACTAATAAGCACCCAAGGCGCTCTGCTCCTATGTTGCACCCGAATCTTCAGAGCCTGGTTAACACTCACTCTGACCATGGCCCACGCGTTGATGACAAGGAGCCCACGTCTGCAGTCCTGAAGACGGGGACCACCTCGGCACGCTGTGGGCGGGGAGGGGTTGGGGATGGGAGCCGCCCAGGCTGCCAAGTCAGAAAGATCTGGCCTGGAATCGGGGCTCTTCCCCATGAATCCGTCTGTGACCTTGACCCTCAACCTCTGACCCTCAGGTGACCCCCGTTTGTAAAAATGGAGACCTGAAAACCCACATGCAGAGTTTTGCTAAGGACTAAATCAGGTAATACATGCCAAGGCCGTTGGAGCAAGAATCAGACGTAGGTCACGGCCCAGCTGTGATCTGTCCATGACGTTACGGTGACGACTCAGTCTGACACTGTGGGGCAGCCCGGCCCCCACTGCATCCCTCCCCGCCCTGCCCCGCCCCACACGCAGCTCATGCAGAAAACGAATGTGGAAAACGGGCCAGCGGAGACCCTTCCCGAGCCTGCCTGGGTCCCTGGCAGTTCCAGGAACCGCTGGCTTCTCTCTAGAATGGAAACACCCTGACCGAACGGACCCTGTGGACAGAGGGCAATGAGGGGACATGGGGGCTGATGGACAGACTGCCTGCTTGCAAGGTCGTCTTCGGACCAGTCTGCTGTGTTCATGTGCGCATGTGTGTGGCAGGGGGAGTCTTGCCAAGCGACACGTTATTCCTGACACTCTGTAAGCAAGGTTTAACGCATGACCCCCTCCCATACGCCCACCCTGCCTTTGATCTAGACGGAATGAGGACCAGCAAACCTGCTCCAGGGGCGGGCCGGGGAGGGGGAGACGGGGAAGGAAGGACCTTGGGACTGGCAGCCAGAGTGAAGGCGTCGCAGCTCTGAGTTCAGAGGAAAAGTGTGTCTACCGTGTGCTCTAAACAAGCTGAGCTTTCCGACGCCTCCTTCTGAAGTCCAAAGGCATCATTCCCGGCTCTGGGCGGAGAGGCCGCCGGGACCCAGCCGGCTGTTCTCATCTCTTGGGTCAGCACGTTCGTGCTCCCGACCGTAACCGGTGCCCACACAGCCCCAAGAAACCGTGCCGTGGGGTCCCCTGTTCACGGTCTTGGGGATCGGTGGGGGTGGGGGGGAGGGAGTGTGCATGTGTGTGGGGGACAGAGACACACGCACACACCGTGTGCGGGAAGGAGAGAGGAAGGGGTTGGTTTTCCTAAACGATTCATATAATGGCCCTGAGAGAAGAAAAGGACCGGGGCGCCAGGGGAAGAGCGGGCGCCTCCCGGCCACCCCCGCGGACTCAGCTGCGAGAGCGCACTTGTTTCTGGGGCTGACAGGCACCGCTCAGGAGGCCGGGCTTTCCCGAGGCCCTTGACAGAAAGGAATGGCTGGCACGGCCCCACGCAGCAGCGTGTGAAGCCACGGACAGGGTGTCAGCCTTACCCGGGCTGCTCAGAAGTTTCTGGAAGCTCTTCATCCCAGGCCTGTCAGCCGCCCCTCAGCAGAGGCCCCTCTGCCCACCCAGAGGGATCGCCTCCCTGTGGCAGCAAAAATGACATTCCGGAAACAAGAGGCGATGTGACGGCTACGGGGAATCGTATCACCTCTGACTCGACTTGGGGGCCTTTCAGAGAATCTGCACTAAGAGCCGGCCAGGGGAAGGAGTGCTGGATTCATGACGACAATGCAAGCTGCACATCAGCTCCCAAAGCAACTTCCCTGACACTGCATCTATGGACGGACCGATAATTTCCGCCAGGAATTCCCCTCCCTGTTCCCTAACTGGGGAACACAAAGCAGGGCCGGGGAAAGCCACTGGCTGTGTCCCTCAGAGTTCCCCAGGGGACAACCTGCCCCCGGGCTGAGGAATCGGTTCCACGAGAACCCCAAGGCTCCGAGGCACCTCCCTGAGCCTTCCTACTGGACCAGGAAAGTTCTCCATCCCGAGCGAGCACATCTCCTTCGACGCCCAGGAGCTGCCAGGGAGACGGATGGAATCTCCCTACTGCTGCGGGCACTGGGTTTGGCCTCTGAAAAGACAAATCTCGTCAAGAAGCGGTCTCTGACCATTACTTTTTGAGGCTTACTTGCTGCCTCAGTGGGTTGACCAGTAAGCCTGCTGAACAAGGCTTCTCCACCTGGGGAGTTAAAGCCTGGGGCTCTAGACCCCAACGGGCCTCCTGAGACATCCCTGAGACTCTGAGCAAAACAAACAACAACAAAACAAAATGCAAAATGAAACAAGAAATGCCCCCAAAAACGCAGCATGGGGGGGGGATGGGGCTCAAACGGCTAACGTACTATTATCGACCATTAGGGTGAGATGAGCGTTTCCTTTTCCACGTCCCAAGCTGTGGGAGCAGTGCACGGGGCGGGGGGTCTGCCTGCAGGAGGACAACAGAATTTGGAGTCAAGCGTCTGAGCTTCTGACCCCAGCTCTCACCACTGGAGGGCAAAATGCCGACACCCACTCATGCTGTCTCAACCCCAAGCGTGAGTCAGAACACTCTGGCGCTGAGCCTTTGATCTAATCGGGCCTCGTGCTCCCATGCCAGGGCCCGTCACCACCGGCAGAGCTGGGGAATACTCTCACGGTGCCTGACCTAACCGCAGAAACGCTCCGCCCCCCGCGCCCACACACTCTGGCGAGTGACCCTGCAGGGGCGAGGGAGGAGGCTGAGGAGGACACGGGTGACAGAGGAGAAAGTGACTGTGAAGCCGAAGGCACTGACTGGAAGCCGTGTTACACCTCGGGGCTGTGCTTCCTTCCTTCCTGAGTTCTCCCTCTCTCCCCCCATGCCTGTCCCCAAATCCCGGAAAGAGAAACTCCACCCAGGCTGAAAATGAGGCAAAAAGGGGACGCCGAAAGGATCCAAGAGGCACCGACCCAGCGAACCTGGGGCCCAGGCAGCCAGGATGCTCCCCCCACCCCCCTTTTCCCTCCCCAGCACTCACACAATGGGACTCGCCTCCCCTGGTGGCGGAACCCCATAGTACCCCATAGGTCAGGGGCGTCTCCTCTCTAGCTCTGCCTTGCACCCCCAGCCCCGCCCCAAGGCAGCAGGATCTGGAGGAAGGTGCAGAGCCCATCTGGATGCGGCTTGTAGCCTGGGGGGAAATGAGCAGGAGGGGCTTCTGGGGGGAAGGCAAGGGGAGCACGGCCCACAAAGCCGGAGAAAGAGGGGGGGCTGTGTGTTGACACAAGCGGTGTGTGAACCGGGGAGCCCTCATTCTCCCAGCCACGGGAAACGCACCGGGGTGCGCCTGGAGTGGGGTGGGGCGAGCCCCCCTCGAAGGACGGCTGTTTACCCAGGCCCCAGGCCCCAGGTCTACCTGAGGGAAACGGGGTTGTTGCCTTTTATTTTTATTTTTTCCCTCATGCTTCCAGTTTTGCATTTTTTAAAAAACGGAGCTGGCAGCTGGAAAAGCCCGGAGGGTTTTCACAGCAATTACCCTGAACAGCTAGGAGGTGTCTACTGGTTGAGAACGGTTACTTTTCCCCTTCCCGTCCAAACAGAAAACAATGTGCCACTGTTTAAACACCAGGAAGGGCCTGCCTGTTTGCTCCCGAGAAGAGAGAGGTTCTCGAGGGTCAGAAGCACGGTTGGAACGCCTCAGGAATCCCTACCTGGCCGGAGCCGACGGCCTGAGGGGCTCCGGCTATGGTCGGGCCAGAGCCCCTCGACCAGCTGCAAGGAACGTGCCCTCTTCAAGAACTGGGCTCATTCCTCCCACGGCCCTGAAGGCGAACCCCAAGACAAGGGGCACAGTGCCCCCCCGCCACCCCGCCCACCCAAGCCGCAGTCCCTAGACGAAGACAAGGGCCCCATCTGCCCTCAGCTCGGTGCAAGGTGTGGTCCCGGCAGAGCCCCCACCACCCCCGACCCCCAGCACAGAGACCTACCTTGCTCTGCTTCCTGTCCAGGTAGAACTGGTGCTGGCTGATGGCCATGGCCCAGATGGATTTGATCAACGCCGGGCACGCATACCACGTGTGCACCGCGATGCCGCTGTGTCCGAACGTCCTCCTTGTCACAGACGCCCTGGAGAGCGAGACTCGGGAGGGTCAGCTGTGCTTGTGGTGGATGCCAGCGATCAGAGGACCTGCTGGCTCCCAAACGCCCCGACGTGGAGGCGGCAGACAACTCGCGCGCGCGCGCGCACACACACACACACACACACACACACACACACACACACACACTCACACTCACACACGCACACACACACACACACTCTCTCCTCCGCTCTTGTGCGGGCAAACTAGCTACCAGAGGGCATTTCACATGATTCTTTAAATGAAAAATGCATTTAAGGTATACCAGATGACTTGACATATGGGTACATAATGACAGGATTACAGTCAAGCTAATCAATATATCATCTCTTCCCGTGCTTATTTATTTTTGTGATGAGAATACCTGAAACCTCCCCTCGGCACATTTTCAGGACACGACGCGGCACGATTAACTATGGTCCCCACGCTGTCCGTCAGATCTCCGGCCTTACTCACCCTGCACCGCAGCCCTCAGCGCCCTTTGACTGACACCGTCCCGTTTCCCCGCCTCCCCCTCCGCCCTCCATGTATGTGTTCGACTTTGTTAGATTCTCCCCGTGAGATCATGCAGGTCCTTTCTTCTGCGCCTGGCTGATGTCACGTAGGATCATGTCCCTCCTTTTTTTGAGGCTGAATAGTATTCCACTGGGTACAAAACATCACCATCTCTTCATTCATTCATCTGTCAACAGACACTGAAGTTGTTTCCATGTCTTGGCTACTCTGGATGATGTTAATCATTTGATTTACTGGCTCCTTGGGATTCAGAACTGGACCAAGCCTCTGCCTTGTCTGCAGATGGGTCATTCTAGGTCATAGCTCTTGGCACTGGGCCAAGACAAACTTTCGGAGACAGGAAAAGCCTTTGACAATGTCCTTTAAGCAGGCAATGCCGCCTGCTGTGAAGGATGAGCAGATAATCGGCCGGTGGCCCCAGGCCACCGCTTGTGGGCACCTGGGAGGGAATCAGGACTTCTCATGCTGCTCTAAACGTTCCTTGAAAGAGCTGGTTGTCAATTTCAATGCATCCACAGGATGGAGAGGGTATAAAGAATCAGGAGAGGGAAGGCAGAAAGCAACAGAGCCTAGTCAATCTCTCCCCATCACCCCAGCTCCACACACGCCTTCACAGAGGAGACACCGAATGTACAGACTTAAAAAACGGGGGTGGAAACATAGGTCCCAGCACAATTCACCACAGCCACGGCACTGGGGGAAAAAAGAGCTACGTGATAATGTTCTCACTGAGGTATGTTTCACAAGACAGGCAGGCTAGTATGTGAGATCTGGGGACATGTGTTTGCATGCACGTGTGTGTGTGTGGTGCGTGAAGGGCCAGGTGCTGGGTCAGCGGGCAGGGTCTGAGGCATCTAACGTGTATGCCAGAAGAAAAACGTGAGTTCTCAAGATTAAGATATCCAATTTGGAAGAAACGGGGTAGCCATGACTTCTGAATAATTACATGTGTTTCTTACGGCACATTTGCCCTTGAAAAGAATTTGAAGCTGCTCCCGTGATCATCTTCTCTTGGGGACTAACGATTTAACGGTGGTCTTCTTCAGACCTACACTTCTGAGAAGAAATTCGAATCTGGTGGTTGGTGATGCTGATTCCAGGAGGGGGCTTCCACTCGCTGGTTAAAGCAGAAGTTAAGAAAAAATGCCAGCACACAGTTGGGGGGGAAAAAAAAA